>BDMV01000004.1:34806582-35123879 GCA_008326285.1 Oryza officinalis
CAGGCGGACGTGGCGTCCACGTGGACACCACGTCGGACCGAGAGGGGGAGAGGCGGGGAACCGCATCGGCCGGCCGGCGACGGGTGCGGGCTCCGGCGGGGGCGGCGAGCCGGAGCGGGCGGGCGGCGGGCACCGGCGGCGGGAGGAGATGAGGCGGAGTTGGTTCGCCGGCGCGGATTGAAGAGAGGGGGGGTGCGGCGGCGGCCGACGACGGCGCCACGCGACAGCGGGCATGGCCGCACGGCGACGGAGCTAGGGAGAAGGATGGCGGCACGACGGCGGTGCCCGGGGGAGAACTACGGCTACCTAGCGGCCTAACCGAAGAAAAACAGAGGGAGGTGAAGGGGAGAGAGGGGCTTACCGCGGTGGGGCGGTGAGCCGGGGAAGAGGGCGACGGCGGAGGGCGCGGCGCGGCTCCGGGCCGGGGAAGAGGGCGGCGGTGATGGCGCCCGGAGCTCCTTCGGGCGCCCTCGGCTGCAGCGGCGGTGGACGGCAAGGGCGGCGGCAGCAGCGAGGAGGAGGAGAGTGCAGTTCGGCAGGGGGCAGCAATGGCGGCCGGGCGGAGGGGAAAGAACGCGGCCGAGCGGGGGGGAGGGGGGATTTTTGTAGGGGCACTAGGTCGGTTCGACCGGGGATAGGCGGTGCGGCCGAGAGGCGGAGCGGGGGACCGGCGCAAGCGGACAAGGCGGCGCGGCAGGGTGACGCCGGCGCCGGTCGGAAAAGGGGAAAAAAAGGGCAAGGAAAAGGGGCCTTGCCCCCTTGCCGAAACGGGAAGGGGAAAAAGCGGAGAGGGGGGCGCGCGCGCGCGCTCGGGCAGCGGCGCAGGGGCCCGGCTGACGACGGTGGCGGTCGTGGCGAGAACAGGAACGGAGGGGTGCCGGCGGGAGAGAGCTCCGGGAGAGAGAAAGAGAAAAAGAGGACGGGAGAGAGGAAACGGGGAACGGGAGAGAGAGAGAGAGAGCGCTGGCCCTCTCTCGGCTCGGCGCGGATGGCGCACGTGCGGCGCACGTGCCCGGCGCGTGCGGGCCGGGCGGCCTGGCGCGGCCCAGCGGGGAAAAGGCGGCCGGACAGGCGGCTGGGCCGAGGCGGCACGCGGCCCAGCAAGAGGGGGCGCGAGCCGAGGCAGGCGGCGGGAGAGAGCTGGGCCGGGAGACGGCCCAGGGAAGAAAAAGGGCAGGCCGAGAAAGAAATTGGCCCGAGAGCAGAGGGAGGTAAAGTGGACTTTACCAGAGAAAAGAAAGAGGGAGTTTGGGGGCTCGGATTCGAAATCCGATTTCGCAGTTTTCTCCGGGATTGAACTGAGAGGGGAGACACGAGACCTTGGCACACAACAAGACTCAACTGAAGAGCAAACTTTCGCAATTAGGGTTTTTAGCAGATTAGGTTTTCCCGCTAACGCCGCGACAAAACGGGCGTTACACCGCGGCTTGCCCCGGCCCACTCGGCCCCTCCTCCTCTCCGGCCTGGTCGGCCCCGAGTCACTCGGGAAGCCGGACCAGGCCGCGCGCCACTCGGCCTCGGCCCAGTCGGCCTACCTCTCCGCCTCGCGCGCCCGACCCGGCCTTGGGCCGTCTTTCCCGCGCGCCGGCCCGCTCGCTCGGCCGCGCCCGCGCTCGCTCATTGGGCCGCGCCACTCGGCCTCCGACCCATCAATTTCCCCCGCGCGCCGCACAGCCTCATTCGCTCGTGGACCGTGCCCTTAGCGCCGGCCCGCTCAGCCTCTCTCACGCGTCGCTCGGCCTTGGGCCGCCTTCCCTCTCGCGCGCCGGCCCGTGTAGTCCGGCCACACCCGATCCGGCCTTGGGCCAAATCAATCCAAAATAAAGTCCAATTCAAGTCCCTTTTCTTTTTCTTTTCCAAGGGAATTAATAATTCCTTTTCCTTTAGACAGAAAATCATTTAATCTTAGGAAATTCATATCTTCTCAACCGTTCGTCCGATTGACTCCGTTCAACTTCCAAAATTCCCCAAAAATTGAGATCTATCGAATGGCACGCTTAGTGATCATTAATAGGGCTTCTTTTTATCATTGTGTTGAGTCGCCTCGTTTCGCGTGTAGCTCCGAAACCAGAAAACTCGCAGTGCGCGGATTTCGAAGAAGAAGCTCAAGATCTCGAGCAAGGCAAGTCACCTTTGACCAATTGAACCTATAATTTAAAATTAAATATTTTGATTTCGCAAACTATGCATTATTTAGGTTACACTTGGCACTTGGCCTCGGTTTGCAACACAACCTGCAGGCCCTACCCAATTGCTGCATTTACCCTCCTTGATTATTGAATACCCTAACACCCCCTTGTCACCCTTCCGGTGAGGTCTCGATATTCACACCCCGCGTACGAGTATCGAGGCTTCCCCCTCAAATTTAAAATGATCAACTGGGTAAAACTTGAGCTTACAAAATGCTTGAAAAACCTGACACTTGGGTCGGTGCCTTGAAAATAAATTGAGTTTCTAAAACTCGTGGTGCGGGAGACGTACTGGAGGTACGGTCTTCCCGTTCTCGCCTTAAGGACCGGTTCCTTGGGAATTACATCCGAGCATATGTCAAGTACGACCACATGGGTGATATGGGATACCCCTGGCTGAGTAATTAGCTAGGCCAGGGAAATCTTGATGCCAAGGGACAAGTGGATTCGCCTGGGTGGTGTCGGGGAGGACCCCTGGGCTTCCGTGGGACCCCTCTCGTTGGCATAAGATGACCCTGAGTCGGCTTTCGAAATGTCTTGTTGTGAAAGCCTCAAGGTCGCCAGACGTGGCTATGAGTCACGGGCTGGGTGACTCGGGGTTAGTAACGTCGTGTGGGTAAAGTGTACCCCCTTTGCAGAGGTTAACAACTGTTCGAACAGTCGTGCCCACGGTCATGGGCGGATGTGAGGTGATTCCTTAGCGTAGTTTTGTTGGCTTTGTGAACTGCTGTTGGTGTGAGAAATCCTTTCTGTGCTTAAGTTGTGGCTGTTGGAGCAGCCGGTGTCGGTGAACGATTGGCAGGGAGCCTCTCGTGCCGACGTGCTTGATTTGTGGCTGTTGGAGCAGCCGGTGTTGGTAAGCGATTGGCAGGGAGCCTCTCGTGCCGAAGTGCTTGATTTGTGGCTGTTGGTGCAGCCGGTGTCGGTGAACGATTGGCAGGGAGCCTCTCGTACCGACAAGAATCAATCGATACAATTTCACTGCTCCGGCTGGATGAGACGCACTTTCTCGTCCGTGTCGTTGAGAAACACTCACTTAGATGTTTCTGAAAGCCTTAAACTAAAATCGAATGCAAAAAATAACTGGCTCTCCTTTGAAGCTTGCATCAAACACTTAATTCCCTTGACTTGCTGAGTACTCTTGTATTCACCCTTGCTCTATATAAATAACCCCCCAGTTCTCGAAGACGAAGAGATGGACCCTGCTGAAGAAGATTTCTTCCAGCAACAAGCCGTCTACGAGCAGTAGTAGGGTTTCGGCCTTTCCCCAAGGCTTTGCTTGTGGCTTAGGGCTAGTCTCCGCCTTTCCGCTTCCGCCTTTTTGTAATGCTGTTGCGAACTCGGGTTCTGTCCGTAGTTTCAACCTTGATTGTAATTCTACTCTTAATAAGGAGACCGTTGTTGTTGCGATATTCTATCTTCCTGTTGTACCAGCACTGTTTCCTAGGACTGGTACAGGTATACAGGTTAATTTGGATCGCCTTATTCTAGCCTCCGCTCGGGGCTAGTTTGGGGCGTGACAGCCCACATGTCAGCTACACACACAAAATAATTTAAAAATGATGGGGTCCACGTGGGCCCCACATGTCATCCTCACTCCTCCCTCTTCTCTCTATCCTCTTTCTCTTCGGCCGGTGGAGTGGGGCGGGCGGCGGCCGGAGCAGGTCTGCGGCAAGAAGGACGACAAGGCCAGAGCAGGCCGGCGGCAAGAACTGCCATAGGGCGCAGATGGTGGCGACTAGCGGTGTTGTGGAGGAGGGTGTTGGCGTCAGCGTGCCCTCCAGGAAGACCAGCTTGGGGATCGGGAGGAGGTCGTGCTCGAACGCCACTAGGCGTGGCCGGAGGAGGAGGCGGCGGTGACGAGGGCGCCGTTCTTCTCTCTCTCTGCACGCGCTCGTTGGCCGGCGAGGGAGCTCGAAGGAGGGAACTCCTCTCGTCCTTACCACAGACAGAGATTCATCCTGCGCGCCCTCACCACACTTGTAGCACGTGTGGCCACCTCCTCTGCCGCAGTCACCATAGCCATGGTCACCTCTGCCATAGCAACCTCCCCCGCTACCGCTGTAGCTGGGGCGGGATCCGCCGAAGAGCGCGCTGCCGCCGGGCACGGTGACGTAAACGACCTTGGTGATGAAGCTGAACCCCTTCTCCCTTCTTCTTCTCAGCCATCCCTCTTCCCTCCTCGAGCTCCTCGCCAACGGGCTACTGCTGTCGCCCAGAGCTCCTCGCCGCGTCAGCGCAGCCATGGCGGCGGAGATGGAAGCAAGCACGGTGGGCGACAAGGAGAGGTTGCGGTGGCTGCTGGCAGTAGGCCCAGGGAGGCGGGAGTGGAGGAGGCCGCGCCTCTCCACATCGCCCTTATCTCCGCCGAGTGTCGCCCCTTCTCCCCGCTAGGTCCTCTCCCGACGACCGCCGCGCGCCGCCCCTTCTCCCTGCCGGCCACCGCCCTTCTCCCCACTACCTGTCTGGCGTTGCGCCTGGAGAGAGAAGAGAGAGGAGAGCGGAGAGAGATGAAAAGTGGGGAGATGGGGAGAGAGGAGGAAGAGATGGGGAGATGAGGAGTGTGAATGACATGTGGGGCCTACGTGGGCCCCACCATTTTTAAATTTTTTTTTGGTGTAACTAA
This sequence comes from Oryza officinalis, assembly GCA_008326285.1. Classification (NCBI taxonomy): domain Eukaryota; kingdom Viridiplantae; phylum Streptophyta; class Magnoliopsida; order Poales; family Poaceae; genus Oryza; species Oryza officinalis. The sequence continues at coordinate 34,811,398 of BDMV01000004.1, forward strand.
CATATGAGCCGACGGTTTTTATTATTTTCTAGATCAAATTGCCACGTAAGCGCCACGTCAATGCCACGTAGGCACCATGTCAGCCAAAACCGTCATCCAAACCACCGAGGGACCTCGGCTGCATCCAAACCACCGAGGGACCTCGGCTGCACCGGTTTTGTATGTTGAAGTACCTGTTGTATCTAGTTTTGCGGTTCAAGGACAAAAATCGAATTCATAATAAAGTTAAGGGTCCTCAAATGAACTTATTCCACTGATGAATAATGGCCTAATGGACCTTATATAACGAATCTAGATAGAATACACCAACGGGCTGCGTTTTCCTTTCAAATTTGAAGTTTGAACACACGCCAAATTTGGAGTTCTGTCCAACAAAATGATATCTCGTTAAAACACAAGGGTATCGTGGTCACAAAATTTGGCACAAAAAGAACATGATCACAAACCGAAACACACAAACCGGCACACAATCTGTATCATACGCATCGCAAGCAGAGTAAGACAGGAAACGGGCACGGCACAGAGACAGGTTGTGATTGAAGCACTGAATATGGATTGAATGAATCTGATCAATATATACAGGGATCAGATCAGTTTGCTTGTCCCATCTAAACAACACTACTTGGCTTAATGCTTACACATCAAAGCAGCTTTGCCTGATGAGCATTGTGCCTCCCCAGACTCCATAATTTGGGTGGCTAACCACTTCACTTCGTAAATGTTTTTATGGCAGCCCAAGCAGGCTTCCAGTAATGGAGGGGTCAGGAAAGCACTTGGGGGTTGGAGGTTCTCCTGTCATGCTGTGTAGTCTTTGCAAGCCATGTATCGTCAGGCCTTCGTTGCTCCTACTACTTCTGAAGCAACCCTGCATGCTGGATCTTGATATGTACAGGTGAGGCGATGCAGATTGGCGCTTCGGTGATCATGAAGCGGTTACTGCAATTTCCGATGTTTTTTCTTGCGCTTCGTCCTTACCCAACAATGTAGGTGTGACTGAAACAACCCCGATCAAGAACAGCAGTGCTATCGATTGGGTGTCATACAGGTCACTCAGTGATGTTAACTCTCCTAGAGCAATCCCAGCCTGGATATAAGAAGAAACAATGAACAGGGTTACACAAAGTAGGTGTCGTGCAAGCTAGAATGAAAAAAAACTGTTAGGAACTTACCCTGACAGTAACATAGGAAGCTGGGATGAGACCGATGAGAGTTGCCAGTAAGAATATATGGTAGGGCACATCTACTATGGGTGAAGCCAAGTTAATGAAGGTGTTTGGCAATGTTGGGGTGACCCTGAGAAAAAGCATGTAATTTAACAGCTTTTCTCTTCTTTTGGAAACCTAGAAAGAAAGAAAAGTTGCACCTTTTCAGTAATGAACTGATGTCCCTGAGGATCTTGAATCAGATATTCAAAACAATGAGCAGAGCAACTAGAATATTTGAGTTGATGCCAACCTGCTTCTGGAAGAACATGAGCTTATCTGGCCACAGTGAGAACACCAATGGCTTTCCAATCAGCTTCGACAGGAAAAAGCAGGAAGAAGCACCAGCAGAGGCCGCAAAGACCACGAGGGCCACCCCCCGGAGTTGCCCAAACAGAGCACCGGCAAGCAATGACATGAATATTGTTCCTGGAATCATGAAGGTCTGCATGAAGATGTACACAGAACAGTAACCCACCAAGACCTGTATGGTGTAATCACTGGTATAATTCTCAAGATGGCCACTGCAAAGAAAACATTTTGTAGTTAGAAATACAAACAAAGGACCACGTAGATTGTTAGAAGTAGCGGTTGGACTATTCCTATGCACATAACTGAACTTCATTTATAGCTTAAAATTAAATAACTAATAATAGCAACTGGACCACAATGCAATCCACATGACATAACAGTAGCGAACCGATAGCTCATATCACACGTATTGACGTATAGAGCAGATCAAAATGTATTATTGTCCAATTTAGGAGCATGGAACATGCAGGGACTCAGTCCAAAGCATACATCAATAATAGCTGGCAAGAAAGCGACAAGGTAATTAGATAAAGATTGAGGGATCTCTTACTCCAACAATATTCAAATGCGTTAATTTACCTCCATTGAGTTAATCATGGAGCTACGACGTTTGGTATTTTGTTGCCTAAATCACGCAAATATTCTAGGTCTTAACACAAGTTACTATTGCGGCGTTCGCAAATTTGAAGGGCAGTTTGAAATGGCTAGAAAACAAAAAAGAACAGGTTAGGCTCCCCAGATTTATGAAATCCGCAGCTTGCAAATTACTTTCACCAGATCCAGGATCTACCTCTTGCATAGAAACAAAAGAAATTCCCGACAGACGAACGCTAAGATACTTCCGAAATCACGAGACAACCACTATTAATTCCCTCTAATTTTCCCCCAGTCAACTGTTCCATTCCCATAAACACTGATCCACAAAAGGTGGGCAATTTTAACCTTAAAATCGCACAAAAAAGGAAAAAAAAAAGAGGATTCTTGCAAAGCTTAGAATGGCATAAGAACTGCATCTGTCATCTGTGCATTACTCTCCGGTTGATCCATCAAAACAAACGCGCATTAAGACAGAAATCGTGTCTTCGTAACTCAAGGAAGGGGACAATTTACGTGCAGGAATTAATTGAACGATAAGCATAAAAATCACGACACGAAACAAAATAAGAAACTTTGACATACAAATTACAATAGCCCCAAAAATATGGAGCTTTCGTGGACGAAATTGACCGTACACCAACTGAAACAAGAAACGAGGGGGAGCACGAATGGTTACGTGAGGATTTGGAGCTCCTCGAGGTTGCGAGGCAACTTGAGGAAGCTGTAGTCAGAGTCCGGCATGGAGAGGTAGACTCCGACGAGCCCGGTGGCGAAGGCGGCGACGACCCCAGCGCCTAGCGCCGCCTCCCACACCGGGAACCTCTCCTCCCTCCCCATCTCCTCTCGCCTCCCGCCCCCTTCCCCCTTGCAAAAATCCGGGGTCCGGGCGAGGAGGAGGAGAGGAAGAAGAGAGAGAGAGAGATGGAGTTTGAGAAGAGGAAGATGAGAGCTTTCTTTGGCTCCCTCTCTTCTCTTCTCTTCCCTCTTCCCTTTCTTTCTAGGTTGCTTTTCTTGGTGAGTTTATATGGGAGGAGAGAGGTTCGAATATTCTCTCTGTCCCGTTTTTGATTATTTTGCCTTTTCCTTGTGCAAATGTTGTTGTTTTGCTGTTTCTTGGCGTTGGTGCAAAGATAAACATGCTTTTGGTCAGGATTTGTTTGGTCTGAGGGATTTTGGGAAATTTTCAAATCAAGACAAATGTTATGTAAGCTTCAGACATTCAGCTTACTGTCCTTTTTCACGTTGGTTAGTTTAATATCAGTCTTTTTTAGCCTCCTCTTGTCGTTTATCTTTCGGCTGTCAAAATTTATTTTTAAAGTTCTTTTATCGTAATTTATTTTTCAGCACTAGTTTTTAAACAATGATGAACGCATATATAAAAATTTTACCACATATTTTTTTTTCTTTTATGGCTTATTAACTACACCTTTCGTTTAAAAAAACTTAAATCCGAGTTATGAATTTAGATAAGCATTTGTTCAAATTCATAGCCATGATTTGATTTTTTTAATGGAAGAAGTATATGCCAGATGTTTCTAAAAAAACTATAGGCCAAATGGTGGGTTTTTTTTCAGATGACAATTTTTTGGAGAGTTTCTTTGAATAGTTCCCCTACAACAAAGTTATATGCACAACACTGAATAATTTGAGTAGTAACAATACAAACTTTGTGACATTTAATCAAATAGTAACAATAGAAACTTTTTTCCAGATGACAATTTTTTGGAGAGTTTCTTTCAATACTTCCCCTACAACAAAGTTACATGCACAACATTGAATAATTTGAGTAGTAACAAATAGTTGATATGACATTTAATCTAAAAATTGAAAACATAAATCACGTTGGTCAGTTTGCTTTCTTTGTCAGCCAAGGAAAAAAATAGGTATGCTTTTATTTTAGTTCATTTGTTTTTCCGTCTCTAGCGTCTGGCCTGACTGACGCGTACTTTGGGAGCAATGAGCGCGTCTTAACAACTTTGTGATTAGTGCCTTGATTGGGACAAGTGGTCGGCCACATCGCCATTGTTAACCCTGCACGGCAGTGTGGCTTTGGTCACATTTTTGCTGTCCACCGGCAGCAGCAGCAGCAGCAGCAAAGACAGCGAAAGTTTTCTCCGTCCCCATCCAAAAAAGATCGATTTTTAGATGAAATGAACAGAAAAAAATCACATCTTTAAATTCATCCTGTTGATGGAAGCGACCACATGATCATGCGAATATTTGAGGTTTGAAAATTTGCTTAAACAGTTGAACGGTTAGTTGATCCTCTCCCCCAAAGACCACATCACATGGAACTAAATGATGGATCGGTCGGTCTTAAGGACTTAACCCCCTGCTGTTTTTTTGTTTATTTCGTCAGATCAGTCAGGCTTAACTCCTGCTAATCTTGTTTAATTATTTCGTTGGATTCGCCTGTCCATGTGTTAGTTTACAGGTACCCACTACTCTCCACGCACTCGGCTCGGCTAACCGCTAACTGCCACTGGCACCTTCTGCCGAATGGCAAGACGAGAGAGAGAGAGAGAGAGAGAGAGAGAGAGAGAGAGAATTCCACTCTGCATGTGCTGCATGATCACAGTAGATCAGAGGTCCAGAGAAGATAATGCCCAAGTGTTGAACAGTTGCAGATTTCACGGAGAGAAGCAGTTGTGTACTTTGTCATGCTGAACACTGAACAGCATCAAAGCTGTGGAAAAGTTGTCCATTTTTGTTATAGGAAACAAGATAACTGTTTAGCTCTGATTAGCCACAGCAAGAAAATGTGAGTGTGACATACAGCCACCAATCTGGAGACGCCTCTTTGCTGCAAACACTTCCAAAGGCAGTGGACATGTCACTATGTATTAATGGCAATAACTTTGGTCTCTTTCTTTTTAGATAATAAAAATGTTTTACATCTCCGGACACTTCCCTAAAACACATAGCCAATAATAGCATTGGTCTCTGCTGATCAGCTTGCAGTAGTTATTTGCTGAAGATTCATAATACAACCTATTGGTGATGTTGCATTATCCCACTGTTATGTGGTAAGTAGGCTACACATCAGTTTAATGCTGCATCAAAAGCTGATTCAGGGACAGTTCAACTCATGTGTGCCTTGCTGTTTAATTACTGAACACTGAACACTCCCAATTGTGATGCACATGCACAGCTCTGGTCAAAATCACCGGTGGTCAGACCAAAAACAAGATTAGTTTACAGGTCAGCTTGTTTGATTGGTTCTGGATAGATTACCACGCTGTGGACGAGCTTAATCATCGGGGATGCTGTCAAAGTTAAGCCGGCACCTCTCTTTTCTGAAGGGTGGCAGCTGGCATCTGCTCTCCCCAAATGCAGAAACGTGAAATCCGTTTGTTTAGCTGAGAGCTACATGAAGGGGTCGGCATGGAATAGAAAAGAAAAGAAAAGAAAAAACGTCGGTTTCATCTAGAAAGAAAACGAAAACTGGTACTACGGTTTTAAATAGCTCTAAATGAATGTACCGAGAATTGCCATGTGGAACTGAAAACTGCTACTACTACGGTTTTAAATGAACACTCAGTTTTGATACGACTCAATAATCTTTTCTTGTGATAAACGAAATTTGTATTCTGGTATCAACATGAATGTGCCCATTTGATTAGAGAAGAGTAGTTAGTACTCATCCAATGCAGTTTCTTTGGTAAGGTGGTGATGGTCCATGCTTGCTCACATGTACTGCTGCTGCAGAGATTATACAATGGCACGTTATTATACCAGCCGTTGGACACAGACAGAGACATGGAATTTTGTAGTACTTGTCAGAGCCGATTCCCCTCCTTTGTGTGACTGTGGAGTGTGGACCAGCCCTAGATCTCAACAGTAAGCTTTTTTTTTTAAGAAAAAAGGGCATGCCCTGATGTAGTTCTCACATGGTGTTTAGGACCAGGCTTTGTAGCTTGCACCCCCTGTGATTACCAGCTGCCAAGTTAAGGTTCCAAGCTTGCAAGTTGCCTTATACAAAGTGACAAGGTGAAGCTTTCAAAGCTCAGACTTGAGACTTGAGTCCTTGAGCACATGATCTTTCTTGCTTCATAGAGCAGGGTGTTTTTGCATGGCATACAGATTTCTTCTCTCTTTTTGTTTTCTCTTTGCAATTTACTGTACGTTTTACCAGAATAGGACAGGCAGAAATATAAGTTTGAGATATTTGCAGGATTCGTCATGGCTGCTCTACGACTTCCTGAAGAGATTAGACGTTGGCATCCGACTGGAATATCTTGAGGGGAAGTTGGTGATCCTGAGATGCATACCAGTATACCACTACCAGATTCCAGGGACCCTGGATTGTTGGCTGGTACTGGTATCTAATCATCGTATCCATGCCGATGTTGATAGGCTTAAAAGCATCTTTTTCTTAGAACGCCCTGCATATACGCACAACATTTTCACAACAAAACAATAGCAGAAACTTGAGCAGGTAAGCAACAAAGTATCAACACCCAAAAGCCAACGAAAGTATACTGTGCAAACCGAATGAGTAATAGCGTGCGTAGCAAATACACTTTCAGTTCCATAAATTACTGAACCATGTCAGTTAACTCCTCGTGGGAAACATCATTGTAAGAAATGGAACGAGAAAGACAAGAGCACCTCAAAAGCTGCAACATTCCACCAAACCATAAAAAAATTTCTGCCAGATAAGGACGGGAATTATGAAGAGAACCGACATCCAGATCGCAGATCCAACAATTACAAGTGGAGCAAACAACTTTATTTGATGCTGGGTACCGCTTCCGTGCCACTGCCATACACACACATGGAAATTAATTAAGGCAAACTAACCCAACGCAGAAGATAGCACCAACTATCAAGGACAGTAAAACTTTCTGAAGCACTTAGAAATTTAGAACCGAAAGCCGTCAGATCTTTCTAACTCAAAGCAAAGAATGCATTCTGTACAGTGGGTCAAAAGATAAAAAATTGTGATTCATGCTGCAAAATACCAGATAAAACAGCGGCTACAAAATTGGTGGTGTGAATAGCATATAACTGCGGTTTGTGTTTAAGCCTCAACAGAAACATCGTTAGTCCCCCCTGGACGCAATCTTCGCCTTCTTACCGCCTTTTTTGCTTGATTTGCTTGATTTTCTTTTCTTTTCTGACTTTTGCAAGTTCTCCTCTGCTACCAATACTGGCTCCGCCTGTGCAATCTCACCATTCTCTACTGATGAGCCATTTGTGTCGTCTCTGGTTGTGCCCTCATCTATGTCCGGATCTACAACAGACATCCGGGTCAAGGTGTAGTCCAACAAAAATGTGCTTCGTACTAGTCTATCAACTCTGCTGAAGTGCCTCTGTGAATATGGAATGAGTCCCTCAAGGAGCTCACTGATGCCCTTTATCTGCACAAACAAATTACATGTCTCATAAAAAAGATGAGAAGTTTGTTACAGATTATTCATGGCCTCTTGGACACAACACAAAGGAAGAATGGAAGTACCTCCAGGATATCTGTGGGAGGCAAGCTCCTCAATACCCGAAAAAGCACAAACTGTGCAACATGACAAAGCTTGGGATTTGTGTTCCATTCCCGGATATACTCAAGAAGTATGCGAAGCCCTTCCTTCGGAAGACCAATAAGGGCTTTTTCTATTGGGTCCTCCAGATCAGACTCCCTGCACACTCATGTGATATATCAATTTGTTATCAAAGAAAAACTAGTGAGCTTCAATAAAGGATTATGAGTACCTGCAAAGCTCTGTGAATAACTCAAGAAGCCTGTGGGGTCTTCTAAGCTCAAATGCAAGTTGTATTGCTCTTGCATAGTCATAATCTGATACTGCATTTTCTAATTCCTGACCTCTCAAAAGTTCCTCCTCCTGCAACAATGGTGAATGTAATTAGTGTTGCAAGTATGGAAATTAAATAAAAATATTTCTATATAGATCCCAAGAGCCACCTTTATCAGATGCAGCCTTGTAAAAGAAACAAGTATAGCTGATCTGGAAGTACAGGGAAAAGTCTAAACCCACAAAGCTTGGTGGGCAGATAAAAAAAATGATGTAGTCCAAGATCTTAATTAGTAGAGTGGAATCAGTCGTCAGACCATGTGTTCAACACAGTAACAGACACAAGTACATCTCTTCTGTCTTTACAAGAACTCAAGAAGCACTGCACTGAAAGTATAATAGAACACCTCACTTACCTTTTTACGAAAATCTTCCTGTTTATCTTCCATGGTACAGTCATGCCAAAGGTTAAGAACAGCATCAGTTCCGCCAGTAGCAAGCATTTCAGTTTTCTTGCCAACAGCCAGTGCCCAAACCTGTTGAATGACTGAATCAATTGCCAAGTCCATCTTAAACATTCAGCCAGAAAAGGAAGTCCCAATTTATCAGAAAAGGCAAGTTCATGGCATAGCCAAAGTGCATGTTAAATTGTCAGAAAGCCATAAGCCATGAACAATAATGGCAACAGTTTTCTGCTTGACTGAGCACAAATAGGTTTGTTCCTAATTCTATAAATATTGGTAAACACTTCAATAGATAGTGTTATAATTCTCAACTTAATGAAGTGATTGCACCATTGACATACTGGAATATGATAATAAGAGGTTGATCTACTGCTAGGATTTTCAATGAAAAACAGAGCAGATGAGACTATCATACCTTCCCATCGTGCTTATCGTAAGTAGCAATGCATTCATTTGTTTTGATGGTCCATAGCTTAACAAGACCATCGCTTCCTACAATAAGGAATATTGCAAGAATAGTGTCAATAAAGTTTCTCCCTTAAAAAGTACCTTAAGAATTTGTCCTGTTTCTTCTTACCACAAGAAACAAATTGGGTCCCATGTGAAAGGAATGAGGCTCGTAAAACACTAGATGTATGGCCCTCAAATGTCTTCAAGCATGAACCATCAGCAACAGCCCATATTTTGACTGTTCTGTCACCAGATGATGTAATGACACACTGCTCCACAGGAGAAAACTCGACTGACCAAATGCCCCTTTTATGCCCTTTAAGGACAACAGAGGACACTAAGTTTGGAAGTTTCCATATGCATGCAGTACGGTCCTGCAGAAGCAAGGTAATGAGATCTAATGACAAGTTCAATGATTTAAGCCAAATAAAAAGCCGATGACCATTAAGTATAGCATACTGCAATCTAACCTCAGAACCACTGCAAACAAGACCGTCATTAGGCGAGACAGACAGACAATTTATATCTTTGTCATGTGCAGCTACAACAGCTTTTGCTTTGAGAGGAACTTCACTGCCAACATCATCGAGTGTATCATCCCAGCTCCATATCTTGATGGTCCGATCACTAATAACAAGAAAACCTCAATTTTAGAACAATGTCAGCAGTAAAACGCTGGAAAGAATTACACGAGAAATGGTACTATTCTCAAAACTAATGCTCAGGAGTCCATGAATAGTTCTGCTACAAAGGCAAAGTTGGATATCACTCATGCTCATGCACAGGGAGAATCAACCATGGCATCTCAATTAAAGTTTCACAAGAGTGACAAGTAGCTAATAAACACGATGCATCAGAGAAACATGAATAATCAGAGGAAATGAATATAACGATTAGTCAATAGATAAACAGAATTACATAGCTATTGGCATACAAAAATCAGAGGAACAGAAATAACTTGAAAACTAACCTGCTTCCACTAACAAAAAAAATCTTAGATTTCTTTGAGAATGCAACGGAACCAATAGCTCCCAGATGGCCTTTACCAATACCAATGCAGCTTCTCCTTTCCATATCCCACAGTCTCACCTGCGAAATGCAAAAGTCAAATGCAACATGGGAAAACACTGCAAAAACAAAAAAGAAAAAGAAAAGGAAAAATATGTCAGTTTCAGTCAGAATAGGCCATTACAACTTACAGTGCTATCTTTGCTCCCAGTTACAACAAGTGTCTTCCCAGAAGAAGAAATACAAGTGTCGATGCAAACAACAATTTCAGTGTGGCCAGACAGCACATAAGAACATGACATCGATGCAACGTCATAAACACGGACCTGCATACGGAGGAAATAGTGTGAGAAAGCTAAAATACATATGTCCACAAGAACCATACTAAGATTATTTAGGGGCAACTCACCTGCTCCAAGTTAGTGGCTACAGCAAGATATTGTTCATCCTCCCCAACAAACTTCAAATCAAGAATCTCATCATTATAACCTACTAGGCGTTTATATAAGTTCAGCTGGAAATCCCCTCCGTCAGTTCTCGTAGGACAGTAGAACAAAAACTGCTGATCAGCAGTGGCACATAGCAATCCTTGATCATCTGACAACATAACAGCAGAAGTAAAACCCCTTCTAGACTCCTCATTCTCTGTGTTAATGGTTACATCGGATGATTGCTGCTCATATATACAATGAGTGCTGTGGAATGACCAAGAAGCCATCAATTTCATGCAGTCCAGAGCTAAGCAAAATAGCACTGAATTGAAAATGCAATGACTGACGTACCTTTCCAAGCACCAGATGCGAACTACCCCACGCTCACCAACCGTAAGAAAATAACCATCTGTTTTGTGTTTTACATTTGCCGGTTCACCCAAACAAGACAATAAATTACTTCCTGGTCCAATGAAGGAAACATCTTCTATCATTTCAAATGCTGGTATTGTCTTCTTTGAGTTGTACTTACGAACATCCCACACATTCACAATCTGCAGTGTTCCATATATACTCAAAATTGCATGCAGCTCCAGAGATAGATAGATAGATAGATAGATAGATAGATAGATAGATAGATAGAGAGAGAGAGAGAGAAAGAGAGAGAGGAAATAAAGAGTATATAATAAAGAATGCTGAAAGTCTAGCCAACAAGAATTATCTAGACAAATGAACAGGACAATGATATACTAGCCTATTTGCTCTCTTGATTAAAACTTGGCAATATGAACAGCTAAAACCTACCATGGTGTTATAGAGCCTAGGAATTTAGGTAGTTTTATGTGCATATATGCAGTCAAAGAGCAAAAAAAAGCTTGTAATTTATGATTGTTCCAATCAACGCCAACTGATTTTAGAACTCCTGTAGCAAATAAAAATATGAACATACAACACTAAAACAGAGGCATCACAGGCAACATCTATAGTATTGCTGGTACATGACAGGCATTACCACATAAAGCTTTTTTTATTAATTAGAAGAGATTCAGTATCTCAATCTTACCTTATCCCGCCCAGCACTAAGCAATGTTTGTCCATCTTCAGATAAGGCTAATGATGTCACCGCTGAAAAATGCTCTTTCAGCACAGCGACACACTTTTTGCTTTCAAGGTTCCAAACTCTCACAGTGGCATCTTCACTTCCAGAAAATAACTAGAGAACAAAGAAACAAGGGTAATTTTTATAGTACCAAGAGTAGAAGAATACAATGAAGATGTGAATAGACAATACTAGAGTAAATATATCATTAAAACCAAGTACATCTGATAATGGAAATCAAGCGGCTTAGCCTAACAAGCTCAAAGAGCATTTTCATTTGATGACATTCACATATCAGTACTTCTACTTACCAGAAGGCGCTTCGGATCTTTGTGGAACATAACAGTCGTCACAACACCTGTGTGGCCTCTAAAGAAATGTGTGCAAAACCCACCATCAACATCCCAAACACACACCTTTTTGTCTGCTCCAGCAGTTGCAAGCAACCCACCAGAGGCATGGCAGGCCATGGCCCTAATAGGACCATCGTGCCCCTGTACGTCATCAGAGAAATACATAAGCTTATCGCACATGTTATACCAGGGAAAAACATAGTAATGTGCCATAATAAATTAATAATTTACTGAAATGAACTAATTTCAGTGGCAAAAGAAGTTAAAAGTTATTAGGGAAGAACCACTTCTGATGAACTTATGATTGCAAAAAGGAATTGATGAACACATTTTTTTCCTCATTTAATTGAATCTACATGGAGACAGTAAATTTGGCTGACCACTATACCATGTCGTTTTGAACTTTTGATCATTAATATGTGTAACAATACACTCACTAACGAATCGAAGCACATCATTCGGATCGACTCAGTAAGAGGAGAGAGTGGGGGAAAGGTATTACAGTCCCACCACTACATAAGTTCCACATTCATAAAAATAAAGCAATGCACAATATAATCCAAACATAGAGGTTTATGAAGTTCTTCTAGTGTGCTTATTTGTATTGTATCATAAGAACGCACAATATGAACAGTTCAAAGCACAGAGCGTTAAGCTAACAATATATTTTCAGGGATGCAAATATGACTCCCATGAAATTGGTAAAAGTAAGGCAAATTCACCATATCCCTTGCACATCATTCAAATTGGAGACAGTACATGAAATCACCGCATAAGTGCATAACACACCGAGTTCTCATATACTGTAAGAGATATTACCTTCCAGCTGCGCGTGCAAGTGCGGGACGCGAGGTCCCAGACTCTAATAAGCCTACTGTGCCCCGCGGTGAAGAGGAGGCGGGAGTCGGGGGACAGCGCGAGCGCCGTGACGGCCTCGTTTTCTCCCTCGATCGGCTCCCCGATGGCGGACGCGTCGGCGGCGGACACCAGGCGCACCTNGGCGCCCCCCCCCGCCGCAGGCGCACGCGAGGAAGGCCTCCGCCTCGCCTCCTTCGCCTTCGCCGCCTCCGGGAGCGCTCCCGACGGCGAACGGCCCGCCCGTGTAGAATTGCTGCAGCGAGCGGTCGCAGCGGTAGTTCTTCTTGAGCCCCAGCGACGATGCCATCGCGAGGCGGCGGGAGGGAACGACGGCGGCGGAGGCTAGGGTTTTGCTGCTGCTGCGGCGGCGGCGGCGCGAGACGGGGGAGGGGTTTAAGCTAAATGGAAAAGAGGGTGCCCGACACGTGGGCCCTATCTTTGGAGATGGTGCGTGGACCGTGGAGACGACTAGACGAGACGGTTAGAATGACATGTGGGTCCATCAATGGGGCCATTCATAGCTGGACTTATACGATGTTTCGATTTTCTGCGGCCCAATAACGGGATTGGGACTTACGTGCGGCCCTAAGAAATTAAAAGCCCATAGATGAAGGCTTTATTTACATGGGCCTTCAGTCTGCAGCCATAACCCACAAACTGCCTGCTCATTGGCCCACTCGAGCGAGAGGAAGCGACGGCCTGCGAGACACGATAGGCCGTGCGGATCTTGTCTTCTGTAGCCTGTAGGTGGCAATCTGCCGGCCCATCCACATGGCCGTGCCAGCGCCGGCGCCGGCGGCATGGCCGGGCTGCGCGCTGCCGTTGAATCGCGAGAGCGCTTTCCTTTCCCTTCTTTTTTGCATCCGCCTAGATCCTGACGGAAAGGACGCTTCACATTTCATTTTCCACTGTTTCGCCTGGATTGGCATGGCATTTTCGCTGGGATGGCGACTCCTACAGCTTTTACGTGGTGGTTTTACTTGAAAGTTTTGATTGAAAGTCCCCTAATCTTTGGTGAGCGTTGAGGCTGCAGAAAAGGCGAGCAATTTCAGGTGTGACGTGCGACAGGGCGTGACTGATAGAGGTGTACCGGCGACCCGCCGCTCTCGTACGTACGTGAAACCTAACAAATTAAGCATCTTTGTAGGAATAATCGATCGAACTCGATCCTTCAGTCTGTCTCTTTAATTTCGTCGGTGGCAAGTAGCAGCAGTGGTCAGATTTCGGCAGCGTTCGAATCCTCTGTAAGAATAAACTTTCAGATATTCGTGATACGTTTTTCAAACAATTAAACGGTATGTTTCGTATGAAAATTTTCTATATGAAAGTTGTTCTAAAATATCAGATAAATTTATTTTTTAAGTTTGTAATAATTAAAACTTAATTAATTACATGTTAAAGTCACCTTATTTTACGTAAAACACTTAATTTTCATTTTTATTTTTATCTTCAGAAGATTCAAACACCAAAACATCGAAATCTCAGATACCAAGTCGCAGCACGAGGCCTGACCTCACCTGACGGCCGGAAAACGGTGGCCATTTCTTAAAACATTCAAACCAATACATAGCCAGGCATCCTCCGACATCCGGTATATGTGGGGCTAGCTTAGTAGTAGTGGTTTGGTTTGCACGTCGGCGTCGCTTCGGTAAACGCGGCTTGAAATCTCTCGCCGGCGAGGCCGACGCCGTTGCTGGCGTCACGCACCGGCGGGTTTTTCAGCTGCGTGCGGTGAGCAGCGACGCCTTTGCGCTAACGACCGGAAAACGACGCCCGGATGCGGCTCCCTTTACGCACGAACTGATCAGTCAAGCCACTGTGAAATGTGAAGTACTATAGTAGTTATAATAATTGTGTAGGTACTGACCGGTGAAAAAATTGGCTGGATGATTGGCACAGCTACGTACATCGTGGCAGGCTGAGAGAGGCTATAGCTTCTAGTAGAATCTTCTCCGTTTGGTCGCGTTCATAAGCATATGGCCTTTAGCTCGCAGTTTCAATGGTCTTCTTGGACGAGCAAGTAGCAGTACATAATATATCAGCAGACAGCAACCATCTTTCACAAGTGGACTCGGTCCTGTTATAGATGTGTCACTGTCATGCCATCATTTGTACATGCGTGCGTACAAAAAAACATGCATGGATGATGTACGTACGTATTATTGTACTATATATGTATCACTACAGATACGGAAATTGGGAGATACTAGTCAGGTAGATAGATGATGTTCAATAATATGAAACTTCAAATTCAGAGATGGCCATTTCATGCTTAACCCAAGTGGTGCATCTAGTTCTCAAAAAAAAAGTGGTGGATCTAGTGAATTAAGTGTATATATACTGAATTTGATGTAATTAACTTCACTCTTCACTCAATAGGTCGAGTTAATCTAAGTATGGACGCTAATTGGATCTCATATACATCACTGATTTCGACCATTCCACTTGTAAAATAAAAAGGAAGACACAAAAGTCTGACGAGATCATAATTATTCAGAAGCGTTTCTTCTTCAACTCTTAAGAAACTTTCGTGCATGGATAAGATAAACTGACATGCAATTCTCACAACAGGCAAAAGTCAAGAGAGTTCGTTTTGCCTTCTGCTTAAAAAAATGTATATATAGTCCCTATCCTTTTGAAACGGAATCATGAAGGACTTTCCCAAAAACTCTAAAAAGTCTATAATCAGAATGACTCAATTATCACTCGGATTTTACTCACATCTTCCATGTTTTCTTTTGGGACGTACATTCAGTCAATGGCTTCAAACCTCGGGCAAACCTTTTACTTACCTAATTGCTAACCAATCCTGAGCCTTTTGTTGCCAATGTGGGGTTCGATCAGGACGCCATGTCATTGTTGAGTTCGTCACTGGCATAGAAATAGCTGTACAAGTACTCCTATCTAACTCTAAGATCCAAGCGATGCCGTTACATGATCCGAGTATCGTAAGCGGTTTCTTGAGAGAAGTCTGTCAACTTCACCTCCATCTTCTTCACCCCAACAAAGCAACTTCCTACTCCAACTAATCAAGATGTTTGAGGGAAATAATTAATATGGTATACTATTATTGCATAGTTGACAGACCCATTTTGACACTGTCATGGACAATAACATTACTAACATTTTCAACAATATATAAGCCTTTTTTCAACGTGTAATTGAGTGGTTTTTAGATGATGCATCAGTTAATTTAAGGCAAGATATAGATATTGCAAAAATGATTGATATACATATGTCCATTTTCCAAAATAAAAGCCAATCTGTGTGCAATTGGCTCTTTAAGATGTTTTTAACACGGAGTGTAATCCTGGCTGTTGATTGGAGATCGTCGTACGCTGTTTATGCAGAAATCAATTTGATCTATATCGACTCTAGAAGGCCGTCACCTTCACCTCCATCTTATTCACCCCTACAAAGCAACTTCCTACTCCAACTAATCAAGTTGTTTGAGGGAATTATGGTATTGTACAGTTGATAGAGGCATTATAATATGATATTGTCATGAACAGTATAACTAGCATTTTTAACATCAGAGACAAGCATTTTTATTTCAACTTGAATGGTTTTATTTGGATGTTCATCAGCCAAAACAATATATATTGCCCATTTCCAGAAACAAAAGAGATTCATCTTGCAATCAGGCTTTGTGCAACAAGAGCAAGGACTCTCGGCTGGTTAGGCTATCGAACAGTCATTCCCTCGTTTGTAAATGCTACTGTTGCCATGCGATTACGTTAAGTGTGGCTCCTTATTTAAGAAAGAACCTAGATAAGAGTTCGACTCTAATTCTAACTAAAAACATATAAAAGTTTCAAGTTTTATTTTGTAACTGAGTTTGTACATATACTCGACACAAACTATAACAATCTAACACAACAATTTTCTAAGATTTATTTAATCATTGGAATCCTAGCTGTGTTGATTGGTCATGAGTCATGACAAGTAGCTAGATTCGGGGCTTTGTTTTGAAGGACACTAGTACAATATTTCCTCACATATTACGAGACATTTTGAGTTTTTTTCTAGTTAAATTTTTTTAAGTTTACCAAGTTTAGAGAGAAATTTTGTAACGTCTACAACATCTAATTAGTTTCACTAAATCTATCATTAAATATATTTTGATGCTATATTTGTATTGTATTAAAAATTATTGCTATATTTTTATAGAAACTTGGTCAAACTTGAATAAGTTTGTCTAGAAAAAAGTGATCGCATCCTATAATATGAAACGAGGAAAGTATTATTTTATAGAAATTTATATTGCAAAATTTCCGAATAATAAATCAAACCAGTTCAAACATATTAGTTATACCGTTCTTATTTAACAAATCAAAATGGTATACTAGCATGATGTACATGGTCGAACTTTCAGAAGGTCGATGCCATGGAAATATTTCAATAGGGACGGAATATCGAATCTCACCCAATGATTGAACTCCATTAATCAAATCCAGATTAATCTGTATATTACAAAAATCAGAATCTCAATACACAGCGATCAATTAATGATATCTGAAGTCTGAACTTCGACAACAGTGAATGATCTGCTGATGATGATAACAAGAAGCTAAGACGTGTGTAGATTTTGTACATCTCACTACCAAACATTTCCTTATAATACTCGAAAGAGAAGTTATGAACGGAAGCTGCTTTCTAGTATCTCTTTCCAGAACGGATCAAGATCACTCTCCAGAGAGGATAGATTTGGTAGCTCCAGGGGCTCCAAGCTGGGAAAATCCTGCACCTGCCAGTCAACAGATGCTGCCACTTCCTGTGGATAAGTTTCAGGCACCAATGCAGCATCGTTGCAGCACTGATCAACCGGTTCAGCACTTGATCTGACGAGCACTGGAGCTGTATTGTTATAGTTGATCTGTTCCTGCGCCATGTCTTGCCCTGAAAAGCTTGGGACGTCACGGAGATAAGCTGGCAGCTGGTAGTTTGCATTCGCCAACGCGTTCATCTGCTCCTGGAAGCTTGCGACGTTACTGCTCGAGTTCACCATGGCGTTTGTTGCCGTGAGACCCGCAGTGGTGACTTCGCTGTTCGAGTTGATGGCGTTTAGCAGGTGCTGCAGCAGCTGGAACTGCCTCAGCGCGGTGCCCAGGCTCCCGAGGCTCGCCACCGCCGAGAGAAGCGGCTGGAGCGCCGCCCCTGGCGGCGAGAGGAGAGGGGAGGCGTCGGCGAGGAGGTCGGGTGGCAGGCGTTGGTGGGTGACGGGGTCGATGCCCATTCGCAGCAGCTTCTTCTTGATGTGCGTGTTCCAGTAGTTCTTGATCTCGTTGTCCGTCCTCCCGTCCAGGTGCGTCGCGATCGTCGACCACCTAATTAACAGAAAATTATAAGACGTTTACTTCGAGAATCGCCGGCGGTGGTCGTCGGAAAAGTATAGTTACGAACTTGTTGCCGAGGGCGGCGTGGAGGCGGATGATGAGGCGCTCCTCGTCGTCGGAGAAGTTGCCGCGGCGGATGTCGGGGCGGAGGTAGTTGGTCCAGCGGAGGCGGCAGCTCTTGCCGCAGCGGTTGAGCCCAGCGGCCCGGGGCAGGCCGCGCCAGCTGCCGACGTGCCCGCCCTGCTTCTTGATGTGCTCCACTAGCGCCCTGTCCTCCTCCTCCGTCCACGGCCCTTTCTTTACCCCGGCGTCGTGGCAGCAGCACGGCGACCTCCCCATCGATCCCTAAATTTCTTAGCTAGCTAGCTGAAGATGGCGATTGCTGACAAAGACGAAGAGCACAAGAGAACAAGGTCGCTGTTGCTATTTATAAAGGATTGAGGTGTAGTACTAGGTTTGCAAATGAAGCCAGCTAGCCAGTAGCCATGGCATGAACAAGTACTACGTCGTGCATGACAAGCACGCGCGCGAGAGAGAGGAGAGACTTGACATGCAGTGGAAACTAACTTGCGTTTGTTCTATTTTATTTCTCGTTTTCGTTCTCGCCAGTAACTTACTGCGACTGATTTTGTGTCTGAATGTTGTTTGCAAGTCAAAGAGAGCAGGTGCTGGAGGAGATCTCTCGACGTAAGAGGCGATATATCTTGCATGCGACGGTTCACACGCACGGACTGCACACATCAGTTAACATTGTCGCAGAGCAGGTAACAATTGGCTATACTCTTACACAACAAGAAAAAAAAACGAGATATAGTTATATGTCTATGTATTATAATAATACCCTTAAAACATGCATGATCTCTGAATTTTCAGAAGAGACCAGCTGCAAGAATCCGGAGCCATCTATCCTGACGTCGCGGATTAATCACACGGCTGTCTCCTCGCAAAAATAAATAGATAGATAAATGAAAAAAGGTTAGCTGTTGTTCGAAACAATCACCTAAATCTCTGACAGAGCAAGTACGCGCCCTTTTCCATATCTTCGAGGAAACCTACTTATTTGAATATTGACTAATGTACTTCTTTATAAGATTAGAGAACAATTGATTTCATGTTGCCTAGCTATTAGCATATTATCATCATCATCTGCTGCCAGTGTGTCACAAGCAGCCCCCAAATATTAGGACTGATGAACCTTCCGAGTGTCAATTCTGTGATGTCACTTGCGAGGACTGTTTGTATATGCGTGCATAGCTGCCAACAATCTTATTCAAATTGCGTCTACGTTTTGGCCTCCTGCGACAAGTAACTAACTACACGTACATGTGCAGCAGTCATGGCACTATTATGCTTCGTTCATAATACTGTTTTTGTATTATTATTTTGATTTAGTAATTAGTCCTGCAGGGCGGCTTGAGGCTTCAGAAAATGATTCGGTCGCGAATTTGGTGAAGAGTACGCTGAATATGCAATAATTATGCCTGCTTAGAAAAACCTACTGAAACAACTATTTCAAGCTTAGCATTTTGAAGAAAAAAGAAAGAGAGCAGTTATACTGGCTTGACTGATGTTTTTTTTTTTTGGGCTTGACTGTGATGATTTGGTTTCCAGGCGCTCGGCAGCAGTACGGTGGTCAAGCCGAGAAGAGGCCTCTGCATCAAAACGGATCGTCTCGTCGTGGAGCTTTCATGGGCCATGGGTCTTGGCCCGTTGGAGATCCGCGGTTTGGCCCAGTGGCGCGGGTGCTGGGTCCATGAGTTTTAAGCCCAGTCCGCGTGCAACCGCTAGACGGGCCAGGTCTCGATCTCACGCACGGCTCCCTCATGGGCCGTGGCCGACCTCGTCGTACCTGACGGCTAGAGATGGCAACGGGTACATACCCATCGGGTTCTCTTGTCCCATACCCATATCCACGATGACTAAATATTCTCGTTTAAATACCCACACCCGTCACGGGTACAAAATTGTCCCCATACCCATACCCGTGCGGGTAACGGGTACCCAACGGGTACCCATACCCATTTAATTGAATTGTATTACTTATAGTTTTATACTATAATTAGTCGTATTAGAACTGTAAACCATCGATATTTTCTCCGACAACAATGCTATTAACATTAGCGTTCAAAGACGAGTAAAAAACTCTACAACCACATTACATAATCAATAAATCAAATAATAATTTTATATAACTAGACTAGAACAATACTTAAGAGGTGAAAGAGGTTTTATGTTATGATTTGGTAGTCGTTGGGACTTATGTTACTCATAGTTTTAGGCTTAATCTACGGGTTTTTTTCACCCACGGGTTGGTGAGTATGGGTGGATAAAGAACGGACCCATACCCGCGTACCCAACGGGTAAGAGTTTTTGCCCGTTAGTAGACCCATGAGTATAAGAGTTAGAACATGATTAGCTCCTAATAGAGTAAAAACCCATCGGGTATCGGGTCGCGGGTCCCCATAGCCATCTCTACTGACGGCGCTGCCCCATCGTAGATTTTTTAAAACTTTAATTCTAGGTTGATTTGATTTATCGTAGTTTATTTTGTAATATTTATTCTAGTTTGCTTAAAACATATATATAGAGAAGTTACCATAAATTATTTTGTTATTATTGATAAGTGTTACGGATCGATGAATTAGCACATGATTAATTAACTATTATCTAAAAAAACTTAAAAATGAATTAACATAATTTTTTAAAACAACTTTGTTATTTTTAAAAAAACATAGTATCATTTAACGGTTTAAGAAACATGTTTACAAAATAAGGGATTATAAGCTGGAACTCTCACTGCCGAACGCAAAACCGTAGTGTTAGCTGATGTCCCGTTCATCTGCAGTCATCGTTGTCATCATTCTGATCATCTTACAGTACACGACAAAAAAAAAGGCAACGAAGTTTGTGGTAGCAGTACACCTCATGAGATATACAGGATTTTACAAATTAAAGGAAACGGGACAAAAGCGAGAAACGGAGGAATTTGGTCCCTAGCGTTTAGGATTTTCGTGATGTCTCTCCAATTAGAGAAGCCCTCGAGAGCACTTTGAATTCCAACCGCTATAGGTTGCTAGACCAAATCTTCGAAAGGAGACAGAAATCTCCCCGCAGAGAATAAATCAAGTGCTTTTTTTAACTCCATCTCAAGGCATATCCAGCTTAACGACATCGACGCATGGTATATCTGCATATGATAGTACGAAGCAAAGCATTTGTATTTCAGATTAAGTGGAGGGAGGACGGATTAGGCACTTGAATAACACAAAGCAAAATTAATCATGGATTATTCATCGCTCTCGTCACTACCCAACAGCAACATAGGTACTTGCAAAGTTGCAACAGAATGCACCAAAGTGCTGGCATTCTGCAAAATGACTTTATTTCTTCAGACAAAACTATTCTGAGGTCCTGAGGAGATTCCAAAGCTCCAGACAAGAACAACTAACACGTCTCATTCTTGCCATACATAGCATCTCCGTCTTGTGGATTCCAACTAAACAAAAGCCTGGCTCTTGCTGCCTGACTCTTCTCGATCGCATCGCGTCTATATATCAACGCTTGGTCGATCGCTAGCTGGTTGTCACACATTTCAGATAATTTCTGAAGCACAGGTGAGAGGCAGAGCGATGAGAGGAAGCCAGAGCCACGAGCTGGAGACCGACGTCCTGGCGTCCGAGCTGTGGAAGATCTACGGCACGCTCCGCGCCGCCGAGCTGCTGCCTGAGCTGCTCCCCCACATCCTCGCCAAGGCCGAGGTCGTCACCGGCGACGGCGGCGTCGGCACCATCGTGCAACTGACATTTCCTCCAGGTGAGACTGTAGGGCGTCTGCACCGTAGGGCGGTGCGTCTGTGCGTCCTGTTGGGGCTAGCGACGGTCGGTTTGGTGCTAGTTCTTTTCTTAGAGTATGTGTTAAGAGTCATCAACTTGTGGTTATTTGTCTTTGTTTTTAGTTTTTTCTGATTATAGCCTTTATTAATATGTAACTCACATTATCAATTGGTGCCTGGTTTGAAAAAAAAAACAGTCTTCAATCTTGATTGCTGATGAGTATCCTTGCTTGTTCTGCCACTTGTTAGGAATTCCTGGACTGCAGAGCTACAAGGAGAAATTCATCAGAGTGGACAACGAGAATTACGTGAAGGAGGCAGAGGCGGTGGAAGGCGACATCCTGAAGCTGGGCTTCCTCTCGTACATGATCCGGTTCGAGATCATTCAGAAAGAGCCCAACACTTCGGTTATAAGATCGACTATCGAGTATGAGATCGGTGATGAGCATCCAGAGCTCCAAGCCATGGTTAGTACCGCATCTTTGGCTGCGACTGCCGAAAAATTTGCAGAGTATGTCAAGACGCAGAAAGTAGCTCAGGCTAGCACCTGAGATTATCTCAAGCTAGCAAATGTATCGAGAGTTAATAAATGGACGCACAGTTTCGTTGTCGCGCTTGCTTGCAAAACCATCGTGTGGTCCTGAGCAGTACTTGTGTTAATCATTGGTATCTCTTGTTTTTTTTTCTAAAAGAGACTATGCGTTTGTTTGTATGAGTTGAGAAGAAATTCCCTCCGCACGGAAAACGGAGCGACTCATTAGCACATGATTAATTAAATATTTACTTTTTTTTTGAAAAATGAATTAATATGATTTTTTAAAGTAACTTTCATATAGAAACTTTTTGCAAAAATCACACCGTTTAGCAGTTTGAAAAGCGTGCGCGTGAAAAACGAGCTCACCCCAACGAACACACCGTAAGGGTATGTTCGGATGTTTAGGTTGGTAACTAAACCTCCCAACACTTAAAACGGAGCGACTCATTAACACATGATTAATTAAGTATTTTTTTTGAAAAATGAATTAATATGATTTTTTAAAGCAACTTTCGTATAGAAATTTTTTACAAAAAATATACCGTTTAGCAGTTTAAAAAACGTGCGTGCGAAAAAAAAAGACTTGAGTTGGAAGTATAGGCATTCCAACACACCCTAAAGTTCACGAGGTCTTTACTTCATTTGATCTTAAAATATAGTAATATAATATTTGATTAAACATCACCTATCACCTATCATCTAATATTATAAAGGATTAATTTGATCCATATTATTATAAATATGCTTATTCAGATAAATGTTATTACAATTCGTCTATTCGCAATATCATCACTCAAATTTTACAAAATTAAAACATATCATTCTCGTCACGTTTTTTATTTTTTTTTTCTCATCTGGGACTCACCCATCACATTCATTTCCTTCCCCATCTCTCCGTCCCGGCGAGAAGCGAGGAGCTTGTGGCGGACCTGCTCCGCCGCCGCTTCCCGCTTCACCACCACGGCCGCCTTCTTGCCGTCGCGGCCGTCTCCCCGGAAGCCCCCGCGCCTACACCCACCACCTCGCTCCAGCCGCAGTCGTCGCCTCGCAAGGGCCCCGAAGCGCAACGAGGTGCTCGAGCTGACAGGCGAGGGGCTCGCGTTCAAGGGGAAGGGCGTCTGCAAGGTGGACAGCTCCACGTTCGTCCTGCTCTGCAACGGCATGCTCCCCGGCGAGCGCTTCCTCGCCCGCGTCCGCAGCATCCGCCGAGGCCGCCAAGCTCCGGACACTGAAGCCCCACCTCAACGCCGTCGATGAGCTCGGCCAGCTCAGCCGCTGGCTGCAAGACCTAGTCCCTCGCGTAAGCCGCGCAGATCCGCCGCCATCAATGCGCCCTGCCCGCTTGCCGCCGACTGCGGCGGTTGCAAGACCCAGTCCCTCGCGTACGCCGCGCAGATCCGCCACAAGCTCCTCGCTCCTCGCCGCGACGAAGAGATGGTCAAGCAACAAGATAAGTGTGGATGAAAGGAAAAAGATAATCCGACTGGTGGGTCTTATGTGCAAATGAAAAAATTAAAAAAAAAAGAAAATACGACAGTGATGATGTGGTTTTTATTTTATAAAATTTGAGTGACACGGCTATAAATAAATGAGTTGTAATGATATTTATCTGAATAAACATTAACAATAATATGAATCACATTAATTTTTTTATAAATCTAAACATAAACCTATTCAGGTAGATTAGACCAATGGAGTAGATTAGACGAATGGGTTACAGTCCTTGCACGCACCTTGAACATAATAAGATATTCTGTCTGATCGAGCAAACAAACCGTGAGCATCACACATTCTCTGAGCCTTAGTTTTCACGGTGTCCCTGTCACCGGCTTGTCGTGTCTGGTAAAAATTTCTCATGTGAAGTAAGGAGTGTATGCAATGGCCAGAACCAATAATTCATATCAGGACAAAGCTACAACGTCAAAATGAGGAATGCGAAACTATCTCAATATAGTAGATAGGGACAGTAGGAAATACTAGCCCTGGCCGAGATCAGCGTTAGCCATCTATCTGTACACAAAGTCGCAGATTATATCTGCAACTTCCACAAAAATTCCTTCTTCGCCGTCGGCCATCGTTGCCGGCCAGTTTTATTAATCAAGACCAAGAGAAAGTCGTTAACAACAAACATGGTGGTTGCATTATGAGTTTATAGCTAGCAACAACATAACATGAGACAACTGGTGGCTAACTAGCAGATGAGCTGCAATCATCAGCTTGGAAGAGAGGAAAGCTAGGACTGTATCATCCAAATTTCAGCTTTTGATTACCACAGCTACAGAGAGTTCATCAGCACAGGAGGCGATGAAAGGGAGCGTTTGCCACGAGCTGGAGACTGGGCTCCCCGCTGCCGAGGTGTGGGAGATCTATGGCGGCTTCCTTGTTGGGCAGCTTCTCCCTCAGCTGGTTCCTGAAGTATTTTCTAAGGTTGAGCTCGTTAAGGGAGACGGTGGCGTTGGGTCTGTCCTGCATGTCATATTCACTCCTGGTTAGAACCTGAACTGAACACATATACACCTCAGTTTAGCTAACTTTTTTTTTCAAACCAGCTTGTTTGTTTTGGGCCTTTTGGCTTTGGTGTTCTTGTAATTTTCGTTCTGGCTGATTCGTATTGCTAGGGGCACATAGGGGAGAATTCATGAAAGAAAAGTTCATCAAGATTGATAATGAAAACTACATCAAGGAGGCAGAAGTAATAGAAGGCGGTTTTCTACATCATGGCTTTAAGAAATATGTCGTTCGAATAGAGATCTTCGGAAAAACAGACAGCTCATCTGTATTGCGATCGACCATCGAATTCGAAGCTGAGGACGCAAGCAAGGCATCCTCTGTCAGCACCAGTGGTTTAGCTGCTATTGCCGAGGCCGTCACGAAGTATATGAGGGAGCAGAGGAGCAGCGCTGAACATGAACAAGTTCCAAGGCAGACTTCAGATGAAGAGACCATCCAGCCAAAGTGAAGTTACCATCCAGCCATTGTTACTATTGCATCTTAGGCTGCGACCGCTGAAAAATTTGCAGAGTAAAAATGGAAAAAATTGCAGAGAAAAAAGAAAAATTTGCAGAGTACATCAAGATGCAGAAGTAAGCTCAGGCCAACACCTGAAATTATCTTTTTCTTCTTCTTTTTTCTTTTTTGGCGTGAAGGACTTGGTAGGACATTCTGTCTGATCGTGCAATCAAATCATGAGCATCACGCATTCTGAACCTTAGTTTTCACGGTGTCCCTATCAGTATCATCGGCTTATCATGTCTGGCCAAAATTTCTCATATGAAGTATATGTAATTGTAGATTTATAATCTACTCAATATGAAATGCTCAGCTTGAAGATCACCCTAATGCAGTTGCGAATTCAGCCTAAAAATGAAGGATGGGCTCAAAGTACAAAGTCAATAAAACTAAATTAAACAGCTTTGCTATTTTGCAAGCGCCTGAAAATCTGGATTTCGATTTTCCTGATCGCTAGATTAGCTTGAAGATCCGTGCACGTATCGGGCCGGTGGGACACAAATTTTGGTAACTGGCGGCATTTCCACGGCCCGTTCACCCGTGGGCTGCAAAAGAAAGAAAATCCCCAATTCCCCATCTCTCCCCCATCCTGTGTCTACCATTCAGAATTTCAGGCGGCGAAGCTCTCGAGCAATGGAAGCCTGACGGCGGCGAGTGGCGAATCCACTGATGGGGCTGGTTGGGGCTCCAGCCCCAGCTCGGGCTGCTAGGGATTGACCCCAGATATCTCATGCGTAGTGAGTTCACAGTGCCAGCAAAACTAATTTACAGCAAACAGCCAAGCAATGATGGCTATTTGGCGGGAGACGTTCATGGTGAAAGAAACGATGTGCACGAAAAATTAATAGGCTGTTTATTACTAGCTAGAACATTTGTGATCATTAATTTATTGTGGATTATTTTTACTCTCCTGTTCTAGTAGCTGTTGCAGTCTGCAGCCCATGGCCTATATATATCTTCCAATCTTCTTCAGTTCCCTTCATTCTTTAATCCACTGTATTTTTTTCTATCTGTGTAAGATTTTGAAATATTGTTGATATAGGTAAAATATATATGATTATTTTGTATGATGACTTTAATATAAAGCCACACCTATATTTTCATCCTAGATTCGCCACTGGCGACGACGGCGGCAAGTCCAGTGGCTTCAGCCAGGGGGTGGTGGAGCTGCAAGCAGCGTCGTCTTCCTTGATACCGGCTCGTCGTCCGCAGCGGCGGCGGAGGCAAGGCCAGTGGCTTCGACGGGGGTTTGCGGTGGCGCTTTACTCAATCAATTACGGCAAGCACCACAACAGCGGCGAGCTACAAATCGGTGGCTGCTATGATGTCTTCCTCGAGCTCTGCAAGCCCCACGGTGGCTTGAGCTCCAAGTCGACGGCGCATGGAGAGGCCCACGACTGTTGGCCTCCAAATCATAGCTGGACTGTGGTAGGTTGGCACAGCAAGCAGCTGCATGCCCTTTTGCTTGATATACTGCTACCAACACTGTCATATGATTTGTTTTGCAATGTGCAATATATACAGGTATTAAACCGTCGTTTGTAGGCAGGCTTCTGACCGTGTAGAATTTGGGAGGAATGCTGATGCAGGGACTTCATTGGAGATTCCTGATCTTCCGTTATGCATAAACATAAATGCAGGATGAAACTAGGGTGCAAATGTTGGAATTCATAAAACAATGGTGCAATCTCTACTTGCAAAAATCCAGAGTGCTAGATATTGGAATTGTTGCTGAATTTTGATTCATTCAGGATTCACCTCGTGTCTGCTAATTCAGTAATATGAATCAAATTCTGTAAGACTAAGATCAGGTAGTTCCACACATTTTATTCTAATGGATCAGTAAATATGAATTGTATTGATGCTATCCTTTTATCCTATATTCCTATCCTAGAATGATTTTTTTACTCTGCAGAGAAGTGCACTTACATTATAACAATGTTCATCCTTCAGTTTATTCTCAAAATTAGAGGGGATCTTTGTTAAATGAAATCCCCTGTCAAACTCCTAAATCCCCAATTCCTAGTTGTCAAACATTATTTGTCAGTTTCATCATTTTGCCTGAACTGCAAGCTACTGTTTGAAAACAGTACATGATTAATTGGTGTATTTTTCGTCTAGAAATTGTTATGGAAAGAGACTAACCTGATCAGGAGGTATAAGGTTGCGTCAACTAGAGTCACAAGGTTATGTGCAAATTGCACCCCCAGTTATTTGTAGTTGTTATTTTCAACCATGTGCAAATTCAGTTATGAGTTTGCGCATCTTCAGAATAAATATGTGACACTACGGTGATGTTTGAATCTCCTGAAAATGAAAATAAAGATGAAGATAAAGTGTTTCACGTACAACGAGATGACATTAACGTGCAATTAATTAAGTTTTAATTATTACAAACTTGAAAAATGGATTTATCTGATATTTTAGAACAACTTTCATATAGAAAATTTTTGCACGAAACATACCGTTTAGCAGTTTGAAAAGCGTGTCACGATAATCTTTATCTTTATCTCCCGTTTGTAGAGTCGTCGAACACGGCCGTTTCTATATGTTTTTTTTTGTGTCTATGCTTTGTCAAAACAAGATATTTTGTTAAAAAAAAAGGAAGCCTCACTTGAGGAAGGGTGTTACAAAGTTATGCTTCAAACATCTGTTTTTGTTGTCATCGTGTCCTATGACACTAAGCTCTTTCTGTTTTTGTAAATGAAAGTGGTTAGTTTTTATCTGTAATCCAAAAGTGAAAGATTTTTTAGCAGCTACTTCCTCCGTCCTAAAATATAAAAAATTTTAAGTGAATGTGACATATCCTAGTATTACGAATCTAGACAAGAAGTAGAGGTGGCAATTTCCCCATTGGGCCCAGGTCCCCGGCGGGTACCCACCCCAACGAAGCCAGGGGCGGGTGGAATGTTTCACCTGCGGGTGACTGAAGCATCTAGGCCCCCGTTGTTAATTTTGGTAATTAATGACAAGCACTAATTGTGGACTAATCGTTGTCTTTGAGTTATATATTTTAAGTTAGATTCACATCATGTGTGCGCATGGATGATTATCGATGGATTAAAATTGACGGCGCAAAGCAAAAAGAAGAGAAGACGGTAAACTAGTGTTTTCATTTTAAATTGATCGAGGCGTTGGGCGATCAAAATTATGCTAGTTTATTTATAGCTTTGCCGTACTATTAAGAGGGGTAATGACCTAGCAAAGAGATGATTTTAATTGCCACATTAGGTCATTATGCATTTAGACTTGTGCTCACATTTCTTCACACACACTTTTGTATTCACTGTCTCGGCCTGACCAGGGGCGGTCAGACCGGCCATATAGTGGCGGTCTGACCGGAGTGCCCCGGTCGGTCTGACCAGCACCAAGCGGGCGGTCTGACCGATACATAAGGCTGGTCTGACCGGCGGCATTTTTGCGGTCAGACCGGCCCCCTGGAGGACGGGATGGTGCTGCTTGGGGTGGCCGATCCAGAGCCGCCAGAGCCATTTTCGGTCAGACCGAGCCGATGGCGATCTGACCGAGTCGCGAGCGGTCTGACCGGCCTTTTGGCCTCCGGTCTGACCGGCCCCGTGGTCCCAGTGCATTTAATGCAGTCCAACGGCTAGTTTTCCAGCCGTTGCGAAGTAGTCCAGTCTGACCGGCCACACAATGACGGTCTGACCGGCAGTACACAGAGTTGGTGGATTTCGTTCCAACGGCTAGTTTTGGTGGGTGGGAGTATAAATACTCCCCCACCAGCAGCAAGGGGACTCTCTTGGCACCCAATTCAATTGCATACACCCCTTGCACCTCTTTCACACACACTTGAGCTTAGTGTTCATCCATTGTAGTGATTGAGGTTGTTCTAGCCAAGAGTCAAGTGCATTTGCTTCCATTGTAGAGCTAGTGTGGCACTTGATCATCTCCGAGCCGCGTCATTGCTTGTTACTCTTGGAGGTTGACGCCTCCTAGACGGCTTGTGGAGGAGTTGTCCGGTGACCTCTCCGAGAAGATTGTGGAGGAGGCCCGGTGCCGGTTTGTGAGTGGTTTGGAGTTCACCACCTTCGGAGTGAAGGAAGAACTACCCCGAGTGATCGAGGCTTGGGTAGTCCTCTCCGTGGGTCGGCTCCCGCCTTGCCCACCCCTTGACGAAGGGGGCGTGTGGTGGCTTCGTGGTTGAGCGGTGGAGTTGGGCTCGCCTCAACGGGGAGTAGGAAACCGGCAAGTTTCCGAATCTCGGTGAAAAATCTCTTGTCTCTTTGTCTCATTTGATTGTCGCATTTACTTTTGTGTAATTTACATTCCTAGAGACATACTTGAGATCATATCACCCTAGGATTGCTAAACTTTAACATAGGAGTGTGATTTACTTTCCTAGAGATACAATTGAGCCACTATCACCCTAGGTTTGCAAAACATAACTTAGTTGCTTAGTTAGACTTGACCCTCACCAAGCCTAGCAACTTAGGTTAGTTTTGATTAGGTGTCATTTAGTTTTTAAATCGCCTATTCACCCCCCCTCTAGTCGACATCTCGGTCTTACAGTGACTTGGCGGGGCCTCGGGGGTATGAGCTTTTTTAGAAACAGTTACTTCCAAGGTCATTTGGCCCATTTAAGTGGTGGAATATATAAGTGCTAAAACCTAGTTTTATTCCTCCCTTAGGGTGTGTTCGGTAGTTAGTGTTGGGAAAATATTCCCTCCGCACGGAAAACGAAGCGACTCATTAGCACATGATTAATTAAGTATTTGTTAATTTTTTTTAAAAAATGGATCAATATGATTTTTTAAAACAACTTTTGTATAGAAACTTTTTGCTAAAAACACACAGTTTAGCAGTTTGAAAAACGTGCGCGCGAAAAAAGAGAGAGGTGAGTTGGGAAAGTTGGGTAAAGAACTCACCCTTAGTCCCTCTCAGTCCCAACTGCTGCCACCTTCTGTTCCTTCTCCCAGTGAAGCAAGGCAGCAAGGAGCGACTCAGCTAGGGCACCCACGACCTCCAACGCCCATCGTCCACCACCGCCGGCTCCCCTGTGCGGCCGACTGCCGTCCTTCCGACCCTCTTCCTCTAGCCTCCGTCGCAAGAAAACGCCGGCCCGCCGCCAGCTTCCTTGCGCGGCCATCCGTCGTCCCTTCGTCCCTCCTTCTCCGGCCTCCGTCGCAAGAAGGCGTCGGCCCGCCGCCGGCCCCCCAGCACGCGACCAGCTGACCACCCTCCATCCCTCCCCAATCTCCATCCGCCGCAAGAAGATGTCGTCCGCCGGCCCGCCCCGCCCCACAGCGTGCGACCACCCTCCATCCCACCTGCTCGTCAGAGCTCGCCCGTCGTCGCCACGCGACGAGCCACTTCAATCAAGGTATGTGTCAAGCTATGGGCCTTGCTCACCCGCCAAGTCCCCTACGGGGGCGGGGACCGGTGAGGTTTTCCACCCGGTGGCCAGTGCGGGGCCGAGGGCGGGGGAAAATGTGGGGAGCGAGGGCGGGGGCGTTCTTATCCAACCCGGCCCCGTCCCGCCCCGCTGCCACCTTAACAAGAAGCCTGTCCAGTCCAAATTCGTTGTACTAGGATGTGTCACATCTACTTAAAATCTCTTTTATTTTAGGAGGAAGGGAGTATTTTAATAGTTGCTGGTTTTAAGCAACCATTGGTTTCTGGTTCTTATTCCTGCACTCAAAACATAGACATACCTATATTAAATTTTAGTGCAACTCTAGTTTTATTTTCGTGCAACGTAGGTTATATTTTAGTGAAACTTCACATATAAATGTGTACAACTTTTTTTAGTTTAATGTGGGTTTTCCACATATCAATAGTGTGATATTCAGAATAATCAAGTCATATTTCACCATCCTTTTTAGTGTTCAGACTTTGCTCCCTGCATGATACTATAACAAACACTCTGTGTGTTTCAATGCTTGGGTACAATTCCAATTTCATTTTTGTGTTGCTATATAGTTTCATTTTTGTGCAACTTAGGTTATATTTCAGTGCAACTTCACCCATATTTTTGTGCAATTTTTTTTCCTCGTCTGGTCCCAACCTGTTGATGTGCATATAGGAGTGTGGAGTCAAACTCCCAACCTGTTGATGTGCTAGCCAAGTCACCACAAATTTTTTTGTCTAATTATTATAATATAATTACACTTTAATCATACTATAGTCACATTCAAAAGCTTTTCACCTCAAAAACTATAAAATACTATATAGCTGCCTTTTCTTTTATCCGTTTCTATTTTCACTGGGCCGGGGAAGAACGACGGCAAAACTTTATTAAGACCAGATAAGAAATTTTACAAGCAACAGTCAGGGCTGTTACGAAAACTGAAAAAAAAAACAAGTGGAGAGAAGATCACCAACTCTCTCCAAAACTACACAAGCTGGGGAAAAAACTGTCTGTTTGTTTGTTTTGGGCCTTTTTGGCTTTGTTGCTTTTGTAATTTTCGTTTTGGCCGTTCGCGTTGATAGGGACACCCGCGGGAGAAACTATGAAAGAGAAGCTCATCAAGATCGACAATGAGAACTACATCAAGGAGGCAGAAGTGATTGAAGGCGGTGTTCTAGACCATGGCTTTCAGAAATACATCGCGCGAATAGAGGTCATCGGAAAAACAGACGACTCATCTGTATTACGATCGACCATTGAATTCGAAGCTGAGGACGAAAGCAAGGCGTCCTCTGTCAGCACCAGCGCTTTAGCTGCTATTGCTGAGGCCGTCTCGAAGTATATGAAGGAGCAGAGGAGTGGTGAACAGGCTCCAAAGCCAACTTCAGATGAAGAGGTTGTCCAGCCAAAATGAAGCAACGAAACTAGCTATTCAGCATTGGGCTGCATTTGAATTCTATTGCAAGAAACTAAGAATAAGATGGCCAGCGATAAATTCGTGCAAGCAAATTTGATAAGAATAAATTGTATGGTAAGAATTAAATTTTCACCGAAAGCACGTCCAATGTACTTCATAATGGGGGGAAGCACTAGTGGTGTGGTGGTGGAGTCATGGGTGCACGACTTCACTTATCAGGGTTCAAATCATAGTGTCCACGAATATTATGCATATGCAGGTGAGCTTTCAACAAGATTTTAGTGAGATCAGGAATGTGCCGCAGGTTTTCGTCTTTTGGAGCGTGTGTTAGGAGGTTGTTAATATCAAAATTTGGTAAGATTTTTTAGTGGATCCGGTTAAAAAAAAGAGTACAATCAGCCAATGAAAAGTCTATCCAGAAGAAAATAAGTTCGAGAAGGAGTCATGAAGACCACGACATGATAGCTTAAGTTTATCGATTAATTATGCAAGTTTTGTCATTATGAAAGTTTGTGTTGTGTCTGATGAGGACTTTTTTCCTTTTATCTTTAAAAAAGTTTGTGTCGTGTTCAACTAGGACTCATATTGGCCTGAGGGTATAAATATGTACGCACGGAGTCCTTGTAATATATTTTCACAGGTTAATATATCTACTTTCGGTGCATCGTCACTCTAGTTTTCTAGGTTTTACTTTCGATGAGTTTTTGTTTTTGCATATGGGTTGCATCGATTGAGTTCGACCTTCGGTAAGAAGTGAGAAGTGAGTTCCATCATCTTCGCTTGCACTAGTGTGGCTAATACTTTTTCGGTTGAGTCCGATATTCTAATGTGGGCCGACGCAAGTGTTGCCTATTTGGTATATCATCTCTATTTTTAGTTTCATTATTGTTTATAGTCATATCGGCTTAGTTAGGATTTCATCGGTTATGTTCGATATTCTGCTCAAGTTGATGTTTCTTTAAACATAATGTTGTTTGAGATAAATTTGTTATATCCATCACATTAGACATATTTATCGACTCATTGAGTATTAGATTATCATATACAATCTCGTGCTGCATTGGTTATATTCAACCTATTATATTGTTATTGATAATCTAAGTCTTGTTAAGCCGATGAGTTTATGATAATGTTTCATCAGAGGGTTAGCCAATCTTATCTGATATGTTAATTTTTTTTATGATTTTACTGTCTTAGTTAAATTTAATACATGACCACTTTGATCGGTGTCATATCGATTAGTTTAAATCTATCAGACAATTATCAACCTTATACTGCGTCGATTAGGTCCGACCTATGAGGTTGTGGTTGTAAGTTAGATTTATTTAAGTCAGTAAGCATTAATCATTATTTCATCGGGGTTTCAGCCGATGAATTATTTAGATATTATTTAAGTATTGCATCGGCTTATAATGATTATATACAAGTTGGTTTTAGTCGATTGCAGCAAAAATTTTATTGATTACTTAATCATTTGGATTTAATGACATCAGATTTTCAGCCAATGTATGCTTTAACCATTGAGCCTATATCTAAATTTCTATATCAACATCGATCGCTTGGTTTGTTATATATTTGATTCGTTATATCTATATCGACCGATAGATTCATTGGATATCTACTTTGTCACATTTATATCGGTCAATTGATTCATTATCTTATTACTTTATCATCAGTCGATTGCCTTTATATCATTATTTATTCAAGTGTCAGAATCTACATCAGACATATAGCCGATTGTTTAAAATCCTATCGACATCGGCTAGTATCTCTACATCGGTTTATTGGCCGATCAACTCTTTGATTATCAACAAATTTATCTATCTTGTCAGTTACAGGATCAAATTGACTGACATGTCCGCATCTCATCAATATTTTAGGACCTGCACTGGAGTTAAGCATATCTCTCATGTCATTATGTTTGTCGACATAGTTCGCGTTAACACAGATTTGACACCATCGATCGGGCATGGATTTTTCGTCAATAAGGGCATATATGTGGGATGCGAGTGTGGTGTTACGTGTGTAGTGGTGCGTGTGCGTCTGCCGTGTAATGGGAAAAAATATACTCCATAATGTCTATATTGTCCAATTGCAAAAAGGAAAAATCTACATACTATCACAAAAAAAAAGGAAAATGTACTGTGCATGTTGGATCCCTCAACGGTTGCCTGAAAAGATTGCTCGAAAAAAGATTGAGGCTGTGTTCGTTTGTTAGGTTTGGGAAAATATTTCTTCCACGT
Organism: Oryza officinalis; assembly: GCA_008326285.1. Classification (NCBI taxonomy): domain Eukaryota; kingdom Viridiplantae; phylum Streptophyta; class Magnoliopsida; order Poales; family Poaceae; genus Oryza; species Oryza officinalis. The sequence goes on from BDMV01000004.1 coordinate 34,845,662, forward strand.
GGAAAACGGAGCGACTCATTAGCACATAATTAATTAAGTATTTACTAATTTTTTTTGAAAAATGGATTAATATAATTTTTTAAAACAACTTTCGTATAGAAACTTTTTGCAAAAAACACACCGTTTAGCAGTTTGAAAAACGTGCACGCGGAAAAAGAGAAATGTGAGTTGGAAAAGTGGGGTAAAGAACTCAGCCTGAATGGTCAAACGTAGCGGTGGAATATTTTCATGGAAAAGCCCCTGGAATATTTTCACAAAAAAGCCCCTCCAATTGTTGACTTCTATATCCGTCACCATTGCCTCCGGTCCTAGACCGATCGATTATCGTTGAGGGGCTGGATTATGCGGGAATTCGTCGGTCGTTGCAGATCGGCGACAGCGGGGACGACGACATCTCCGTTCACGACGTCGGCGAACAAGCCTCGCCGCCGTCGACCTTGTCTCTCATTTTTCTGCTCTTTTCTCCGACGACTCAGCCTCCCATGGTGCATCCTTTTTTGACCAACCGTTTGGTTACTAGTTGAAAAGAAATAGCTGGGACACCGCGAGCTTCGAATGTTCAGAATGCCGACCTGAAAGAACAAAAACTCACCTGATCTGATTGCTTCGCTTGCATCACCTGATAGTAGCGTTTCCCCCGCATATGTTGGCAATCAATCAAACTGCATTCTAGTACCAATAGTGTTTAAGGGTCTGTTCGGCAGATCGAGTTACGAACACGTAGTACGTGCCGCACAGTGTTTTTCCTTCCGCGCACGCTTTTCAAACTACTACACGGTGAACTTTTTTGCAAAAAAGTTTCTATACAAAAGTTGCTTAAAAAAATCAAATTAATCCATTTTTGAAAAAAAATTTAGCTAATACTTAATTAATCACGCGCTAATGACCGTTCCGTTTTCCGTGTTTACTGTGCGCGTTCTGAACCTTCTCAGCCGAACAAAGGCTAAGTAGTTTTGTCATTGCAGAGCCAGCAGAAGGTCGGCTGACAGTTGACTACAGGATGTGTATACTAGAAGGGGATTGGTATGCAGCGAATCTTAAATGGTTAACCAACTACTTACATTTACAAATATTCTAGTTTATAATTTTCTAGTGACAATTTTACTATAGCAATTCAAACCAGTGATAAATTTACAATTGCCACTTGAAAACTGCACGGCATAAGGACGAACAGTCCACATTTCCCCGAAGGCCCAACCCAAGCCGAAGCCTCTCTGTATCTGCTGATCACGCGGGCCGATACTCGTGCCCCTCGTGCCGGTGTCCACCGGACACCACCACCGCCTCACGCCTCGCCGCCAAAATCACGCCGCGTCGCCGCCGCCGCCGCCGGCCCACCGCAAACACACCCTACAGAGCTAGCTATTATTCCACGGCCACGCACTCCGGTCCGACTCGCGCGCCCGCCGACGCATCCTCGCCAAGGCCATCCTCCCGCCCCGAAGCTGTTCTGCTCCGCCGCGATGCCTCGGAAGTCGTCCAGGGGGAAGGGAGGTCCTAGGCCCGGCCCGAAGTCCGCCTCCCAAAACCCTAACCCTGTCTCCGAGATCCCCCACGACGGCGGCGGCGGTGAGGCCCCGGCTGTCATCGAGGGCGGCGCGGCCGTCGAGGCCGCCGCCGAGGCTGTAGAGCGCCTCGACGTCTCCGCCTACCCCGCCTCCGCCGAGGGTGCTCCGGTGGAGCTTCCGCCGCCGTCTCAGCCGCCGCTGGAAGCTTCTTCATCTGGGAGGGATGAGGTGGGTGGGAGCGTTGAGGAGGAGGCTGTAAGGAAGCTGCAGGAGCTGGTGGGGTTTGGTGGGGAGGAGGTGGAGCTGACCGAGGAGGAGGCGGCCGCAAATGATCAGAGGCAGGAGGATGAGGTGATGCATTGATCTCTTTCGCTTGAGTGTGTCATAGACTCGTAGTTGGTCTTGTCTGCAGATGGCTAAGCATAATTGAGTGGCTTCTGTGATTCTGTCATAGATGTGAAGACCGTAGGTGAAATTCTGGCCAACTGAAAATCTGTATATGTTGAGTCTCTTCTTAGGTACATAGCAATGATGGAATTGTCTGTGGACTTGAGGCGAAGCGAAGAGATGCCATGTAGTTATGCCATGCCTGCATTTAGGCCAATCTTAGTATATTTCATGATCTGGTAAGGTTTACGATTTTCTAATCACAAGGAAAGAATGGGAGAAAATACTATGCATGTTGAATGGCCTAGGTATAACATGGAGCCAAGCGGTTGAAAGGGAGTGTTTGTATGTACTATGTAGTAATTTCTTGGTTTGCTGTTATCTATTTTTCTAATTGAATGTGTGATCATTACTTATTTTAGTTTGATACAATATAAATTCCATGCTCAGATCTTTGCCTTGGAGGCCATTTTTGGAGACAATGTAGTCATTTTCAATAAGAAGGGAGGCCAACGGTCTTTCCAGGTATCCTCATCTTCTATTTTGAGGTCATATCCTAGCATTAAGGAGAGGGTTTCATCTGCTAATACGATTACAGGTTCATGTACATATTGAGATCCCAGATGGTATCGATGTATCGGCAAGGCTCAATTATGGTTCTGGATCACTAAAATATGGAGCAGGTCATGACACCGATGCCTCTGATGATCTTGTTTACAAGTTTAGAGTTGAGCACTTGCCACCAATCCTGCTAACATGCCTTCTGCCCTCATCATACCCTAGTCATCAGCCTCCTCTTTTCACTATATCGGCGGAGTGGATGAACAAAATGATGGTTTCATCACTATGCCAAATGCTGGACACAGTTTGGGAGGAGCAAAAGGGCATGGAAGTAACATATCAGTGGGCGCAATGGCTCCAAAGCTCTTCCCTTTCTCACTTAGGGTTTGCTAATGAGATAGTTTTAAGCAGTGGTTCAGCGTGTGATCATGAGCATGGAGATAAGCGTGCTCTTTCACATAATGCTGCACCCGATGTTATAATTCCTAGGATGATGAGATGCAATGATGATAAGTGTCATGAAGCCTTTTTACGTGCTATCCATGACTGCATGATTTGTTTCAGCGAGTTTCCTGGTAACTTTTCCACTTTTCCATTTCTGCAGAACTATCCTAGTGTTATAGTCTCATGTGTTGCAGTTTTGAAGTATTGTGCTTGCAACAAATTACCATAGTTGGTTTGTGTTGGTCTGTGGTCCTGGTACAGCTTGGAACTGCTCTAACTTTTCCACCTTTTCATTACCACAGAACAATTGTAGTGTTATAGTCTTTACCTGTTGTAGTTTTGAAAGTCCTGGGCTTTCAATAACAAATTGCCACAATAAGTTTTTGTTAGCCTATGGTCATGCTGGTACAACTTGGAACTGTTTTGGGGTTAGATCTACCACAATGTGTGTTATTTTTAGCCCCCAAAACGTGTAGGTACTGTAATTTTGACATTGTTATATCGATGCCGTGTTAGAGGTATTCATTTCACATAAGAATTTTTCTGCTCTAGTTTGTGAAGTGTCTTAAAGGTATATTCTTTGAAAGACTGTACTTGCATGTAAAAATTTAGAATCACGTGGCAGGTCTATATGATGTGCGTCCAACTCAGATATAGGATCCATTTTCATTTTGGTTAATCCTCATTATCTATATTGCTATTTTAAGTCTAATTTGTTACATCATCAGGAACCGATTTCATCAAACTTCCATGCCATCATTTCTTCTGCTCAAAATGCATGCAAACATATTGTAAAATGCATGTCAAGGAAGGAACTGTGGTGAAGTTGCTATGTCCTGATACAAAATGCGGAGTTGTTGTTCCTCCTAATATATTGAAAAGGCTTCTTGGGGAAGAAGAATTTGAACGTTGGGAAGGATTGCTACTTCGTAGAACTCTTGACTCCATGAGTGATGTAGTCTACTGTCCGAGATGTGAAACTGCTTGCTTGGAGGATGCAGATAATGAAGCTGTGTGTTCAAGTTGTTTATTCAGCTTCTGCACGCTTTGTAGAGATCGCCGTCATGTTGGGGACCAATGTATGTTGCCTGAAGAAAAACTACTTATTTTGGAGGTGGGAGGACTGCATTCCACATAAGTTTAGCTTATATTGCATTTTGTTTAGTTATGGGACTTCTATTATCATGTTTAACAAATTTCCACCACTAGTTTATTTCATCAGAAAATATATTATGAAAAAAAATAGAAAATGGGATGCCATGCTCTAGGATCCAATGAGACTGCATTTGCCACTACTGAATTAGGTTCTATGCACTTTATGGATCTTGCTACCGTAGTAGGTGTATCATGTGCTGTTTTCCTTATCTGCAGGGTGACTATGCTAGACATAAGACATTAGACAATTTAGCTTATCTTGCATTTTTTATTCATTCTGGTAATAATTGATGTTTTAGTTTCCTCACTGGACAAGAAGACATTGACGAGCTTCCTGATTCAGCCCAATTGACCTCCCATTTTCTTCAGTGGGTATTACTAAAGGAAGTTAGAGTTATTTGGGAAAGCTCTTAACAGTTAGAAAAGATAGAGAAAAGATGTTGACAATGGAAGTGAGGGGTGTGTGTAGCACTGGAAGCAATGTTGTAGAACCACAAGGGTGGTGGGATGGGAGCGAATCAGTGGTAGAAACTAGAGATAGTAATCTGTTCCATTGAGAGATGATTTGCCATCCACTAGGAACCATAAAAAGATTATAATATGGTTTGCTGTGTTATATAGATCTGAATTATCAATCCTTTTTAAACTATGATCTGACCTTGATGTTCCACTTGTAGGCTTAATTTGGTATGCAGTTCTTTAAAATTCTAAGTTGCGGATTGCGATATCGTAGTCCCTTTGGATTTATAAATCTCCTTTTGTGAGAAATAGTAATCTTACCTGTTGTAAGTCGCGTAAACTGTTCCTTTTTTAAAAAAAAAAAAATCTAATTTGGTATGCAGTTCGCTACACTTTATGGATACCAATGTTGCGGGTTGCAATATCATAGGTGTACATGTGTTGTTTCTCCCTCATCTTCAGTATGATTATGTTAGACAATTGCATTTAGATTGATTCTAGTGTAGTAAAAATGAGGCTGTAATTTATTCTTATTGCAAACTTTGCTTCTATTGTTTGCTTTGTATTTTTTTCTCTTCATAGTATATTTTAGGAAAGCCTAACTTTCTTTATTTGACAGAAACGCCAAGAAGCAGGAAAATTACAGGGAGATCAGCATAAGTTTCTGGAAGAACTACGCAGCATTAAGGCAATTATGAAGGACTCAAAAATGTGCCCGCGGTGCAAGATGGCTATCTATAAGATAGAAGGATGCAATAAGATGTCATGTGGGAATTGTGGCCAGTACTTCTGCTACCAATGTAACAGTGCAATTGATGGTTATGAACATTTCAGGTTAGTTTTTTTTGGGAGCAATATGTAATTTCTGTTCATTATCATACACAGACTTGACAAAGACCAATCATGTTGTTGTGCACAGGGGTTCATGTAAGCTTTTCCCTCAGGAAGAGCTTGATAGATGGAACATGCAAATGAATCTGCGGGTCCAGCGTCAAAATGTTGCACAAGTGCAAGCTGAAATGTTTCGGCAATATGCTCATCCATGCCCTACTTGCCGGCAACCATGTCCGAAGGTAATATCAAGCACCTTTTTTTTTTGTCAAAGGTATCTTTTGCATTAACCTAACAAAAGGTGTTACTTTCTTTTCATGGTCATGGGGCTTTAATATGTAGAATAGCAGCGTGCGCAAACATACAATTTTCAGATGAAGATGTTTTGTTTGGGGGGATGGGGTGGGGGGTTGAAAATGACCTTTGCCCACCTTAACATTAGTAAATCAACCCCTGTTATCATGCATTTTTGTTCTTGCTTTGAGCTATATGGTAGGGCTGACCCCAACCTTGCATGCTTCTAGAGAATATCGTAGCGTCTTTGAACCGTAGTGCTCTAATTTTCTTTTCTAACCCACTATACCTTTGCACTAGCTCCTAATTTTGCATTTGCTCTGGTAACTTGATCAGATGGGAAACAACAACCACGTCTTCTGTTGGGCATGCCAGAAGCACTTCTGTGCACTGTGCCGGAAAACTGTCCACAAGACCTCACAGCATTTTGGTCCAAAAGGATGCAAACAGCATACTGCAGATCCCTGAGAGGTCTTCTCGTATACTACGCATCACCAAAATTTCCTCGACGACAGTGCGATTTCCAGAGGTTCTGTGCGCGTATGCGAATACATACTCCTTGCACCAGGGTGTATTTTCTTCGAGATTCCAAGGTTTGGCCGTGATTTTATGTCTCCTACTTCCTTGTACCAGTAAAAGCTCAACGATTTATTTTAGTGGAGAGAATTTTGTGCCGCTCATTCATTTAGCTCCGGACTTGTTATTGAGAATATTGTGTATATTCAGGATGCCTATCCTCTTACATCAGGAACAACAATCTATGGAAAAAAAAATCTTGCAAGATTCTTTTTGAGATGCCAGATAGTGGTTGTTCTGTCGTGCATCGGTGTGTAAATGAAATGGGATTCTAACTGAGGATTTTGATTAGTTTGATGCGCGTGACTGTACCACGACTTTAGTATGGACATTCTCACTTTACAGCTTGTGTGGAAATAAGTTTAAGTTAACAGCAGGATTAATCAAGGCCTGTAACAATTTCATTAAAATTCATAAACTCAGAATGAGACTTTGTGAAACACGGTCTAAATTCAAGGGGTTTCATAAATTTTATGCATATTTTACAAGATTTCTCTTCAATTGTATGACGTAACCTAGTGCAACATGAAACTTATTTTGACATACTGTAGTGTAAGGTGAAAGTATATACTAAATTCTGTGTATACTAAATTCGGTACAAAGTGAAATAATGTACTCCTCTATTTCAAGATATAAAAAATTTTGCGCAAGCCACTAAAAAAGACAATTTTGCGCATTTTTCAAAATGCATCCGGGGGAACGGAGGGAGTACATTCTACCCTGTGTAAAGTGAAATTCACTTAAAATAGATTGCAGATATTTAGCCTGACAAGGCCCATGAAGTTTTCTGGGAGCCCATTACCAATCTACTAGTATTCTGGGACGGAGGAAGTACTCCAGACGAAAAGGCCCACTTCGAAAAAGGAAAAACAGAGAGCACTGCGCACCGCATCGTACACCCCTTGACCGTACGGTTCTCTTCCCCGAATGGAATAAGTTCACCGGAGGTCCCTCAAATTGACATCGAGATTTTTTAAGGTCCCTAAACTAGAATACCAGAAATGTGTACCCCTAAAATTAGTAAATCCGTCCGACGAAGGTCCCTTGGCAGTATTGACTCAGTTTTTGCCCGGTTTTGCTGACGTGTCGCACTGTGGGACCCACTGGTCAGTCCGTCGTTGAGGAGTTAATAGACGGGGTTAAACGCTCTGTCCTCGCCGTTTCCAGGCGTTGGCGCGATATTTTCCTCTTCTCGAGCTGAAACCCTAGCTTAGGGCGGCGGCGGTGGCGTATGTGGCGGCGGCGGCGGGGGCGACAGGAGAGGTGAGGCTAGGCGATGGCGAGTAATTGCAGTGACCGGTCGTCGGGGTCATCGCATCCCAGCAGTCGTGCTCCCATCCCGGCGCGAGTTGGGCCCTATGATTATCAGCCGGCGGTGATGTGCCGGTGTGGTGCGAAGGCAGCGCGGTGGATTTCCTGGAGCGTGGACAACCCAGGTCGACGGTATTACCGATGCCGCAATCGGGTGAGTGATGTAGATTTCTTTTGCTTGCTTGTTTTTTGTTTGAGCTGGCAGTATGGTTGGGTGATTTGGGATGTAAAGTTTTCAAGGCGCCGGCTGTGATTTTTTTGACTAGTATGAGCCCGCAACAAGCAGTTTTTTGAGGGAGTTGTTGAACGACCTTCGTGAAGCCGTGTTATCGCTAAGGAGGGAGAAGAATGAGCTGCAACGTTGTGTTGAAGAACTGAGGCCGAAGGTAGAAGAGCAGTGCCTAGAATTAGGGGTAGCAATGATTGAAGTGGCACAATTAAGGCTTGTGGCAGCTGATAATGAAGCTAACATGGCGGCTATGAGGGCAAGTAACAGTAGGCTAGAGAAACAGAGAGTTTGGCTTGTACTGATGTTGTTGGGATGCATGTTTGTGTTGTTTGCTGTGTTTTTAGTTTAGATATGAGGTGCAATGTGTTAATCTATGTGTCAAAATGCTGGTAGCTGAAAGCATTTTGCTGTATTTTGCAGTTCCTGGAGAACTTTTCTGGTATGCCATTCATGGTAAGTATATTGGCCCTCACCCGCATTTTAACATACTGTGAAAACGCTGTCCATGACCATGTCGTTTTAATGCTCCAGCCCCCCTTGGATGAATACAATTCCTCAGTTCTGGAATACCTTGTATTCCACACAAGAAACACGGCAGAGTTCCCGAAGATCTGCAATAAGATGGGCTTGAAATGAAGATGCGTGGCTATCCTGCTCTATGGACTAACGATGTGGTGCTGTGAATTTGGTTTATATGAGCCCTGCGTGGCTAAACTGTATGACTGTGATGTCGGAAAACAATTTGCTGTGATGCCGGAAAACAATTTGTATTCCTGTGCTGTAGTGTGTGGTGCGTGGACAAACAATATTAATGTTTTATCTATTGACCCGAGTTAGATATATTGACCCGTGTGATATCCATTGACCCGAAGATGTAACATTCATTGACGCGTAGAAAATTGACTCGCCTCCATTGACCCGTTCGTTGAATCTCCATTGACCCGAGTTAGATATATAGATGAAGCCCGAAAACTCATGGGACAGAGAGTGACACTTGGGAGAATAGAGTGACACACTATGAACAGATACACAGGACGGAAAAGAGTGATAAAATAGGTCGCTCAAGTCGCCGAGCTCCATCCACGCCGCTCGCCTAGATCGGGTTAGGGGAAGAGAGTCGTCGGGGAGCCTGGCAAATATCGCGATTGGAGGCAAGGGCAAATGCTCTCCATTGACCCCAAGATCCCCACGCATTGACCCGAGTGGTTTACAAGCGGAGAGGTTTGAAAGAAAAAACGGGCTAGTGTGGCAAGAAAAAACGGGCCAGTGGTAGGCAAAAACGGGCAGATTATATATACGGGTCCATGGATATTGCATAGGCGGGTCAACGAGGCGGAGGCTGTTTTGACCGGCTCCGACGGCGCCCCAGCCGGTCAAAACAGCCTCCGCCTCACGGGGTCAATACAGGGTTCCACCGGTCAACGGAGCCTCAACGGGTCAATGGAGCCTCAACAGGTTTACAAGGTTCCACCGGTCAATGGAGCCTCACCGGGTTCAACGGGTCAATGTATGGTCACAGGAAAGAAGAGCTTACCGTGGAAGCCAACCCAGCCGAAACCAACGATAACACAGGTGTAAATAAATGAAACAAGTTTCCAACAGTCAATGTATTGCAGTGACAGAGTATTGGTAACTTTGCACATAAATTACAGCATAACAAATTGATAAGAGTCAGTTCATTTGTTGAAAGATAATTTGAGCAAAGTCACTCAATTTAGATGATAACAATCCACATAGCTTAGCTGGCTTATGTCTGCCAGAACAAGCACACATCACAGCATAGTTGGCAAGCAGTCTGTCAAATTACAGAAACTAAACAGATAGGTAAAGTTGGCTAAGAGTCTGACAAAATACACAAAAGGCACAGAACATTGCATAGTTAGCTTCATATGGCATCACAGCTTGTCAGTTTCCCATGGGGGAATCAGCATCAGTGGACCTGCAGCTGTTTTCTTGGGCTTGGTACTGGATGGTTCTTGAGCTTGCACATGAACACTTGCTTTCCCAGAAGTGATCCTTACTGAAGCAGAAGAAGAACATTGAGAGTGTGGCACTATGGCCTGAAGGTTCACACTGGCTGAACCACCACTTTCAGTTGCCACCCTAGCATTGGCTGCAACCTTCACAACTGAACTGTTTTTGTGTGGTGACTGGAAGGAAAAGAAACAAATGTTGTTGGCAAATGAATGTTAATTTCAAAAGTTTAATTGAATGAGGACTGCCTGACATACCTTTTTTGTAGGAGATGTTCTCTTCCTAGTGTGGCAAGCAGATGTGCTAGTGCTGAGCTCAGCTGCCTTTCTTTTCCTGCTTTGTGTGTTGCTGCTAGGTGTGTTTGACAACCCTAAGTTGTTATTTGCAGTGACTGTATTTCCTGGAGCCGATGTTGCAGCTCCAGGTGTGCTAACACCTACCCCACTGTGCTTGTGACAGCCCTTGCTGTTGTGACCAGGTTGCTTGCATGATCTGCACATGATAATTGTGCCAAATTTGGAAGCTTTGGTAGGTTTAGCTGGCTCATTAGGCTCCCTTCTCCTTTCAGTCTTAGGCCTTCCTGGCATCTTTATGTATCCTGGGGCATTTAGAGGCTCTCTAGGATCATCTGGCCAACTAGTCATGCCCTCTACTGGCTGCAGACAATGGGCATAGGTTTTTTTGAAAGATGCCACTGAGTAGCATGGAGCAACCCACCCATCTAGTGTGTTGGTCCTATAGTAGATGCAAGCAATTGCATGAGGACATGGCAAACCTGACAATTGCCAATATCTACATGAGCACTCCTTCATATCTAGGTTAACTATGAACCTATGCTCATTATGCTTGACTTCAAAACTGTCAGCCCCATTGCATATAGCATGGCAGAATGCAGATTCAGCAATGTACACATTAAGTTTTTTAAGTATACCAGGGCAAATGACAGTACTCCATCTATCAGAACATTTTCTTTAGTCATGGATCCTAACCATTACTTTCCTTCTAATGGTTTCAAGCATTGTTATGGTAGGAAAGAATCTAGCCTCAAGAATCCATCTGTTGAAAGATTCACAAATGTTGTTATCAACAGAGTCACAATTAGATCCTAACCTGAACCAAGCCCTACTCCAATGTTCTGGGTGTGTGTTCAGTATTGCTTGAGCTCCAGCAGGGGTCAGTTGGGCCAGCTTTGCTCTAGCCAAGTTGAAAAGCATTCTGCATGATGCTTTGGCACACTTCCAGAATTTTTTTTGAAACTCTTTGTCATTGAAGTGCCTCTTCCAATTGGCATAGATATGTCTGGCACAGTTTCTGTGCTCAGCTTCAGGAGCCCACTTAGAGACATCATTAATTATTCCCTGCATTTGACAGTAACATGCATTGTTTAATGACAGAATTGCTAGAAAAGAATAGCAAACAAAGGTTTAGGAGCATTACCTTTTGCTGGTCAGAGATGAAGACCCATCCACTTCCATCACCAACCTTCAGATCACTGCACAGCAAGTCACAAAACCAATCCCATTCTTCATTGTTCTCTTTATGTACCACAGCCCAAGCTATTGGGTACATCTGATTATTGGCATCCCTCCCTATAGCACACAATAGCTCTCCATTTGTAGATCCCTTGAAAAAGCAACCATCAAGCCCTATTACCTTCCTGCAACCAGCCATAAACCCTTTCTTGCATCCATCAAGGCAAATATAAATTCTTTTGAACACAGGTAGTTCAATACCTATCACTCTGTTGATGACCACAGTGCTACCAGGGTTGGTACTAAGCAGTTCTTCCTGATAATTGTAAAGCTTCTGGTACTGACCCTTGGTCACATCAAATGCCTTCTGCATCACAAGTCTTTTGGCCCTCTTAAGCTTGGAAATTGATGCATCAGCAAACATCTCTTCTTGAACTGTTGCTTTCATATGGGATAGTGGCCAACCAGGGTTAGCAACTATGAACTTGTCATATTTTTCTGCTATCCTAACAGATGAAACATGTCTACTATCCCTCCTTGGTGGGCATGCATGCATACTATCATAAGTGGCAATCTGCCAACTATCACTTCTTGTAGTCTTGGACAGCAAACACACCCAAGGACAGCTAGCCCAATCACACTTTGCTCTCACCCTCTTGTGATCATCTTTAATAAAATTAATCACTTTCTTTTCAGCCAGGGCATATTTTATAATGGCCATCTTGAACTGATGCTTAGAGCTGAACTTCATTCCTAGCTCAAAAACAGGAACCCCTGGCTGCTTCTTAAACTTTGGAAACTTGCCCTTCCTTCTGACAAGCTCACCATCACTGCCAACCTCATCATATGAGTCTTCATCATCACTATCTGCATATGGGGTGTCGTTGCCATCTTCTGGACCTCCAGCAGTTCTAGCTGACTGACTTTTAAACCCCTCAAACACAACCTCATCCAGCTCATGAACCTTTCCAGCTCTCATCTTTCTCTTCAACTCTTTGTAGTGTCTTTCTATCTCCCCAGCCTCTTCATCATCCTCAGAAGGGCAATCATCTCCTCCTACATAATCACTATCATCCCCACTGTCAGAAGGCAAGATAGTGTTTATGGGTGACTTTTCCCTATAAATGACAATCATCCTGTCACTACCACTTTCATCCACTTCCACTGCTTTAACTTCACCAGCACCCACAACGGCTTTGCCCTTATCTTTGACTTTCACCTTTCTGTCCCCATCCTTGTCCTCATCTCCCTCTTCCTCTGATTCTTCATCCAAATCCAACTCCATTTCAGCCTCATAATCACTGTCTTCATCTTCATCAACATCAATTACAATGGGCTCCTCAGCATACACCTCAGCCACACCACCCTCACTTATACAGTCAGACATGAACCCACACACCTTATCATCCATCAACAACCGCATTCCTGTCCCTAATTCTTCCCCAGGAAATAACCAATGCAGTAAAGTCCCATCTACAAATTTGTGGTGATCTTTTAAGTGTCCAAAAAGTTCAGGTAATGACACTTTATCCCTGTCTATGTATGACATTGCTTCTCTCCCCCCACAATACAACTTCTGTCTCCCTCTATTGACAAATTCCCCATTGAAATGGAACCTAACTACTAGAGTGCCCAAGGGATCCATGCTGCCAGCTCTGAAAAAATAAAAAAATAAGCACTTTACTACTGTACTATTACAACTACACTACATCCAGATCCCTAATACCTAGTTAACACCTAACACCGATTAAAAAAGGACCACCCAACACTAACCCACACAGATTCACATGGGCATACAAAAGCATTACTACACCTAGTGCATGAGGGATAATATACTACTTGACCTCTACACCGAATCCCAGACAAAAAACGAATCTACCACATTTTAAAATCTTCCCCGAAAATCAACACAGTACCAGCTACAATAGCACGCAATGTCGAGCCAAAAAGGTACTAACCGGGGTGGAATCCGCCGCGCGTTTCGACGAACACGATGCCCGTCGCCGGTGCCACGGCCAGCTCGCCGCCGTCGCCTTCAAGTCGCCTCCTGGTCGCCGCTCAGCTAGGGTTCGAGCAAAGGAGAGAGAATGGAGGTCTCGCTAGCTGCGCTCCGCTCCGTTAACCCCGTCTATTAACTCCCCAACGGCGAACTGACCAGTGGGTCCCACAGCGCGACACGTCAGCAAAACCAGGCAAAAACTAAGTCAATACTGCCGAGGGACCTTCGTCGGACGGATTTACTAATTTTAGGGGTACACATTTCTGGTATTCTAGTTTAGGTACCTTAAAAAATCTCGATGTCAATTTGAGGGAGGTGAACTTATTCCTCCCCGAATCGAACGTGGTGGCGATGGGCTTCCTCCTTTCCTCGCGCGGCGTCGGAGCTCACATGGATTCGGCTTCCTCCACTGCTGCAAAGCGCAGCGGCGCCCTCACCCTCACCCAGTCGGAAGGATGGAGAGCCCGCGGCACGACGACGAGTCCCACGGAGGGGTGGCGGCGGCGGCGCTGCTGCACGAGATGCTGCTCCGGGCTCGCCGGGATGGGGAGGAGCCCGAGTTGTCGGACGAGCAGCTGCACTCCAATGACCAGCTCCAGCAAGACGAGGTAACCAACTTACCCCGCTCGCCCAACCCCACTCCTTGATCGAACCGATGCCTCGTCGTCCGGTCATCCCGTCCGCCGCGCCACTACCCGCGTTGCGGGCTTGGCTTCGTCGGGTCACTTCTAGCTCTAGGAACCGCGTCGCGAGCCTCTCGGGCGATTCACTTCACTGCTTTTTTTTTTCGCGAGAGGATTTCGCATCCCCCGTTCGTGCGATGTGATCGTCTCCAAGCAGTGTACAATAGAGAAATTGAGTTGATAGGTACAGATGTAATGTAATGTTTGTGTAGAAAAAAGTTCATATCAGTGCACTATTCGGTCAATCGGTCGTGGTGGACAAATTAGAACAGGCCAATTTCGCCTTCAAGTCAGTTAAAAGTTACAGATTGCAGTTCATGATCAGTGTTATTGATCCCCCTCTGTGGTCCTTCTCATCGAGTCTCATCGAGATCGAGGTTGCCATCTGAACTAACTGTGGTGATTATAGGATCATAAATTCATAATGTTGCTACACTGCCAGTGGTCTAAACAAGCTTTGAAACTGGAAGCCTGCGTACAGCTATCTATTAATGGTCTAAACTCTAAAGCATAACTAGAAGAGTGATGCTCCGGTGTTCTCTACTGATAGTATTACACTACCAGTAGAAATGATCTGAACTGTTCGTTATTAAGGATAAATTAATAATTTACTAATATAGTGATTAGAGGTAACTTTATCATTTATGTTTTTTCGTCTAGATCGATGTGTGGTCATCCATTCCATTGGCATTGCTCATATTACATCGAAAAAAGCCAAAAAAAGGAGAAAAAAGGTTTAGTCATTACTAAATAACGATTATACCCCTCCACACCTATTCTTTTTGGACAATAATGCCCGTTCACGTTTCTACTACCGTTAACTAGGGTGGTAGTAGAAATAGATCTAAACTTTTCGATCAAATGGGATCAACTGTTCAGATAACTTTCTACTACTAGTAAATAGCACTGTAGGGAGGCTCTAGCTAGAACGACACTTGCAATAGTTGCATAGTAAATATCTAATTTGTAAAAATCATTAGTAATAATCAGTAACTATAACCGTCGATCTCTTTTTCCAAACATGCTCTAAACTGCTATTTGGTTATGTCACATGATTGCTCAGATGCTGGCACTGGATGCAATTTATGGAGACAATATGGGCATTTTAAGTGCAAAGGATGGATTACGATGTTTCCAGGTACATATATGTTTATTAGTCATGATTCATTATCCGTCACAGACCAACAAAACTTACAATACCTTTTATCTTGTCACTTGTTTGATGGCATCAGTGTATCCGCAGAACTATCTCGGGGTGATAATCATGACCAGAACAGTCGGGTCTTTGACACGTTCAGCGTCCAGCACTTGGCTCCAATTTCATTGACATGCCTTATGCCTCCATCATACCCAAGCCATCATGCTCCGTACTTTACTCTCAGTTCACAGTGGTTGGACACTGAAAGTTTCCTCCCTTTGTCTCATGCTGGACACAATCTGGTCACAACAACTTGGACTGGAAGTAGTTTATGGGTGGGTGCAATGGCTGCAGAGCTCTGCACTTTCTCATCTTGGTTTTAATGATGGGATAGTTGTACGACAGCCTGATAGTATGGTGGCTCCTGTGGATGTTCTTGTTGTTGCAGAGATTGTGTCCGTAGAGTCCGCTGTTCAATGGTTAATCAGCTACAATGAGGAGGAATGCCATGAGTCTTTTCTAATTGGCCTTCATGACAGCATGATTTGTTTCACCGAGCGCGCAGGTAATTGGTATGCTTCAGTTCATATCTGCCCAATGTTTACCTCCTATTGTTTCATAATTTCATCACTACCGGAACTAAAATTTTCGAAACATTATTCCATTACAAGCTTCTTTACCAAGTTTGTAATCACAAAAAGAAAAATGATTTGTAGTCAGTGCTCTGACAGGTAATCATATTCATGTCCCATTGTTCTAATGAATAACCATAGCAGTCAAAGTTCCATCATATGTTCAGTCTGGACACTTTAAATTGAATCCATGTCTGTTGATTCCCCTCAGGTATTGACTTCATTAAACTTCCATGCCGGCATTACTTTTGTCGGAGGTGCATGGAAACATACTCAAGGATGCATGTCGCAGAAGGAACAGTGCTGAAATTGCTGTGTCCTAATGACAAGTGCGGGGGCATTATTCCTCCAAGTCTATTAAAGAGGAAAGATTGACACTTCAGAAGACTCTAGACTCAATATCAGATGTGGCTTACTGTCCAAGATGTGGAACAGCTTGCCTGGAAGACGAGGAGAACAACGCCCAGTGCTCCAAGTGTTTCTTCAGCTTCTGCACCCGCTGCAGAGACCATCGTCATATAGGAGAGAGATGCATTAGTCCAGAAGAACAACTTCTTACCTTACCGGTAGCAAAATGGAATTACAGCACATGCTCTATTCAACACCCAGCTAAATGCTACTGATTTATATTAGCTATGAATGAATTATCACTATCAGAGTCTTGTTTCAAAACAACATTCCTAGAACAAGAGTACTCGGGAATGACAAAAGAGAGATTATTTGGTTAGACTGAATTTGGACAAAAAAATCTTTTATTTTTAAACTTTTGTTTTAAGAGTTGAATCATGACTTATGAATCTAGTGAAGTGCTGGGCATCAAAATTTAGAGCATGGACATGTGCCTTTTCGACATGGCTCTGTTGCTTAACAATTTGTTCTTGCATTAATTATTTAAAATTTCACTTAGCTAGCTCAGTGTCTAGCTACTGGTGGCGACCGGATGATGTGTTTTCTTTTCTATGATTTTGAGATCGGTGTCCACGGATACTATGTGTGGATAAGTTGATTTCCTCACTGAAGTTGTGATCCTAGAACCCTTCTTTTTAAAGTTTCTAGAGAAGAGGAGTCACAAGATAACTTTCTTTCATGTGATATATCTGTAGTTTGCTTACCGTCAGTAATTGCACATGTATTAATTTCTTGGGTACACAGTAACACATTCTTGTACTAAATATTCACTGCAAAATATGATTTCATTTGTGGTAATGTATGCTTTATTGATTATTTACCATAATGGCGTTTTATGCAAGGATAGTTTGTATTGGATCACAATGCTTGATGTGATTCATTTAATACAGGATCGC
This sequence comes from Oryza officinalis, assembly GCA_008326285.1. Lineage (NCBI taxonomy): Eukaryota > Viridiplantae > Streptophyta > Magnoliopsida > Poales > Poaceae > Oryza > Oryza officinalis. The sequence continues at coordinate 34,862,619 of BDMV01000004.1, forward strand.
AATAAGGTGCGTCAGTTAAGCAAAGGAAACTTTGCCAGGAGAATTAACTTGGCGAATGAAATATTCAGCATCAAGGAAGTGCTTTGTTCTTCTGTTCTGTGTCCACATTGTGGTACCGCCATCTCACGAGTATCAGGCTGCAACCACATGTTATGCAGTAACTGTAGGCAACCGTTCTGCTATGGCTGTGGCAAGCCACTGCATCATGGCCATTCAAGGTACATTCTTCTGATGGCTTAAGTCTAGAATGATTCACTAAAAATTCTGTCATTTATATATTTTCTTGATATTCTTTTCTGAAACAGTGCCCCCTCTTTTTTAAGTGAACAGTGTAGAATTGGTCAGGAGAATTTGGCAGAAGAAACACTGAAGGTGAATCCAAGTAGCTTGATCACAGAGACGAAGAAAGAACTGGTAGAGGAACGATCAAGACAGCATCCGTGCCCGACTTGTCGCCAACTAAATCCCAAGGTAATGCTGAGTTTTGACATATCATATTTTCTATATAATGGATGAGGATTTTTCACAAATCATATGTATTTGTGATTCTTCCTTTTACAGTGATTGGAAGATAAGAATCTGACAAAACTAAATAAAGGATTGTATATTCAACAGCTGTAGTTTCCCTTTCATCTGATGTTGGTAAATGAAATGTTCTGTGTTGTGAGCAGATGGGAAAGAACAACCATATCTTATGCTCGGCATGCCAAGTTCATTACTGTGCGCTGTGCCGCATGGTTGTGCGGAAGAGCTCGGAGCATTATGGTCCCCGTGGATGCAAGCAGCACAACGTCGACCCCTAGATCCCTCGAACTCGAGATAAGCAAAAATGATGACTCTGGTTCAGAACACTTGTGACTTGTGAGGTGATCGTTGGCGGAGTATCGATCGGTTTCAACCATTCATCCGGACAATGTATGGTCTGTCATGAATTGTTTTGTCAAAGCAACCGGGCTCTCAACCTCAAACGACATGTCTCTATAACATTGTTTTGTATTGAAATGATTTCATTTGTTTGATGTGTCAAATGTGCGAGTGTACCTGTAGGTTGTAGCAGCAGGATAGGGAAAAAAAGAGAGTGAACTACAGTTTGTGTCATCTTTCATTATGAACGTTTTACTTTCAAGTCTGAACCACCCTTTGCTTAATTTTTTTTCTTTGGAGTAGTCAACTTTGCGTTTGTTACAACTTGGATCGCACAAACAATACTCTAGTCATCCAGCCACTTCTCTAGCAAAGATATAACCTGCGCATAGGTAGGGAGTCTGTCAATGTGTTAGAGCCGATGGGCTTGAGATCATTTAGATAATAGTAAGCTATAAGTCAACTATAATCTTATTATGTGAAAAAGATAGATAAAAAATTATCGAGTATTGGTTCTTATGAAAAACTAAAACATATGTTCTAAGGTAAATGCATTAAATTCTCAAGTAAAAATTATAAAGATAACCTTATAGCTAACTTATTATATTTTAATATAAGCTTTTAGTTAGTAGTTGGCTTTACTATTAAACTTGCTCGAATGTCCTAAAGGCTAGTTTGGGTGGTCTAAATTACGATAAAGATAAATTTTGGTAGGCAACCTACAGTTCACTAAAAAAACACCCGTTACTTCATGCCATCTATCTATCTATCTATCTATCTATCTATAATATTATTAAAACAGCTTTGAAAAAAGACACCACGTTCACTATGAAAGCTAAAAATTTTCACATTAATCCAAAAAAAAAGAAGAGTCAAAGTAGAAATACAATCTAAACAATAACTGAAATTTGGAATTAAAAATAAGCAATATTAAAAGAAGAGTTCATATAAGAATCCAATATGTGATTAATTAAAATTCAGAATAAAAAATAAAAAAATCTGAAATTAGAAAAAGAAAAAACAGAGTTTAAGAAAGAATACAATTTTGAAATAGCTAAAATTCGAAATAAAAAATATTGAAAGAACAATCCATCTAAAACACAACATGAGTTTAATTCAAATTTGAAATAAAAAAATAAAATAAATTTCTAAATTAGAAAAAGGAAAAAGAGAGTTTCAATGTGAATACAATTTATCAATAATTGAAATTCGAAATAAAAAATAAAAAAAAGTTGAAAAAACAGTCCATCTAAAAAAAGAGAAAAGGAGAGTCCAAGTAGGAATACAATTAAAAAATAACTAAAATTCTAAATTTAAAATAAACAATATTAGAAGAACAGTAACCCAATATGTGATTAATTAAAATTCGAAATAAAAATAAAAAAATCTGAAATTATAAAAAGAAAAAAGAAAGTTTGAGTAGGAATACAATTTTGAAATAACTAAAATTCAAAAAAAATAATATTGAAAGAACAATCCGTCTAGAACACAACACGAGTTTAATTAAAATTCAAAATAAAAAATAAAATAAATTCCTAAATTAGAAAAAAAGAAAAAAGAGAGTTTAAGTAGGAATGCGATTTTGAAATAACTAAAATTCAATAAAAAAATAATTATTGAAAGAAACAGTGCATGTGGAATACAATACGAGGCAAAATTTATAAAAAAATAAATTCTAAAATATTAAAAAAATAAAAATAAAAGTTCAAGTAGAAATACAATTCATAAATAAAAAAATCAAAATGAAAATATTGAATGTTGAAAGAACAATCTATTTAAAACATAACGGTAGTAAATAAAAATAAAGTGAGGAGGAGCAATGGACCATGAAAGAGTAGGGTGATAGTGATTGATGAGATATCTAATACTATAAATGAAACTCCAAAATTGATTATATTCAATTTTTAAAATCCCAATGATGATTAAGAGGAGGGACAACAGACATGTCGTTAAGTAGCTCAGTCACGACGGTTGGCGTGACTTTTAGAAGTAAAAAATAAACCACAATGATAATTATTTTCAATTTTTAAAGAGAAGAGACAACGGGCAAGCTGTACAGGAGTATAGCAACGGCATTTGATGGGACTTTGAAAAATTATAAAAACAAAACACGATGAGACAATAAACTCTATAAACTAAAAAATTCAAGTTTTAAAGATTTCAAAGATGATGAATAGAAACTGTGGTAAGACAAACAAATGAAAGAGTAAAGGACAATGACTAGTATAACTTTTAAAAATTTATAAAATTAGAAACCTCGGGATGATAAGGTTCTATTTTTGAAAGTCATAAAACAACGAGATGATTATTTTATAAATTTTAAGTGAAATCATGTGAAAAGATATATAATTTTGTGGGTGCTAGCTACGCAATTACGCGTGTTTTGATCAGGCCATATATCTTAGCCCGATTAGGCCCATGATGTTTCTAGTCTGATAAGGTCCATGAAGTTTTTGTTGGGAGCCCATTACCAACCCAAACGAGGAGGCCCACTTGGCCGAATCTGCGTGCAACACGGAGCGCACCGCGCACCGCATCGTGCACACGGTACACCGCTACATTGTACAGGAGGAGAGTACAAGGAGTTAGTAGTACAGCGTTGCTTGCGTCGCTTCGTTTCCGTCCCAAAATTGGCGGTGTGGGCTTCTTCCTTGGCGCGCGCGCGGCCGCACCGAATCGATCGCGGCGGCACGTCACGTCTCCGGTCTCCCTGCTTTCCGTTCCGTTGCTCGTACGGCGGCGGAGCTCGGTGCAAGCCTCGATCTGGCCGTGGCAACCAAACCCTAGCTGGAACGAAGGATGGAGAGCCCGCAGCGTTACGGCGAGGCGGCGGCGGCGGCGGGGTTGCAGCTGCTGCACGAGATGCTGCTCCGGGCTCGCCGGGAGGGGGAGGAGCCCGACCTGCTGCCGGACGAGCAGCTGCGCTCCAACGACCAGCTCCAGCAAGACGAGGTACCGCTCCTCCGCGCGTCTGCCCCCACTCCTTGATCGAATCGTCCCGTCCGCCGCGCTAGGCAACTACCCCGTCGCGGCGTCACTTACTTGAACCGCGGCGCGAGCGTCTCGGGGGATTTCACTGCACACGGGACGGGAGGACGGATTTCGCATCCTGTTGGTGTGATCCTCTCCGAGTAGTGTACAATGGAGGCATCGAGGTGATACATGCAGGCATGTAGTGTGTTGGTGTAGAAAAATTTCATTTCAGTGCACTATTCGGTCGTGGTGGACAAATTAGAACATGCCGATTTCGCCTCCAAGTCAGTTAATTTACAGATTGTAGATCATGATCAGTGTTATCCCCCCCTGTGGTCTGGTCTCTTCTCTCATAGAGGGTGTTATCTGAAACAACTGCAGCGATTGTAGGATAAAAATTTTTGCTACTCTGCCAGTGGTCTAAGCAAAGCTTCCTGTAAGCCTGAGTACAGCTTTATATTGATGTTCTAGAGGTAAATATTTGTTCAGGCAACTCTAGATTGTAAAAAACACATCAGTGATTAGAACCATCAACCTCTTTGTCCAAACATGATCTAAACCGCCATTTGTGACGTTACATATGATTTGCTTAGTTGCTGGCACTGGAGGCAATTTATGGAGACAATATACGCATTTTCAGTGCAAAGGTTGGACTACGGTGTTTCCAGGTACATCTTTATATTAGTCACATGATTATCTGTCAGAGACGCAACAAAACTTACTGATATCTTTGTTGTTGTCACTTGTTTGAAGGTCCATGTGCACTGCGAATTTCCTGATGGTATCAGCATATCCACAGAACTATCCCAGGGTGATAGCCATGACCAAAATAGTCGATTCTTTGACACATTCAGTGTCCAGCACTTGGCTCCAATTTCATTGACATGCCTTATGCCTCCATCATACCCAAGCCATCGTGCTCCATACTTTACTCTCAGTTCACAGTGGTTGGATGCTGCGAAAGTTTCCTCCCTTTGTCTCCTGCTGGACACAATCTGGACACAGCAACTTGGACAGGAAGTTGTTTATGGGTGGGTGCAATGGCTGCAGAGCTCTGCACTTTCTCATCTTGGTTTTGCTGATGGGATACTCATACAACAGCCTGGTAGTATGATGGGTCCTGTGGATGTCCGTGCTGTTGCAGAGATTGTGTCTGTAGAGTCTGTTGCACAATGGTTAATCAGCTACAATGAGGAGCAATGCCATGAATCTTTTCTAAGTGGCCTTCATGACTGCATGATTTGTTTCACCGAGTACGCAGGTAATTGGGACACTTCAGTTGATACTCCAGTAGTTCTCTTTGTGATTTGTTTCACCGAGTACGCAGGTAATTGGGACACTTCAGTTGATACTCCAGTAGTTCTCTTTGTGCTGTGCTCTGCAATACATACCTATATCTTATTAGTCTGAACTCCGTGTTCTGAAGATAATACTTTTTTCAGTGTTTACCTCCTATTGTTTCATAATTTCATCACAATAAGTTTTTTTTTTAAAAAAATATTGTTCCATTATAAGCTTCTTTACCAAGTTTCTAATCACAAAAATGATTATTTGTAGTCAGTACCATGGCATGTAATCATGTTATTATCCCATTCTTTTAAGGTAAAGTTCCATCATATCTACAATCTGGACAATTTCTTAATTAAATCCATGTCTATTGATTTCCCTCAGGTATTGATTTTATTACACTTCCATGCCGGCATTACTTTTGTCAGAGGTGCATGGAAACGTACTCAAGGATGCATGTCGCAGAAGGAACAGTGCTGAAATTGTTGTGTCCTAACGACAAGTGCAGGGGCGTCATTCCAAGTCTATTAAATAGGTTGCTAGGAGATACAGATTTTGAACGCTGGGAAAGACTGATACTTCAGAAGACTCTAGACTCAATGTCAGACTTGGCTTACTGTCCAAGATGTGGAGCAGCTTGCCTGGAAGACGAGGAGAACAATGCCCAGTGCCTCAAGTGCTTCTTCAGCTTCTGTGCCCGCTGCAGAGATCGCCGTCACATAGGGGAGAAGTGCATGACTATAGAAGAAAAGCTAAATTCCTTACAGGTAGCAAATGTATAACAGCCCATGTTCTATTGAAAAATCCTGCTAATGCCACCAATTAGTATTATCTATGAATGTTCACTATCAGAGTCCAATTTCAACACAACATTCTAAGAAAAAGATGATTTGTGAATGCCAAAATTATCCTAGATATTTCCTAAAGAGATATTTGATTATTCTGTATTTTAACAAAAAAAATATTCTCTCTCTTTTTTTAAGAATTTTGTTTTAACTTTTAAAAGTTGAATCACGAGTCATGAACATAGTGAGTTGCTGTTCATAGAAATTTAGAGCATGGATTAAATAATTAATAAAAAAATCCAGGGCACATGTGAATTTCTGATATGCCTCTGGTTATAAATAATTTGTCCTTGCATTAAGAAGTTGAATTTTCTTATATTTAACTAGCTCAATGTCTTGTTAATGGTAACCGAATGATTTGTTTTCTATGATTTGGGATTGGTGTCCAGTGTGGCTGAGTTCATTTCCTCGCTGAATCTGTAATTCTAGATTTTCTTTTTTGTTTCCAGAGAATAGGATCAATAAGATAACTTTCTTTAACTTCATATATCTGTAGTCTGTATACAGTAAGTCCGTAACTGCACATACACTCCATGTTACTTTCATTTGAGGGGGGCACAATGACACATTTTTTCATGGTCATTGTAAATATGATGTCATGTCTGATAATATATGCTTTGTTTATTATTTGTTATAGTGGAGTTCTATGCAATGCTAATTGTATGTGGATCACAATACAGGATCGCACCGTGGTGCCTTTTTTAAGCAAAGACAGCTTTGCCAGTAAAATGAACTTGTCAAATGAAATATCCAGCATCAAGGAAGTGCTTCGTTCTTCTGTTTGATGTCCACATTGTGGTACTGCCATCTCCCGAGTATCAGGCTGCAACCACATGTTATGCAGTAACTGTAGGCAATCGTTCTGCTATGGCTGTGGCAAGGCAGAGGATCATGGCCATTCAAGGTACATTCTTATGATTGCTCAAAGTCTAGAATGGTTCACTAAATATTCTGTCATGTACTTATTTTCTTGATACCAATTCTAAAACAGTATGCTTCTTTTAAAGTCAGCCCTGCAGATACCAGGAGAATCTGGCAACGAAGAAGAATCCAACTGTCCCCATTGAGGAGGTGAAGAAAGAACTGGAGGAGGAACTGTCAAGGCAGCATCCGTGCCCAAATTGTCGCCAACCAAATCCTAAGGTATTGTTGCAGTTTTAACATATCACATTTTTAGATTATGGAAGATAACTTTTCACATATCATATGTATTTTTCATCCATTTGCCGTGATCTGGCAAGTAAGGATTGTGTTCAATAGCTTTAGTTTCAATTCTCCTGATGTTGGTAAATGAAATCTTGTTGTCACTGTTGTCAGCAGATGGGAAACAACAGCCATATGTTCTGCTGGGCATGCCAGGTTCATTACTGTGCGCATTGCCGCACGGTGGTGCGGAAGAGCTCCGAGCATTACGGTCCCCGCGGATGCAAGCAGCACAGTGTCGACCCTGAGACCCCCCTCAGATTCAAGGCAAACAAAAACGATGACTCTGGTTCATACTAACACTTTTGAGATGATCAGGCTGAGCATCGGTTTCGACTGTGATGTATTTCTTTCCAGAGCCGTTGCATAGTTTCAGAGAGCAACTTTGCACAAAAAAAACTGTCGTGGAAGATTAGTAAACTGACGTAAGTACATCAGTTCCAGCAAAGCTTGCTGGATTCAATATTACTTATAATATTCATAGCACATTAATTTTTCCATACTCTCTTCCATTTCGCTCTTACATAAATCTCCTCAAGTTCTTGTGATTGGAACCGCTGGCTGGATGGTACAGATCCTCTTGCGAGCTTGTATCACTGGCCGTCCGTAGGCACAGGATCATCCCTTTGCCTAACTTCCAGCACCCCCGGAACTTCTGACAAACGAAACCATGAAGAAAAAATGTATACATCAGTAATATGATAAATCATATACTATTCGATTAAAAAAATTGGAGCTGTAGCAGTATGAATTTCACTTACTGGACAATCTCCGGGCCTGGTTGTTCGTGAGGAACGCACTGAATGTCCCAGGGTAAGTCTCGTACGTAACGCTCCGAGCTGCCTCGACGCTTCATACAAAAAAAAAAAAGAATTGGAGATCATCAGAAGCGTCAGAAAAGCAACAAAACGATGTGAGCAATGGAGCTTGGAGTGGTGTTCTCCAAGGATCAGAGTTCAGAGAAGCAGAAGGCGACCTGCCGAGCACGGTGGCGAGCAACCGGTAGTTGTACTCGTCGGGATCTTCCACGCCGCCGTCGGCGACGCGCACCGTGGCCTCGAACAGGTGGACCTCCTGCCCTCTCCGTGTCGGCGGCACGGCGGCGACGGCGACGGCGATGGCGAGGCCGGCGACGGAGAGAGCCAGGATGGCGAGGGCTGGCACCATTTGGCGTGTGGGTTTCTTCATGGTTGCAAGGCTTGCAGATTGCACCGGCTGAATATCGAATGTGAACTTTTGGTCATTTTTATGGTGTGTTTGATGGGTTAAAAGTCATAATCTCCTTCAAGAGTTTCAGCTGTTACACGACGCTTATTAAGATCATTCACGGCAAATGACGTTTTCAGGAGCTGTAGATCATTCACGGCAAATAGCAGATCTGTAGCTGTGTGTGTGTTACTACCAAAAGTAACAAGCAATAAACTCTCAATTCTCAAGCCATATTCATATATTGTAAAAACTGTTGGCACGAGTGCTGATCACACAGATTACAGGTGCTTTTGTTGCACTTGCCAATGAAACAGAACAATGTCAGAAAAATATAAATTAACCATGCATGAATATAAGGTAAAGGTGACAACAACTCTTGTTGCAGCTTGTAGATAGTATATGGTTCTCATCAATTGATTACACACGACGTCAGATTGAACATTTGACATAACAGCTAACTTCGTAAATAGTAAAAATGTGACGACAGGAGTACAGATCAGATGCTAGAAATCTTCAAGCCCCACGCATTCCGGTGACCCAAAGTGCCCCCTCTTGTCCTGGACTTCACGTCTGCACATTGTGCAGTAGTTGGCTCGGCATGCCCAGCAGAAGATATATTTCTCATCATCCTGGATGCGTATTGTCATTGGTTAGATGTATACACAGGGAAATTTACCAAATGCTGCAACATTCATGCCTCATGAATAGATGGAGAAGATAGGTTTCTTTACCTTGAAATTTCTTTCACGGCATTTTGGACACCTGATTGTACCGCCTACAGGGCGCAGTGAAACCCGTACATGATTTCCATACTGCTCTTCCATTTGTCTCTCCCACGCCGATATGTCTCTAGGCGCAAAGAGCTTACATTCGCTGCAATGGGCAAGAACTTGTCAAACCATACATGCATAGATATAAACAGCTCAAAGATCCTGGATGCCTTCCCCTGTTTCCAGGAAAAGGGATACTTCATTTTAGAAGTTACAGTTGATGGCCTACCTGAAATGATCATAACCCTTTATGGCCTTGCCACAGCGGAAGCAGAAGAACTGACCACAGTTGCCGCACACCATTTTGTTGCACCCTTCAGTTTTGCTGATGGCCATTCGGCACTTTGGGCATAATCGGACATCATTATATAATGCTTTGATGTTCAGTATTTCCTGTGTCATCTCTCTCTCAGACATCCTCCCTGACGCCTGCAAACATGAAACAAGTAATTCAATAAAAGGAAAATGTCCCTAGAGTATAATGTCAACATTTTGCAACTCATTGAATAACTCTGTAGCACAAAGGTGCCAAAAGCGTATTCTGTATGGTACCCTTGAAATAGTTTTGATGAGATTTCTCACCGAGTACTCATAACTCAGTATATCATTGAAGGATTTACTGATGAACCGTCAGATATGTTTATCGGAGATTAACAGATCACTACTACTAGAATGACAATCAACTGCTAATATAGAAAAGAATTCACTGCATATATTTCATTTTGTACCTGCCGGCGCTGGAGCTTTTCCTCTGGAGTCAAGCACTGCCTCCTAGGATGGCATGGCTCCTTACAAAACGAGCAGAAGAAAAAGGAGCATTTTGGACATTGTGCATTATTATCCTCATCTTCCAAGCAACCGATCACGCATCTTGGACAGTAAACCACATCTGACATGGAGTCCAGTGCTTTCTCAAGAGTAAGCCTATCCCAACGTTCAAATTCATCTTCTGTAAGAAGCCTCTTCAACACATAGGGTGGAATTGAAGCATTGCACTTGGTATCAGGGCATACCAACTGAAACACACTACCTTCCTTGACATGCATCCTGCATAAGGTCCCCAAGCACTTCACACAAAAGAGGTGTTGGCATGGAAGCCTGATGAAGTTTGAACCTAATTGTTTCAAAACTTAAGTTAGTTTACAGGGAAAAAAACTTCAGATTGAGCGTGTTCAGTTTCCTATGAAAAATCTTAGAAATAAACAGGTGAAATAACAGGTTCATTGGGCCTTATTAGCACATAATTCCAGAGAATGTGTGAAGCATGAAAGTTTCAGCCAGTTAATTTGTTACAACTATGGCACAGATTCAACAAGTGAAAGGCATGGAATGAATTTTGGTTCATATGATTGCAATGTGAGAAGGATGGTGTTTTTTAGGAGCTTACCTTTGCTCTGGCTAAGGCATATCATGCACATGTGGAGATCCTCAAGAAAAGCTTGATAGCGCTTCTTACTACTGTAACTGAGCATGGATGGAATTACAGACTCCAAGGAGAGACTTCTTGAGATTGCACGATTATCTCCTTTCTGCATTGGAGTATCTGGACCTAACGTTATTTTGCCATCAAACCAGAGATATGACCGAGAAGAATTTCTTAGCGACTCAACCCACTGGTATACCACTTCCTGCCCTGGTAACTCTACCCAAATGGTGTCAAGCATCTCACAGAGTTCCGAAACATTAGGCCCATCCATCCACTTAACAGTGACTGTAAAATATGGGGGGTCTTTGCTAGGATAGGACAGTGGAAGCAAGCATGTCAAGACCAAAGGAGGCAAGTACTCAAAATTGCAAGTGTAAGAAAATTCATCTGGTTCTTCACCATGCCCTTCTATGCCATCACAACATCTTCCATCTTTTGGATTTTTCTCATTAGCTGAAGAAAGCTTAGCACACACTTCAGCGCCATCATTCAAATCGTAATGTATGTAAATCTGGAACACAGAAGGTAAACCATCAAAACAAAATTCCACCATCCCAGAACACTAGAAACGACAGTGATGGCCAACACAAAAAAACCTCGAAATAGTGGAGCCCCCCTTTCTTTCCAAATACAGCCAGATCATCACCATATATTGCCTCCAAAGCCATCAGCTGCAACAAATGATCACGTCAAGTAAACAAGCAACCCTTACGGCCTTACGATGAAATGCAACTAATCAGTTCGATACAAAAACTACAAGTCCAACAGTTCCTCCTTTGGTTTCCCGACTAAATGTTTTTTTTATTCTCTAAAGAATTAAATGTCTATAAAATCCCTATAAAGCGAATAACCAGCTCCCTTTCCTAAATGCAGTTTATGTGCTAATGATCTCTGGATCGTTTCCTCATATTGAAAGGGAAAGCCTGCATTTTTTTTCTTTTGAAGGGGAAAAAAGATCGCAACTTTCCAACTTTGGGCAAAACCCTCGCCCAAAACCCTGCAATTCCAAACGCTCCCAGCTCAATATCACACGAAACTACGAATACAACAACCCCGTTGCAAAAAATCACCAAAGCGCAGACCAAGATCATCAAATTATTGAAATTTCCTAATCCGATCAGTAGATCAGTGCACCAGACCTCGTCCTCCTGCCGCTGCCGGTTCTCTCGTATATCATCTTCCTCCTCCTCCCCCTTCCCCTTATCCTCGGTGCAGCAGAGACTAACCCGCGCCGCGGCCGCCGCCATCATGGCCTTCTCCAGCCTCGACTCCGCCTCGGCCGCCGCCACCCACGGGGCGTCCAGGTCGAACGCGTCATCACCGCCGCCCCCTTCACACGAGACCCCGCGCGCTCCCTCGTCGGGCGACAAGGACGAGGAGGAGGAGGAGGAAGCCTCGGACGACGACAATCCCGGGGAGAAGTTGGGGTGGGGCTCCAGCGCCGGCGATGACGACGACGAGGCGACGGCGGATGCAGCTGCCATGGCGCGAGCTCTCGGGGTTGTCGGAGGAGGAATCGTGCGTAGTACGCTTGTTTGTGTTTCGGGGCCGTATCTATTTGGTTTATAGCCCATTAATAACCATACAAAAGCTTAATACAATACCAATAAAGTCTAGTATTTGGTTTGTTGCCAAGGTCCGGTCAAAATACTGACATAAGGAGGCTAAAATAAAGTCTAAACACTTGCAAAAAAAATGATAGCAAATTTAACAATTCCACCTGCCATCGTCAAATTTTAGCAAATTATAGGACCCTAGTTTTAACAAAATTTTAGCCGTGCAACTTGCTATTATCAAAAGTATAGTATTTGTTGTAAACCAACACGCTTATTAGCGGATCACCAGATCCATTTCCTATCCCTCTCACAGCAGTAGAGGCGTGAGATGATGTAGAACACCTGCGTCCTTTCCTTTGCTCTCAAGAACAACATTACAGAAGTAGACAATGAACATAGATGTAGTGTGGAGTTTTTTCTTCATTATAGATCTGATCTGAAGTACAAGTCAGACTTAAATGTCTCACTCTGCCCCTATATATATTGGAGTTTTAGGAGGAGATAGACCTTATCTCTACTCCGGTTCGGATGGCCCACAAGAAACATATCTCCTAGAGATTTGTTTTACAACACTCCCCCTTGGGCCTATCCACGACCAACTCATGCCTCGTCAAAACTCCTACCAAAACCCAGTGAGAAAAAGGCTAGGAGAAAGAGTACATAGTTATCGCTCATGCATTGCACGTTGTTGCCTCGTTAAGAACCTTATGTGAGAAACAATAGCTCCACTCACTCAAGGAAAAAAGAGTACAACACTACGGACTAATCGGTCCATATTGTGGGTCATGTTCTGGGGTGCTCTCCCCTTGAACCTAGCAAACCTCAAGTCTTGTCATCCCAATTCTTCGGACAAGCTTTCGAAAACTAATAGTTGGAAAAGACTAGGTGATCAATCCTTTAGTTCATCACTCAACTTGAATTGCTACTCATCTTACCTCGCCTCAGGAGTCTGTGAGGTAGCCCACTTGTATTAGTGACGTTGGTTTATTGAAGCAAACTTTATATGATAGGACCTTTAAAATAGGTCTAAGTGATCATCATCGAGCCAATACCTCTGGTATATTCTAAGACATTCCAATGTCTCACAAATGACAATCAACACGCAATACATACTCTCCCTAACGACAACCTTTGTCGCAGACCATATTCCCATAGCATTAAATATCTCTCAGATGTATGCGTAGGCAAGAATCCATCAGATCCTCAAACCATTAGTCTCAAAGACTTATCTCATTTTACCACTAAAATGAGAATATGAAACATAGAGAGTAAACTGCCACTATCATGTACCACAATATTTATACCGTTGTGCAACACAATCTATTTCATCCTTCCAAAGGATTACGGGGATAAACAAGTCGTAATGGCACGCACCTCTTGGGCATGACCCTATCAAGCACTCGGTCTTGATCATCGCAACTTTCTCTGTTGGTATCAACAAAAGTTGAGGATCCATCAAGATCAACCACAAGTCTTCCAAAGACATGTTGTATCGATCAGAACAACTAACTAGTCTGAAAATTCAAGCACTGTGGGGGATAACACACAGCCAACAACACCAAGTATACCTCAGCAGGTATTAGAGGACACCACCATTCCAACCATCAGATGGAGCAGATTTCATGAGTATACACACTCCCAGTGATAATCACGAGATGCACATGTGCTTATAGACTCCGTCTGTTTGATCTCACCAGGCTCCTTATTGCAATCATATCGGGTCACAAATGGGTCATCATCCCTCAAGGGATTACACAATTATTGGTGTGTACAAACTTACTAATTATTTTGTGTCTTAGAGAAAATTTAATCAATGAGGTCTCCTCCTCAGAGAAAATTTCGTCAATGAGATTTTCTCCCAATGGGAGATGGTACTCTTACCGGAATACCTATTAGTATGAGATTTGCATGCTGCAATTTCAATACGGAGTCTATTCAAGACCTCCTCATGGATTTCCCAAATCCCTTAACTGCATATTTAATTTCATGTCATTTTGCCAATACCTTTATTTAGCGGAACATTCAACTCATGTGGGGGAGGTCTCATCTAGGACCTACTTGAACCATCGCACATCACCACTTCATTATATTAATAATAACCCACAAAAATCAGAACAACGTTCGTGACTTTTACTTAGCGATTTGGTTCAACCTCAATTGCTTTTTCTATTTGGCCCGATTTGAGCGCTACACGCTCATGCCATGGACTTTGTTCCAGATCCGGTTCTCTCGGAGAGAACCATTAGCAACAGGTGACATAGTGTCGACACATTTATTTTCACTTACACATTTAACTAGATCTTCATCATTTTCCAAAACGATCGATCCATAGTTGTTCTCTATTCCTAGCACCATAATATGCGCGCATTGCTAGGAATGTCGTCTCCACGACAAACATCATTATGAGGTATATCACCTTCCAAAAGTGAATTCTCCACCAAGAGAATCAAGGGAGTATACTCACGTCCAGTGAAAACTCTTATGCTCTGACTAAAGCCCACAGACCACGTTTGCAGGCGTCCCCGCAGAACATGATCAAATGCCATAAGTCTTATGTGGATACGATATTATTTCCGGGTCTATCCACATTTACCACAATTGGGAGCATTACTCTATTTTAACAACTAATCTAGTTGTTCCTCATATGATCTTGTTTGGCAAAAACGCCATGCCTCAATCAACCAGGAGTATGAACTAAACTCACAGGTTCAGTCCGTTTATTGCGTTCACTCAAAGAAATCTCCAGGCATTTCAAAAATGGGCATTTCTCTCCCCCTAATGCCGAGATGTCTTACAATAGCATACTTACAATCCCCATGCAGTAGCATCAGATTAAGGTATTTCACCTCAACCACATGTGTTCTCCCACGAATGTATGCTATGGTGGTGATATATTTGAGAAATATTACGTACTTTAATAGGAGAGATTTTTCCATTATATGCAGTGAGCCTGGACATATACTAATACAGTGGCATGAAAACTGCATTCTTCCTTCCTCCGAAGGGCTATCCTCAACCTCCAAGTTAGAATATACAAGTCTGCACAACCATGATTGGTACCAAATGTATATGCAATCAACATGCAAATATTTTATCCATATGCACTCTCCATGGACTAATGCTCGCCCAGTGCCATTCAACTCACAATCGGTTTCAGATCGACGTGCATTAGACATCCCATGTTATATGCTTAAGAAGGCAACCTATGGTGGCAAAACGCATTCTGATGTGCTCAACAAGGAGTATGGTAGCAAAATACGTGGCCTCCAGCTTGCGCTGCCAAGCAGATTTTTGTGGTGCAGAGTTGTGTTAAAGTCCAGCTCGTCTAATGCCCAAGTTTGACCCCTTACTCATACCAAACTCTAGAATTTGGTCACTCATAGTTAAGCAACATGTTTTAGGTACAATCCATGAGCGAATTGTCAAACCACATTTGCCAATGTCCCATGGACATAGTCATAGAGAGATCATCAATACCTCCAACAATAATAATATTCATTATAAAACCATTATGTTCAGACATATCCACAAAAATAGTAGAATGTGTCGGTGCAACCGTCGTTGGCACATTGAGTTCAACGCATGCAGCATGACGAACCTTTGCATGGTTTGCACACGTCCACATGCGAAGAAGTCAGTGTGCGACATGCATGGTCATCAACCCGTGGGCGATTAACCGACACAACCAGGGAGTAGTCACCGATTACAAGAGCATGGTAAAACGCAATAGTGCATAGCCAACATTTGTCTGAAATACAATTACACCGAACTGTGTGGTTGTAACTCCTCGGATTATAATACTAATTATTCTTCTAAACTAAAGCATTTTATCCATTCCAGCATGAAGAACATGAACTTTATTTATCTGAGAAATATCGATCTGATGCAAAGTTCCAAACTAAGCAAAAGATAAACTGCTTGGCAATAGTATAGCTGACCAATGTCCTTCTAGGTCATGCTCTAAACTAGCCATACAACTTCCGTTGTCAAAACAACTTATTAGACAAAGACTACCAACCATTGGTCATCAACCAAAGGTCGCCATTTAGCACTGGATCCACTCGAGGACTGAGACCGGATAAACACCCTAGTCAAGCTGTTGGCACTGTAGTGAAGTGGGAATCATGCCTATTCACAACATCTACCCTCGGGCTTATTCTGCTAGATTTGCCTCCATTTTTCCGATGTCCTCGCAAGACAGCAAGTTCCAAATAATATTGAGAAGATATGTGCACACCAGGGACAACCATATGAACAGTGTCATTCCATCACATAGAAAATACTTTACATTTTTCACAAAACCGGGTGAAAAATATCTCAAATTATTGAACCTCGCAACTCCACGTTGCCAGAAAATTGACGTATAATCATATATTTCCAAATCAGGAAAGCATGCTCTCAATCATGGGGAAAGCAAAAATGTCGACTGTAGTCTGACCATAATCTGATTGAGATGTTAAGCCACTAGGGGAAAGACACAATTAATCCCAAGCACATTGTCTAATTCCACACATTTTAACGACTCAGAATCCCATTCTTGAGTATGATTATAGGGATAGATCGAATGATCTATATTAATGCCCAAAACCATACAATAGTCATTGAAGGCCTCGACGTGAAATCATCCGCACTATCTATCTGAATCGTTTCATGCGGTTCTCAGAGGACACAACACACAAACGGACGATATGCGCGATGAATTCGGCAAAAGCATGGATCTCGTAAAACAAGTATACATGACTCTATCTTGTAGACACATCGATATCATCGTTTATTTATGAAGGAGTGTATCATTAAAGAGTGGTCTTATCCATAGCCATGGATATTTAATTTCCCAAGATTTCCGTGCATTAGGTGATTTCTGTTATTTACTTGGTCTTATTGGCATTATATTCCCAATATTTATGCCCCACAGAAAACCATCACACATAAATGCAGGAAACATAAACCCATCATAATGTTTCCAAGGAGGATTCTACACTACGGTGAACACAATATATGGAAGCATCACAACATAGAAATCGTATGTAGATTATTTAGTTGGAATTGCATCAATTTTAAAAGTAACTCAATGCTTAAAAACATCATTACATGGTTATTTATGGGTATAGGGACCCACGTGCAAAACCAAACTATACAAGACCTAAGCAGCAAGATATAGCCACGCAAACAAAATTAATGTAATTCTTGTTTATTTCAAGGTTCAAACTGTAAACTTCCATTAAACAGTGAACTGTAGCGTAAAAACCCAACACTCTAAGTGCTTAAACGCAAGTTATCAATAAACCGAAATTAATCGGGCTGAATTACCGTTCATGCCACGATCTTATTTGGACCAGCAAGCACAGTGTAGCTCAAAATGCCAAACAAGCTGAATTTCAAAAACTCTGGGCCCATGAGGATTTTCAGGTTTATTATTTTTATTAATTTTGTTTGGGTTGTCTCTTTTATGTTGGGCTTTATTCGGTCGGGCGAAAGCAAATTGGGTTCGCCTGAGTGACCAAGAGAGAGAGGAGGGGGAATTAGGGTTTTTCTTCTCCTCTTCACCGCCCACGGCGGTGTCTGCCGCCCAGTGCGCCGACCCATTGGGCACGGCGGCGGCGTTGAAGGCCGTCGACTGTCGACTTGAAGGGAGTTGGGGTGGCGCACGACGAGAAAGTCATCGACGACCCATCCACTGCCCCGATTGGTAGGATGGCGGCGACGACATCACTCCCATGTGGCAATGTGGTGTGGTGGCAGCTCGGTGGTGAATGACGCAGCTCCGCGTCGGCCCGCGCATCCTCATGTTGGCGGCGAGGTGAGCTCAATGATAGCAACCGAGACCCCAGCGATGGCGACCAAATTGCATCCGGCCATGTCGTCTCGGCGAAGGTTAATCTGGTAACAAGCGGTCGTCGGCCCATCATCCCCCCACAACGGCTCGATAGCAGCGTCGATGGGAGGTCAATGGCGGCGGTGCCTCGCTTCGGCATTAACTCCGATGGCAACGGCAATATGGGTTTGGGGCTTTCTCTGAGGCGATGGTTTCCCACTACAGCGTCGACACAAGGCCGATGGCATGCCCAACAGCGGCGGTGAACGATAACCGACATGTCTCCAAGTCCAACTACACAGACTGAGACTTCGTCGTCACGTTCCCGGCATGACATCATCAGAGAAAGAGAGAAACAGAGAGATGCGAGGGAGGGTGCGCGAGGCATCTGTTTCGGCCTAGCCAATGAAAGCACGTCTCCAGACCAGGGTATCCCATCAATTTTAGTGATTTCTCATACACGATTTTCTCCAATTTTCATCAAATAAAAAGATGCATATATAGATCAAAAAGCAGAAAATTAATCTACCACTAGATCAAGGGCAGGATCAAATCTACTGCAAGCAAAGCATCCATAATATGATGAAATACGAGAAAACATAATTAATCTATAAAAATGTATATATAGATTGCATATCTTAATAGGCACATGTCCGAATATATCTACGAATTAGTAAATTAGATTAGAATCTAATCTTACTTAAATACCTTGTGCACGTGCTGGATGAGGTCCAATCACCAGATGTGCTCGAATGGTTTTGGGTGGCGTATGCACTGGAATCGATGAGAAACTAATCTGTTTGCTTGCCGTAGGGGTGCATGCAACATACATGCACGCATCTGATTGGTCAACCATTAATCTGCATCACATTCTACGCTGAATGTGATTATGCATTGATGCATATGCACTCAGGATTCCCTGGAGCAAGCAGATCAGGCCGGCTACCAAATCGATCGGCAACCGGCATTGTGATGCCTGTGGAGCTGTGATCTCCGTGGCCTGCTGTGCGATCGACGCCACGCGGGAGTACGGGCGCGAGTCGCGCGCGCGTGCGGCGTCACGTCAGCGCTACGTCGAGCCAGTGAGGGTGTGAGGTGGCCAGCCTTGGCGGCGCCTCCCCTCGCGATGCATGCAGCCGCTTGGCTAGGCGATGGATCACACGGCAGTGATGCGTCTAGGGGTGGATAACGAGCCAGCTCGGCTCGGCTCGGCTCGACTCGGTCTAGCTCGTTAAGATAACGAGCTGGCTCGGCTCGGCTCGTTATCCAAACGAGCTAAAAACCCAGCTCGGCTCGGCTCGTTCGAAAGCTCGAGCTGGCTCGTTTGGCTCGTGAGCCAATGCATCCAAGCCGAGATCGAGATCGCCACTGGGGATGAACGGAAGGCCGGAAGAAGGGGATTGAGATTGCCGCACGCCCGCACGGAGTGGATGATGACTGATGAGTGACGGCGGCATGGGCTTCGGCTATGAGGGGCGGCGGCGGATGAGTGGCGGCGGCGGCGATGGGCTTCAGCGGCGGATGAGGGGCGGCGCCGGCGTGGGCTTCGAGCCTTCGACGATGAGGGGCAGCGGTGGCGTCGGCTTCAGCGATGAGGGGCGACGGCGGATGAGTGGCGGCGGCGGCGATGGGCTTCGGCGGCAGATGAGGGACGGCGCCGGCGTGGACTTCGAGCCTTCGACGATGAGGGGCGGCGGCGGCGTCGGCTTCAGCGATGAGGGGCTGCGGCGGTGGATGAGTGGCGGCGGTGGCGATGGGCTTCGGCGGCGCCCGTTGTAGTCGGCCACGAGTGGTGGCGGCGGCTGCGCGACGGCATGGTAGAGCCATGGGAGACGACCGATCTAGGGTTTTCTTTGGGCTTGCCACGGGCGAGATGGACCATGGGGCTGCCACCAAGTTGGCCTGTTATCTGCTGAAGTCTGATTTTGCTCCCTACGTGTCCAGCTCGTTGAGCTCGTGAGCTGCTCGCGAGCCAGCTCGAGCTAGCTCGTTATGTGTAACGAGCTAAGATGTTAGCTCGGCTCGTTAAGAAAATGTAACGAGCCAAGTTGAGTCGAGCCGAGCTAGCGACGAGCCGAGCGAGCTAACGAGTCACGAGCTTTTCGTCCACCCCTAGATGCGCCCGCACGTGGATCTCCAGAAGCTTTCTTCGGACGCGAGTGAACGCTGGCCTTCGTGTGGCCGACGGCGGCCTCATCTCGCAAAACAAACCAAAGGCAAACGATAGATCAATCTGTTGATCGAAATTACTCTAACAAAATCAACAGATTGAAAACAACAAACCGACGATAACAGAGCTACAGATAACGTGTTTTAAACCAACGTGTTTATTAACGGATCACCAGATTTGTTCTCTATCCCTCCACAGCAGTAGAGACGTGAGATGATATAGAACACCCGCGTCATTTCCTTTGTCTTAAAAATATTGCAGAAGTAGACAATGAATACGGATGTGGGTGGAGCTCTCTCTTCATTATAGATCTGATTTCTTCATTATAGATCTGATTTGAAGTACAAGTCAGCCTTAAATGTCACAACCAACCTCTGTATATATATAGGGGTCTTAGTAGGAAATAGATCTTACCTCTAC
The DNA here is from genome assembly GCA_008326285.1 of Oryza officinalis. Classification (NCBI taxonomy): domain Eukaryota; kingdom Viridiplantae; phylum Streptophyta; class Magnoliopsida; order Poales; family Poaceae; genus Oryza; species Oryza officinalis. The sequence continues at coordinate 34,883,157 of BDMV01000004.1, forward strand.
TTCGGTTCGGATCCTAAAGATTTTTTTACAACAATATTATGTAAGTTGGTTGTGTTTTTTATGGTGGAACCCAACCATCGGAATTCATTTCTTATGTGTCCGTATTTATAATTAATTATTTTTTTAAAAAAATATTTCTATTTATAATTAATTATTTTTAAAGGTAAGAAAACGTGTCCGTCAGCCCACAGCACACGCATGGGCGTTTGTGCGTGGAGCCCCACGGCAGGCCTGTCTTAGTAAATAGAGAAAAAGCCCAATATATATGGGCCTAAGCCTATTAATGCAATTCTGATAATACTTCGTAAAACCGTGGAAAGAATCGTCATTCCAGAATCTGAAAACTCAAAATACAAATTTATTTGAACCAATTTTTAAACCTGAATTGATATATTATAATTTGAACCCAATTGTGTTTTAACTCATTGAGAGGGGCCGCACGAACGCGTACCCCTCTACCACAAATTATGATGTCCACTCTCCCACTTGGGAAGAAGATGGTAAGCCAATGCTCTGCCAAAGTGCAATGGAGGCCACTAGCCTGAACCTTCTCGATCGTCCATAGACCCCGTCCACGTAAGTATGTTTCATTGGCACCCATGGCTCATCTTTTATACCCCCTCTTCCCTCTCATCTCCCCTTCAGCAAGAGGTATGGTACTAAAACTAAAAATACAGGCCCAATTTATGGGCCGTAAGTCTAGCTTCAGGCCCAATCGGCCCCATGGGTTAACAAGACCCATCAATGCTTCAAGAGTGATTAGCGTTGTAATAAACTGATGATGGATTGGATCATTGGAACATGCTTTTGTGATTCCTCCTCTGTTAGGTAACCTACCTCCTTATTATCATGCTCTGTGATGACGTCCCTAATCATGCATTTTGCTCACATCCAAAAAGACACAATAATAAGCATAAACTAGTGCAAGAGGCGCAGAGGAGAGTAGAAAACATGGGCTGATGGGCAGACGTGTGAAAGGAGACAGGAAAGGTGGCATCACAATTGTCAAAAGCACAATTGCATGCATATATATAGTCTAAAGCCCAAAGCATGGCGATTGGTCTAGATATAAATGGTGGTAGGAATTTGATGGTAAAGCGTTTGCATCATAGTGACGACATGCATGATGATATATACACACATGCATTACTGTTGCAGCCTTGCAGGCCTACTACTGCTGCTGCTGTTTTTTGTTACTTGACATCTGAGATATGGACACCGTATGTCCTACATACATGTTTGACATAAAGACATTTTTTTATAAAATTATTAGGGCTTGTTTGTGAGAGTTTAAAATTCTGAAAACAGTTGATTGGTAATCAGTTTCTGAGAATTTTTAGCTTCTAGTTAATTTTTTAAATTCTATAACTACGACTTCTCAGAATCTGAACGAAAAACTAAACTGTTCGAAAAAGTTTCTAATTCTAAGAGAAACTACAGTTACCAGAAACTCTCCCAACAAGTCTTCAATATCATTTCACATGTAATTCTAACATTTTTTTTATATATTAGTGGTTTAAGATGTTAAGGTCTGGCTGTACTCTGAAACATCTCAATGTTGTGTTTCCCAGAGCCATGCAATCATGCATACATACATCGGTAATGAACAAGACATCTCAATGTTGTGTTTCTCAGAGCCATGCAATCATGCATACATACATCGGTAATGAACAAGTAAACATCACAGTCCTTCAGTACTTGGTCGTTGTTCTATACCAACATCTGCTGGAAACTGATGTTGAAGTACATAAGTTACATCTCTGGTTAACTCGTACCGGCAATCTTGACTCATTTTGTGATTGCACCACTTAATCTGCCCAACATAGACATCCCAAAAAATAATTTTAACACCTTTTATGTGCTTTTATGTGCATTCTAGCCTAACTATCACCTTTTTTACTGCCCAAAAGCATATATGCATCTTTGTTGTGTTGTTCCCATCGATGTCGTCTTCGTATTGGACTGGTATACTCCTCTTGCAGTCGTATACGGTCGTACAATTATACGTGTGTATTGTGCTACTTGTATCATCACTAGACGATTCGGTCGAGTTGAGTATCGTATATCTCCTAATCTAGAGATAAAAATGGGTCATTAACGACGAGCTTACAAGTAGTAATCCATGGGGTTACTCGTGATGACAGCCGAGGGTTCGTGTCCCTGCCACGTGGCGGCAGTGGGGCCCGCTTGGAAGTAGCACGACACTGGGTCCTCCACGACGGCGGAGGGTGGTGGGTCCATGCGACCAGGCTGACCTTGTGGGCCCGGGTGGCAGTGGTAGTCGTCCGTGGACCCCCACAGCCCGAGCTCCTTCTCCAAGTCTTCCAACCACCACTCCTTCACCTCCTCCTGCTGGCTGGTCGTGGTGGCCACTGTTGCATTGGCCGCCGCCGCCGACGCATTGCTCCACGCCGGCGGCGGCGCTTCGTTGCACCCGCCGCCGACGCCGCCGTCCATGATGCTCCATAGCTCCGGCCCGAGGTCCACGATTTCGGGCAGGTCGAGCAGCGGGTCCACGCCGCGGGCGCAAGCCGGGGACGTGGACGAGCACGGCGACATCGGCGCCGACGCCGACGCCGACGCCGCCGGGCAGTACGTGTCTGGGACTACGGGGTCAACCAGCATGTCGAAGTCGAAGCTGCAGGGGTCGAGCATGGGGATCTCGGTCTTGTCCGTCTCCTCCTCCTTGCTCGTGTTGCTCTGCTCGCCGGCTGAGTCGCCGCTGGAGCAGTTGGTCGTCGTGGTGGTGGACGACGACGACGGCGAGGGGGACGGGACGAGCACGTCGGTGCAGGTAGTTTTCTTCTTGCTCTTGCCCCCACCCTTCTTCTGCTCCGGCGACACCCGCTTCTTGAGGTGCGTGTTCCAGACGTTCTTGATCTCGTTGTCCGTCCTCCCAGGCAGGCACGACGCGATCTTCGACCACCTGAGAAATTCGATCACGAACTCAGACAATCAGCTCACTGAATCCAACTTATTCAAATCAAGAATCGCACTAGGGAATTCCATGGCTACAGCGGCGTACGTACTTGTTGCCGAGCAAGCCGTGAAGCTTGATGATGGTCTCCTCCTCCTCGGCGGTGAAGTTGCCGCGCTTGAGGTCCGGCCGGAGGTAGTTGATCCACCGGAGCCGGCAGCTCTTCCCGCACCGGAGCAAACCTGCACACACGCCAAGAAAACATCCATTCATCAGAACCAGCTCTTTCTTCCACCTCTCGCTCTTCTGCGGCGGCGCCACGGCGGCGATGCGTTACCTGCTTGCTTGGGCAGGGCGCGCCAGTTGGCGTGGCCGTACTTCTGAATGTAGGCGACGAGCCTCATGTCCTCCTCCGGCGTCCACGACCCCCTGTTCAGCCCCACCTTCGCGCAGCACGGTGCCCGGCCCTTCCCCATCGTCGTACGTCGTCACCGGCCGCCGCCGCTGCCCACAACAACTCGTCTCTCCTCTGCCTCCGTGCTCTGTTGCTGTTGTTGTGTGTGTCAGGAGTGCGCCCAAGCTGCAGCCGGGACACTGGCAGCACGGGGCGTATTTATACAGCGAATTGAAGCGCGCGCGGGCGCTCGCTGGCTTGGGTGGTATGCTTGGTGGCGACGTGCGCGCGCTGACGGGGGTGACGGCGACCCCGCGCGCGCGACAGGTGACACCGAGCCGAGCCGTGTCGCACGTCGCGCGTCGCGTCGCGGCTCCCACCGCGCAGACTCCGTCGCTCACCAACCAAACCCCTCCCGCCCAACGCGCGCGCTCGCCGCGACGCCTACTTTGCACGTAATTAAACACCTCGTCTCCCAATCTCCCATGGATATCAACTTCTCTCCTCGGTGCTCGGCGAAAAAGGTGAAAAAACCACAAAAAAAAAGGTTCTCCCTTTTTGTTGCACCGCGGCGATTCGCATTGCGTAGTTTATTCCCGCCGCCGTTGATTTCCGTGGCACCGGCGGGGTCGGNGGTCGGGGGGTGGTGGCCGCGACGTCCGTCATGCCGACGTTGCACCGGCGGGCCGCGATCGCGTGGGGCCTCGCGGGCGATCTCGCCATCTCCCAAGTTGCCCAGTTGGGTATGTCTCTGATGAGTAGGCATCTCGCGTGGCCTCACCGCGATTAGACGTGTGTAATTGCCTGCCGATCTCAACAATGGCGACGGTGTTGCATCATCAGACGGACGGGACGAGGGTTATGGAGGAACAGTAAAAACCATCATGTGTTTGACATGGTAAAAATAAAAAGACTATCTATTGATCTTTCGCTATATTTGGAGCTTTAAATCTTGACGATTTTTCAAGCAATGTATTCAGCCCATTTTGAATGAAATAAAAAAAAGAGAACAAAATATCAGAAAATATAAATCTAGAGAAAAAACAGTTGTAAAAATCTAATTTTAGTGCATTGTAATTGAGTGTAATTGCAATGTAATGTAATTACAAGTTAAATATACAGAAACACGAATCTTGATATAAGATCCTACAAACGAAAAAATCAAAAGACGGAAGCCTAATAATCAATCGCAAGTGAAATATCCAAACTAACAAAAAGTAGGAGATTTAAATGGGACAGGGATGGGTGGCTATAATTAAGATCGATTGTCTTCCCTTATTTTCTACTGTTTTGTCCTAATCAACATGAATGGTAGGGTATAGGGATCAAAATTAAAGCGCTTTGCTTTGAATTAAATCTATCGCACGCTTAGAACAGTTCGTCCTGTTTTCTGAAACTCGGTCGGGTCGAAAGATTACATTTTGCTTGCACAGTTGCACTGCACCGAGGACAGATTAGGCTCGTGGTCTAAAATTCATCCACACCAACGGGAACTGAAATTTAGAGTAGATTGCAACTTGAGAGGAGATAGTTAAACTTATTGAGTTTTATAGTACATTTGTACCTTTTATTGAAGAAAGACAAGTTCCTTCGTATGGGTGTATGAATGTGATCGAAATGTACTCCATTGCTTAAATTTTCAGTATCTGCAGCTGTGGATGTGATCAAAACATATATTTTTTTAAAAGGGCAGAATTCTCACCGCTAAGATGTTCTCTTTGAACTGTCATATCTACAAATTCCACTGACAGCGGGCACATTAAAAGGGAGAGAAGAATATCCGCTAATTTGCAGTTGAAATGTTCTATCAGGAATGCTAGTTCTGCATAGGATGCACAAAAAAAAATGCTGGTATTTGGTACACATGGACCCCTCTGTTGTTTTTCTCTTAAAGATGTTAATATCAACGTTGTTATATAAACTCTGAAAATTAATAATGTTTACATTAACAGTAGTGACACTTCGACAAACTCATGTTTTGGAATATATTTGCTTTTAATGTTTTCCCCTCGTATCAACTTGTCTTCCTTTCAATATGCACCCACTACCTACTCATACAACTTTTAAATGCAGTTGAAAATAGAAGAGCAAAAATAGACTACCTACTCGCTGAGTACTTGTCTTAATTTCTTCTGCGAGACGCATCTCGTCATTTGTCAAACAGAAATCTGATTAGCCAAATAATAATTTACTGCTCATGCTGATCAGTGGAAGCACGCAAATGTAAAATATATCTGTTCTTTGTTGTAGTCCACAAGCATGATATTCCTGCACCTTCTCCTGTCCTAATGATGTTACCCAAGGCTAGATTACACATCAAATTCAGTCCTGTATGCAACCAAATTTGAGCAAAGCCGTATCAAAGTGTCGAATCAATCAGTACTTGTCCAGAGTTCAGAGTCTTACCTCAAAAATGCAACCCTTCTTGTATAAGCTAATCGTGTCATTAGCTAATTGGCTGCCAAATTTAGATACAAAATTCTTTGACCAGCCAACAGCACACGGCCGGTGCCACGTCGTCTTTCTTATTTAATTGAATGGGAAAGGCGATAACACTATCTTATTCATTATGAAAATGCAACACACATACTATTAACTCACAAGTGTCACATTGCCATTTTGAAATGAACTTCGTGTCTCCTTCATTACAGAAAGAAACAGAGCATGCCCTTCACACTACACACGCTCGTTTGTAAATTAGTATTTCCAATGTCAGTAAGAATCACATTTCTGTTGAAACCATGATTCCTGTAGCGAGTCCGACAATACGCTACTCCGTATATGACTCATCCAGCAGAGAAAACAATTACGTACGGCTCAGAATATTGGTTTCTTTAGGCTGCAAATGGTTCAGAATCTCTAATCCATTAAAACATTCTACAGTAGTTGTGAGAGTTGCAATACATCTTATGATCTTATCCAACAGCAAATCGCATACTAGTACTACTACTACTACTAGCTTTAAAGATAGTATGGTTCCATGTCGATGTATCTACGATGATTGCAGGACTAAAAAAAAATGTTTTTGGTGATGACTTAACGGGTGCATGCCCTTCAACAACCAGTCCCTTTCCAAGGGGAGACTGAAGAATGCAGATTCTTTGGCTTGATGAGTCTTTGAGTTAGGGTAACTACATTTATTGCCGTTTTACCTTCCCCTGCACCTAACATTTGACATGCTTTCTCTGATTGTGGAAAACCCTAGAAAATGTCGCATCTTTGGACTTGCGCAGTGTCACCGTGTTCAGTTCGATGGATCATCAGTCTCTGTAGACCGGGAGGTGATGGAAATGAAAAAGAATGAAATACCTTGTTCTTTAGTTAAAGTTTCTTGACCTGCCTGCTGATCCTCTTACCTAGATCATGGATGACATTTTAGCTAACCTCATCGGTAGCATGTTTACACCGGATGGGGGCAGCAAGCGCATGAGGAAGATCAGAAAGGCATTTCTTTTCTGTGTCAGTTGCAAGCAGATATTGGCTGCATGATCATCTTGATTATTTTAACGTGTTTATACGCCTTTTTAACTCGGATTTTCTCCAGAGTTACTCCAAACTTTGAAACCACAATAGGAAATCTCATCTCTAGTTGCTGACGTGCTATGGATTGTAGCATCTTTACATATCCTATCTCTCTAGTTTATATATGCAAGCTGTATACATGCAACTGAATTGTTGCAATTTGCGTTGGTATTGTTTTGTTTTATTTATGAATATTATCTACAGCTAGATTGCTTTTTGACATGGACTCTACAATTTTATTCTTTTTATTCTGAAACTTAATTGTTTTCAAACTGTATCTGATGTCAATTCTATATATGTTTAAACTTACTCCATTTTAATTTAGATCCACGCTACAATCAACATATAGATCTTTTGTTCTTTTCTCTGATTAATATTAGTATGATAATTTATAGAGGTTGAGAATGATTGTGGTGGCTTCTTTAGCTATTTGTTTTTATTCCAGATTTCATATATTTATATATTGTATTTGAGATGGGTTGAATTATCCAATATTTTTAGTCAAATTTCCAGTTATTTCTAAATTTTATTGAAAATGTTTCCTTTTTTTTAACATATTATACCATTATAATCTTAACCTTTGCCATACTAAACGGCATAGATCTCCCTTTTCTCCAATTAATATGGTAATTTCGAGAGGAAACATGCTAGTCCCTTTTCACATTGTTCTAATAATGCAATAAACGATATAATTGGTGTTAGATATCCTTATGTATTGCCCAAAGAAAGACTCCGAAATGGGATTAGATACATGAAGCATGCACGGTTTGTTTTTAGAAAGTGTGACTAGCTTACTGAACTTTTAAAGATAATGGAGTAACTTATTGATGACTGACGAGAACTCTTCATTAAAAAGAAGAAGAAAGAAGTCCATTTTACTTTGTCGAACTATTTTACTGAACACATGACCCCCTAAATTATTTCTTTCTCGAATTAAACCTTGAACTATTGAAAACGGTTTTTTTCTTTCTCTTGCACTGAAATCTGGTAGGATGGTAGATGCATTACAAGTTACATCTCAACATTTTTCAGAATTTTCTTTATCACTGTTTATATATAGGTTGGATGCACCAAATACTAATTTAACAATGAGATTTCAAAATTCAAGCAAAGCCATGAAAAAAATTAAAATTTTGTATATACTTTGATAATGGTGTCATCGACGGCTCTACAAACTTTCAGCTTAAAATATTACTTTTATGAAGAGAGAAAAAAAGAAATGTTATTAAGAGTAAAGTGAATGTTTTTAATAGTTAGGGTAAAATGAGCCAAAAATATTTTTAGAGGCCGGTTAAATGATCCAATAAAATAAATAAAATAGTTTGAAAGAGTAAAATGAACTTTTTTTCAAAAAAAAACTACAAGAAGTACCACTCCAAAAATTCTTAGAACTCATAACATTTTGGATCCAATGCAGAAAAGCATTGGAGATACAAAAGCCAACCGTCCGATCCAAAACCGACGACCCAAATACGAAGGTTCAGTAAAAATGAAAAGATATTGGTATGCAAATGCCACCACTGCACGCAGTAAAAAGATTGTAAAAGAATCAAGTTTGCAGTTTGTACACTATTCTCTGTGCGTCGCTGCAGATTCGTATCCTCATAATATGTGCATTTTCAATGTGCTGTTGGGTGTAGAAAAATACTGCAGATGTAGACTAAAGAAAGGCACGTAGAGTGAATCCATGAAGCATGTGCGCTTTCCCGTCCTACAAAATACGATCGAGACCGGTACGGTGTAGACTACTGTAGAATGTTCCCTTTCAGAGAGAAAAAGAAAAGAGATATCAAAGTTGAAAAAGAGGCGAAGCGAGCACCTGCAGAATCATGGCAGCTCAGTGCAGGTAGGTGATGACTTGCTGACTGAAAACGAGTTGTGGTTGCTCATACTCACCCCAGAACCGATAATTAATCGAACACCAGCATGGCCTTTTTAATGGGCATGCACGCACGCTCGCTCAGCTGCATGATCGTGAATTACTTCGCCGTTGAGCGCATGGCACCAAAAGAGCCTTCAAAAACCGCTCTGCGATTGCGAATCACAGTGATATCATATCACCCGCAGCAGCAGTATTCGTGCAGGTGGCGCTTGCTTTAGCACCAGCCACGCGTGCGGAAAGGCCACGGGGAGAAACGCGAAATCCACTGTGTGAACCGCGCGCGGCGAGGGCAGCAGTTGGCGCCGCCGGCGCGCGCGCGCTCGTTTGACCGGCAAAAGGCCAAAACCAACCGACGTACGGCGCGCGCGGCGCCGGTAGGCGGTAGCGGAAGACGAGAGGGACACGTGCGAGCCGCTACGACATCCTGATGGCTCCTGCTGCTGACGCAGGCGAGACCCCTGCGGTTTAATTTCGAGGCGTTGCGCCGCTGCGTGCGTGACCGTGTCCCGGTGTCCGTCCATTACACGTGACCTGCCGCCTGCTTCAAGAAGGTCTCGCGCGCGCGGCGGGGGGTTTCGCGGGATTTATTGCGACGCCAGCCCACGGATGATGAGGCTTTTCGTCAGGTCTCGCAGCGGTGACCGCCGCAATGGCTGGCGACGCCCGCCCGTTCGTTCCGGGACGCACATCGGTCCGCCTGCGTGCGTGCCACACAGATGGATCGTCGATTGGCCGATCCGCATGTGTTGATGTGTACAAAACTCCAAACGCGCGAGATATGCACGACACACGGCGCCAGCCAGCCCCGGTGTCTCATGGCTCCCTCCGAGGCTCAGAAATCGCCGGCGGCCATGAAGGACGGACTACTTGTGGATTATCCATCTCGCTGGACGCATATTCGCGTCGGTTTTACGTTCGTGTGCGCAAGTGTTGTAACTGCTGCTAGTCTGCTACTGTGAGGTGAAAGGGAAACGCGAAGCCGTCGCCGTCCGCGTCGACATGTCAGGTCGTGATGAATTTTGACATATGCGTCCTCTCCTTTTATCTGAATGAACTTTTGATGGAGTATATATGTCAAGTCATATAAAGTATGATATCTTGATGGCTTTGATGGTCCGGCAAATCTCCCACTGTGTGTAATCAAGCAGTCAATCTAAGGCTTATCTCGCTATTAGCTATGCATCGACATGATTAAATCATCGCAATGAGCCAAGGCATGGGCCAATTATCAATGTCTATTGACAGGGGCATGTCTGAAATCATAATAACCACGTTTGCAAATTTTTCCCTTCCTTTTTGTCTGTGCAATTTAAAATTAAAACTCGTAATAAAGACAGTTTGTTGACGCGGTTATTGTAAAAAAAACTCTAATTTTCATCCGTGGTTTACTTATTAGTTGCCCTGATTTTTTTATTTAACTTTAAACCACTTAGAATTAGTCCCTAAATTTTCAAAACCAGACAATTACATCCTCAGGCTGATTTTATGTGTGATTTTTGGTTCTGTTTGACAGGGCTCCAACTTTAATTTCACCTCTCCTAAAACAAAAACAGAAACCCAACCAAACGGTTTAGTGATCTAAAAGAAAGTAAACTACAAGGATGGAGCAAGGTTTGAACCATTCCACAACTCCACTACAAACTTCACTCGTGGAGTTCAAATTTAGAAGTTAGCCCTAACAAACTAGCCTTGATGTTGCCGCCACCATCAAGTGAGGCAAATTGCTAGCCAATCTATCTTCTTTTCCAGTTTTGAAGATGTAATTGATGACTTAGTAAAAAGTGAAAAAGTCTGAATTACCCATAATTACTGCACCAGTTCTAATTACCATCACCTCCCTTAAGCTACAAAATCAGATATCTGACACTCTCAACTTACCGAACCAAACAAATATATAAAAGTAGCCTACTAAGAATTTGTGTTTCCAAAGTTTAGAAACTAATTCTATGTGGTTTTGAAGTTAAAAAGATAAAATTTGGAATAACTGAAAGTTCAGAGACAAAAAAAAACTTTTCCCTAAACAAATATGCCTACACACTAATCTAGAATAGTTTCTTTCGTCTGCCGTCACGTGAAAAGTCTACGTACTTATTATTCCCCCTTCTTCAAATTATTAATTCATGAATAATATACTAGAACTCCACCTAGTCTTTGTACACCTCAGAAATATTGAATGATAATGTGTTATTGAAATTGTCTTGGTAAATAAAACATAAAAGCTTCAATGTACAAACACAATACTTTATTTGTTCAAAATAAATGGAAAAAGGTCACGGCAAAGCTCTGGCCTAACCGCATAGTGTGCTTTCCCGCAAGTGGCTAGAATTAGAACGACCGTTTCCATGAGGACAAGAAATCTGAATGTCTTAAAGTATCGAAGCAGCGAAAGATCATAATCTAGTTGTTCAAATATGATATTGCTTAATTAATTTTCTGGACCACCACCATTATTTTTTTACATCTATGTCCTCTTTAACAAGTTGACCCAATAATAATGTAAGTTGCAGTCTAGTTTACTTTCTTCAAGCCAAGAGGTACATTTTTGGACTTTAATTTCATTAATGTCCGGAATAGCATATTGTAAAAGTGTAAACATTGTCGGCATTAAGGAAAAAAGGGAGAGATGAAAATGACACACAACTTAACTGCCTAAAGGTAAATATTACTTTAAATCCACTATAAACATCCAGTACCAGACAGCTAGAGCGGGAGAAAGAGAGTACGAGGTCACCATGCCCTCCTAGCTACTAGTAAGATACAATATGAAAAAGGTTAACCATCAAATAAAATAACCTTCAAGCTACTATTATATAACTCGTCCAATTAATTCTAAATATTGCAAGTACTAGTTATTTCATCTCAAGAAACCGGTACACTAAATTAAATAAGTGATATCATATAAATAAATATGACTGTAATAGAATGACATATTTAAAGCTAGATACATTTATATAGGGGTTAAATGATCGGGAGGAGGGATGAGCAGGGTGGATTGGATCAAATTGGACAGGGGTAAAGGTGGAAAAGATGTACTAGGGGCTTGGGCGATGGAGCAGTTGATATCCTTCTGTCATATGGCACCTGGCGTAAGTGCCACTGACATGTGAGCCCATTCGAGATAAACAGGGTGGTCATCATTCCTGATAAAGAAACCTTGATATTCAATTTGCATGCTACGACAGCAACCTGAAGCTATCTAGGGTGCTTTGAAGATTCATAAACAGATTCGGAGGCGTAATCAAATTTTTCATTGTTCATAGGGCTTGATGGGACATGTTTAACCCAAATGTACTTAACTTGCTTATAACAAATATAAATATATATGTACAATTATTGGAGATTTTTTATGCACAAGCTAGATTTCTAGATCACTACTTAAATGCTTAAAGATAAGACATTAATTAACTCCACTAAAAACAATCAGTACTAAACAACTAAATGAACATTTCAGGCTGAATATGGAGAGTGTGGTATAGAGAAGACTTAACAATCACATAAAATATCTTTCAAGCCATTATCATATCAAATTGATTATATATTTTGCAGTACTGTTTTATTCATTTTTAAGAAATTAATATATCTAACTTGAAAAGGTAATGTTGTACTAATAAATATAACTATAATGGATTGCCAATATTTTGAAAGTACAATCGAAAATTGTCATGAGAAGGCAAAAACATTGTGTAGGTGGTGGAAGCCGTGGATCAATTCAAGCATGGGAGTGAGTGAAGGTGGAAGAGACAGCGTTGTGGGTTTGGGAGATGGAAGAAGGTGTGCGTAGCCATTCCAGAAAAAAAAAAGGCAATAAGTTTAGAGGCATAACGGTATATAAAAAGCACGATTTCATTGTTCATAGAACTAAAGGTCTGTTTGGCAAATTTAGGAAAGGGAATTGGATGTTTAGAAGTTGGAGTTGTTGGAGGGACTGGTCATGAAAATTTTATTTTTATTCCCATTTCCTTGTTTGGCTGTAGAGTAGAGATAGAATCACGGAGAGTTTAGGGGAATTAAATTTAAGTGACGATGGATGTTCCAGATTTATCTCGTTACGCCTATGGAGAAAATTCGCTCACAATTTCCATCCCACCCTAAGTATAAAAAGGTACTAGGAGTTTATGCTCAAACTCTCCGTCCTATACCACGTAAAATTCTCACCCCCAATAGAAGACTCCCATCCCCACGTAACAATCCACAATTTAAAAGTTGTGTATTCAAAATATGAAAGGATAAAAAAATCATTGTCAAAATCCTAATATTTGGCATGTATAACATCACATAATACTAATGGTATGCTCCCTTCATTTCAAATTATAGGACAACCTTATTTGGAAAAAAAAAATCAAATTCTTAACTTTTGACTAATAACTACACTAACAATATCTATGCCAAGTAAAATGTATGTTTTATTATTAGATTTATATTTTAAAATACTTTAATGTGTTACTAATTTTATAGTTGTTGATGACATGATATGAAATAAATTAATGATCATATGTCGTTGAGTTGAGGACCGTATAAAAAAATATAAGCCTTATAATTTAGAATAAAGGAAATAATATATAGTGTAGATATATAATATGTGTTGAATACTGCCTCTTGGATTGAATACATTTTTTTATCAAGAATTTTGGGGAAAATGTTTTCATCCCTCAAGAGGATATCTCCTCGTTTCATCTATGTCACCTAAATAGTCATCAAAAAATTTTAAAAAAAATTGACAAGATACATTAATATGAAATATAACACTCCATAAATATGCAAATTAAAATTCAATCTCTACAAGTTGTAACAAAAATAACAAATATAACTGCGATTGTACGATAACTATTTTCAGTTTAATTTGTTCGTTTTGTTGCAACTTGTAAAAGTCGAATTTGGCATTGCATTTTTTTTGAGTGATATATATCATATTAATCTATCTTGTCAATTTTTTTCAAATTTTTTGAATGATGAAAATCCACATCCAGAATTTTGGGTATTTATCTAAATATTCTTGACTTGAGCTGGGCCTGCCCCTGCTCCCGAACCAAACATACTGCAAGTAACATGATGGGGCAAGTAATTTGAGAACCCAGTGTTCATATGAAACAAAAATGCACCAATCATTTTAGTAGAGGATTTTAATATAATCAGATTTCTGTCATCCACTAGCTATTCTTAACCGACGGGTCCAAATAGGCCAGGGTAGCTAGCTTACCTATATCACGTAACTATCGATCAGAACAGTGCCGAGACACACTGGCTCTCGCACCCCATTGGCTACAGACTGAGGATGGAACTGATGCATCACTATTCAGTAGTATTCAAAATTCAGAAGGAATCAAAGACGAATTGTTAATTCGACCAGAATCGAGGCGAGGATCCGCCGGACGGAGTGTGAAAAGATCGCCGGGCGATTCGCGGCGGAGGCGGACGCTGACCTTCTGTCGGAAAGATTCCCGGTCGCCGCTCGCTGGCTCGCCGTGACACGGCCGTGTCTCCATCGGCGTACGTACGCCGTCGCCCCGATACGTCAAACGATCCCGGCAACTTTGCGACTTGTGTAGACATCTCGCCATCGCTACTACTCCTCGCTAGCTAGCTCGGCGACTGCGACGAACAGCAGCCATCGATTTTTCTCCATGCCTTTAGCTTTAGCTCTATACACGTCTTTTTTCTTCAGGTTGTTGAGGCTTATCTGCCACTGGTATGTCGTCTACTTACGTCACTGAAACTAGCTTCGATCGAGCATTTTTCTTGTTCAAGATTTTAGCCGACTACTGATGGTTGTGATTCTGATCGTGTGAACTTTGAGAACACTGTGATGGATGGTTTGGTTTGCACAGCTGGTGATTAATCGGATGTTTAGCCCTACGATCATGTCCAAATGACAGGTGAAAACATCTCGTCAGATCAGATCACATTCCTTTCAGTTTCAGAGGATAACAAAAGGCAGTATCTTTGATCACTCGCAACGCCTTGCTGGTTTGTGCCGACAGTACCAGCTGCTTCCAAATGAAACAAAGCTTCAGAGTTCAGACGCGCCTTATTCAGAAAGGTAACCACAAATGACAAATTTTAACTGCTGCTGCTACAAGATTTACAGGTAAAAATGACGAGAGTGACGGCACTGTTGCAGTACGAAAGAGGCAAAGAGGTTGTACTACTACTACTACTGTACATCATATGATTAGAGTTACATAAGGGTGCCGAATTATTGATTGACAACCACCTGATCGATATTAATTCAACCTCGTCATGATCGACGACGATGTTGAGATAATGCACAAATTAATTAACCCCAGTACTACTAGCACTGTACCTGATGATTGGTAAATGGCGATTCCTTTTTTTGAGTTTTGACAAACTGGACTACTACTTGCTAGTTGCTGCTTAGATTTTCAACTGGGCAGTACCGCAAGCTAGTGGTACTACACTAGCTGTAGTTTTCAGTAGGAGATTAGGTAGGGAGCTCGAATTAATTAAACCAAGTCTGTAAAGATGGCTTTCGTTGTTAGCGAATTTGGTGAGATTCACTGTGCCATTGCTCGATCGAGTTTGTTGGCTTGTAATGACACCCCCTGCTGCTGTAAGCCCAGCGTAATTCGTCGTCACGGCTGAATTAAATCGTTTCAGTTTCAGGGTGCACATCACCAGGCTACAGGGCACTGAAGCCGAAAGCTACTGTGCCTTGTTGTCTTTTTGATATATAAGAAGCTTTGCGGGCAAATTGGAGGATCGTTTCTAAGCTTTTTTGCTCCTTTCAGTTG
Organism: Oryza officinalis; assembly: GCA_008326285.1. NCBI lineage: Eukaryota > Viridiplantae > Streptophyta > Magnoliopsida > Poales > Poaceae > Oryza > Oryza officinalis. The sequence continues at coordinate 34,898,621 of BDMV01000004.1, forward strand.
AGAAGATCACGACGTGCAGTGATGCAGATCAGAATATGAGCTGAAAATAATAATCGATCAGAAAAGGGCCAAGCTTATGAACCTGTACGACGTGCTGGGTGTCCTTTTCGAAGTGGAAGGTAGGACAGTGTACGTCGTGGTCGTCACTTTTGGGCCGGATTTTGGGCCCGTTTAAAAAAATATGGGCCTAAAAAGTCCGAGCAAGCATCCGTACTGGCCCATAGTACTGTTTTGTACAAAATAATGATGAAACGGATTTTTTTTTCCTTCTGCTTTGCTTATTAGGGATCTCTCAATTTGAGTTTCTCTTCTTTTTTTAGATAATGAAAATGGATTACATCTCCATTTAGAAACTCGATGTGAGTTTCTCTGTACCAGTGAATCAGTAGAAACACAAGATTTTTTTGTTTTAAGGAAAGGATTAAGCAACGAAATGCAATTAGATCTGCGGATTTATGACTCAGCTCGTGACTTTTGATCCTGATTGATAGCAGCATCCATCCATCCATCCATACTTCAAGCGTGCTAAGGTGCCAACACTGTATGAACATATAGCCCTCACACAGCCACGAAATCATACAAGTGTACTCGTTTGATTTCTCCCGGCATTGACAGGGAAGTTCTAGCTACACCTGATTCAGCACGATGTACGATGTGGCAGTGAAGTGCCTAACTGGGGCACATTTTTTTCTCCTCGCCATGTTGACTTGCGATGCTCCGGTGACTGCCTGACGCCGCATTCCGGTGGCCACATAATGCTCAGCAACGTCGCCAACTTGCCAACACTGCTTCATGGACACACGAGGATAGCCCCACTGATGTGCCGTTTCACCCAACACCCATCCAACAATCGAGATGCAGATTTTGAGAAGAATTAGCTCTAAAATTCTTTAATTTGTGGTAGTATTGCAGTATGTACAAGCTAGTAGGAGTATTAAGTAGGAGTAGCCGAGTAGTACATTTCTTCTGACTTTTGCTTCAGAAAATGAAAGGCCAAAGGGGGATTCAGATAACAGCCCTCTCATGTACTCAAAGCACCAGACTCTTGTTAAGCAACTCAAACTAAGCGAGGTATCAGCAAAGCAAAGCGAAGGCGCATGTGAGCCGATGCGTGAAATTCAGAACACATAAAGAAGAACGATACTACTAGTTGTTAATTAATCGATCTCTCCTGATACACTATTTGGTGAGCATATATACAAGAGTTGGATGCGTATTAACGTACACACACTTGAACATCACGGGAGGCATATACCTTACCTGGAGTGTAGCCAAGCTGAGGAAGAAGAGGCTGTGCTCTACTGCTCTCTGAACCTTGAACAAGCCACGCCTCGCCGTGCCGGAAAATGCAGAGGCAGCTGAGCCTCTCGGCGATGCCGAGGCTGTACCAGGAAGAGGAGGACAGCGACGACCTGGAGGCGAAGCCGGAGAAGGCGCCGGCCGCCCGGCCGTCGGCGAAGGAGCGGTCCGTTCACCTCATCCCGCTGCTCACCGTCCTCTGCTTCGTCCTCCTCTTCCTCTTCTCTCACGACCCCTCTGCTTCCGGTAAGTGCGTGTGTTTAATTTCGTACTTAGGCATATTAATTTTGTATTTTTTTCAGTATGCAGTTTTGTTTTGGATACGCCTGTCTGAATGATAAATATGAGCTCGTTTTGTGTTTGTTGTTGAGCCCTGCATTTTGTTGTGTTTTCTTATGCAGAAATGTCCAGTTTTGGAGGCAAGGTTGGGAATCGGAAGCACCGGTTGTTCTAATGTGAATTATGTGATCGCAAGAAGAACCGAAAAGTGATATACCATATACGAAAATTTGATCCTTTTATTATTATTTTTTCCTTTTCTTACTTCCAAATGTGTATTTTGGTCTCAAATCTGAAGTATAAACACCAATGTTGTATGGACCTTTTTGCAGCCATAAATAACTTGCAAAGTAGTAGTACTACATTGCTAATAGAACCTTTTGACCTTTATTATCCAATGGTATTCTTGAGCTCCTTAAAGGCTAGGGAGAAAAGTGTAACATGAAGACATTTGAGGAATAACCACAATCCCACATCCATATGTGAACGATGAATGTACATATCAGTGATCAGTGGAATAATAATGGTGCCATCCAAATCATCTTTTGGTTGAAAAACGTCGGTGTCTGAAACTGTAGGGAGATGGTCTGCGGCCCAACTTCCCTTTCCCTTTATTTTTCAGGCACTGCTCTAGTACTCTATCTCCACCTGTAAACTGTACACCACACACTGCAGCTGAATCCTATATCTTTGTAGTCAGAAGAACTTTCAAGAGAGAGAATGGATGTATTTTATGCACTAAAACAATGAAAACTTTAGTATGCTAACAAGGAAAAAAAAAGCATTTCAGCAGCACAATCTCAGACTATTAGGTTTTACAAAATACTCCAATATCCTGCTTTATCAGATCATCAGGATATAGATGCCTACTATTAGTCCAACATTATACATGCTTAATTAATGACACAAAAGTGTACTATATATTCATATTTGGAAGTATTTACATATAACATGATTATACCATGACACAAATGAGTATACCATGTTTAATGACACAAATACTTTGGAACTAAACCAAAGTTTAATTTGGACGTCATAACCAATTCAAAATAAATCTGAGAGGGAATACTTGCACCATAACAGAAATGTCGAGTTATAGTGAAGTACTCGAACATAATTTCCCATATATTCGACCAAATCCACATTAATATCCCATATGTCAAAATGGTATATCAATGGTTGGTGCCTAAATTGATGTTCAATTGAGAAAAATAGATGCTACAAACTGCAACCTATTCCAGGTCCCAATTCCAAACTTCAAAGAGGTTCAATTTAAAGGATCACAACAACACTACAGCCTGAATTCAGCGACCATTTCGTGTCTATTTACACTCATGTATCAGTGGAATCATAGTATCAACCCCTGAGCAGGTTCTGGCTTTTTGGGAGAGGCGGCAGGTGGAGACGCCTGACTAGAATCCTCATCAGTAACGGGGACGGTTGCAGTTGTAGAGATAGGAATATCTTCAGGGGATTCAGAGGCCGGTATCTTTGCAAATTCACCATCTAGATCCTTTTGTGTTGCAGGGCCTTCTGAGATGTTAGGTTGTGCAGACTTGCCCTCTACAGTCTTGTGCTCCTGCTCAGATGCTATTTTTTCCTTTGCTTTTGTGCCAACATCATTTGCAGCATTGGCAACCTTATTGAAAGCACCAGTTACCCATGCTGCTCCAGTAAGGACATACCTGTTCTTCATGATGGCAGATCCAGCAGTAGAGACGCTCTGTTCAGCAGCTGCCAGTGCTGACCTTGTCTTCTCAGAGACTTGGTATTTCTGATCCATTTCCTTAACTTTATCATTTACAGCCGACGTGCCAACACTGATCTTCTCACTTAAACCCATTTTCTTGTCAAAGGAAGATACTCTAGCAGTTGCAGTTGATGTGAGTTGATGCTTCTCATCCAAGGCTTTTGCTCTGTCCAGTGCATCCCTACCAAGAATGAATCCCTTGGCCAGCATGGTCCCAACAATGTCCTCTGCCTTTTGAAGGGCAGAAGGCTTAGTATCCTTGGGCTGCAAAGCATGCTATGGAGTTATATTACCAACAGAAGAATATCATGTTTCAGACATGTAAATATTCTGTTGTTCTAATCATACCTCTAGAGCAGCTAAAACATAAGCTGGTAGTTCATAATCAGTGGCTGGAGTGACAATGACAGCCATATCAACTATTGTGGCACCCTGGGAACCAACAAAATATATGTTACAAATTTCTGATTACATTTCAGCAATTATATATGATTAGGCAACAAATAAGGGCACAATAACGTGACCAATTATATTTTAGCAAACAAATTTTCTTTCATATCCAAAGCTCAGGATTTTCCTGCTAGAGCTACGAACTTAAACTAAAGTAAATGTTGAAATAGTTTATTTCATTTTGGATTACGTAAATAGCAGCATTCAAATAAGCAAGTCTGGGAAATTGGTCTATAACTAAGGTTTCATTAATGACACTTAAGGTGTCCTTTTTTGCAAGTCTTAACAAATTATTTATCTTAAAAACAATCAAATGATATTTCTCTGACCATTTTTTTGTAAGGATATGAGAATGCAATAGCAACAGTCTGCAGTGCATTGTGCGTTGTACTAACAAAAGTTAAGGTTAGTAAAGTTAGTCAATCACTTTCTTTTAAGTATAGCTTCAGTCATAAATCATGCACACTCATAACGATACAAGCTTATCAACAAATCAACAATGGTTGGAATTGGAAAATTTATATTTCCACTGATGTGAGAAAGAATAGGTACCGTAAGAAGCATAGCTGTCTCACATCCTTGATTGTCTTTAAAAGTAATGTAGGCAACTTGAGACAGCTCATCACCGCTGCAAAGCATTAAAAGGTTATTGCAATTCATGGTACAAAGTGGAAAACAAGAAAGATAAAAATGTGTACTGACCTTTGCATTTCCACATGCACAATGTCACCAGAAAAGGAAAAGAATTCCTTTACATCTCGCAGTGATGCTTTCAGTGATACATTGCTCACCTTGACTGTGCTAAATGTGCTTGCCTTAAAACAATACATGACAAAGAAACTGTCTAGTCAGCGATCCAATTGATGTTTCCTAGACAGTAAGTGAACATTCTAGAAAAATAACACAGTAGACATTTATAAGATCTTAAAAATGGTAGTGCAAATGTGAGCTTCGCTCCATTCCTCAAACTTTGCATACCCAATTTCTTCCGGACAGTTTGAATACCATATGGTCCTAATTCTACTTATAAACTTATTGTAGTTTCTCCAGAGTTGTAACCAACTAACCATTCACATATCCAATAGCTACAATTACTGCATAGACCTACCTAATAAACGTCATGCAGTCCCAGTCTACACAGAAGAATTGATGCCCCCATCCTGTGATGTAAGCAAGGCCTTTGTTCCCAATTATTTTCAAACGATATTAGATGGGTAATGCCAAATAACCTTTCGGGACAATCTTTACCACCAACTATCTGAATGAAACTTCTTAATGTTTATATGCAGAATCTGTATGTATGAACCGTTGAATCTTATTTTAGTCGCAACATGCTTACTAGTCAGTATAGCATACAGTTGAATAGCACCATACTCCATCCGTCCCAAAATAAACCAATCTAGGATGGATGTGACATTACCTAGTACAACGAATCTAGATATACCCCTGTCCAGATTTGTTGTACTATGTAATGTCATATCCCATTCTAGATTCATTTATTTTGGGACAGAGGGAGTACATTATAACCAACATAGTTGCTGGAAGCCTAGAATATAATGTCCATCCTATGAAAGAAAGCAGAGAAACTGTTTGGTTCCTTATGTACTTGAGCCTCTACTGATGGCTTATGGTACAAGGAGACAAGTAACGAAAGAAAGTTCAAGGGACTTATTTTGTACTTGAGTGTAACCAAGTAGGCATGAAGACAGAACAATTCCAAGATATCAACAAAGCATGCAAGCTAGTTAATCATGCTCATGGTTCATAAGCAGCTACATCTGTAAAAATCAACTAGGATATGTAAACTTTCAGCACCCAGATAACAATCTAGATTTGCTGCAGCGGTAATTTCATACTAAGCTCGCTCATGGCTACAATGCCGCCTAAAATAGTATGAGATTTGGTCGGGTAGCACTTGGCAAGTGGTAACTAATGGAGTAAACAATGCCAGTCCATTTCATTTCTACCAAACACCATTAGGCGGAGCCAGCCACCAATCTCTACTTTTCCTGTATTTTTGCTAGTACAGTCAACCAGATGCGGCCAATACTAAGCTTATACCCAAATCAAGGACCCGTAGCATAAACCCCAAATCTGTTCAAGCTCCGATACCAAAGCACAGCAAAATGCGCGGATCGGAAATGCCACACCCACCATCCGGCCCCAAACGAGATTCATGAAGACATCAACAATACAAGCAAGAGAGTGAGAGAGAGAAAAAAAAAGAGAGAGAGAGCAGGGTGCTCACCGCCATGGCTGCCGTGCGAGGCGGAGATCTCGGAACCCTAACCGCTGACTTGAATCGGGAAACGGGAAGAAGAAGAAGAGAAAAATAATATCGGAAATGGGATCCGGCCGCGCGTCACTGGGCGGGGGATTTATAGGAAAAGCGGCGGCGGTGGCGTCCAAGTCCAAGACAAGAGCGCGTAGACGTGGGGGCCGTGACGTGGCGACGTGTGGGGCACGCCGCTCGTGTGGGACCCACAACCTTTGGGCCTTTTAGCTGTGGACCCAACTGGCTGCCGAATCCGAGATGGCCTAGCGACTTGCCTATTATGGGCCGAAATCAGCATAGGCCCGGCCCGTTTGATCCATACTGCGGCTTCTGTAGTGGGCCTCGGTTCGATTCGTAAATACTAAATGGGCCAAAAATAGTTGGAATACAACATTGAAAAATGTATTTTCCTTTTTGGTAACTGGTAATGAAAATAATAATGCCGCATGGAAAGTTGAGCGAGGAGGACACGAAGCAGGGGAAATAAATTGGGGCGCAGGTTTACCGTAAGATTACAAAAATATACTGTGCAGCATGAACAGGTAGCATAAAGAACTTATATTTACCGGACGGTGGTCAGTGGCCCATCAAGAAAGCTAGTGGGCCTTCCATCTCCCTCCAGTGGGAGATGGCCGTCACAATTTTTGGCAGCGGGGTGCGCGTTCGCTCGGCTCTACCAAATCTTGAGCTCAAATGTTCCCGTTTTGGAGCATACAATCGCCTATTTTTTATTTAAAAAATTCCACTTTGTGCCCTTTTTTTTAGATAATGGATGTGCCCTTTTTGTTAATTTGTGATCTTGTGAATAATGTCCACTATCATGCATGCAGATGATCGATTTGTTCAAGACCACTGTCATGCTTCTGATTTGAAGATAATAGAGGAGGCGAAAGACACATCATTTAGTTAAACAAAAGCACCTTCTGATTTGAAGATAATAGAGAAGGCGAAAGACACATCATCTAGTTAAACAAAGCACCAGCAGATTTGTTCAAGAGATAGAAAAGGCAAAAGACACACCATCTAATTAAAAAAAAAGCACCAGCATGTTCATCTACGGCAACTTGGATACTCGGATCGGTACTCGAGGATACAGAAATATTGCAGAGGTATATCTTAGACTCTTGGGAACGAGCTAATACAGACTGGACTGGAGATGCAGCCTCTTCTTCTTCTTGGGAGGCAGAAGCACGGAGCTGAGTGTGTTGCGAGTAACAAGAGCAGCCCTTAGCAGCTCCATAACCTGCACAGATTTAATCAGCATACCCGTAGCTAGTCAGTGCTTAGCAACTACTGTTTCTGACAAGCAATGCAGTTGGAATAGTTCTAGATAATAACCTGGATTTTTGTTAGAGTGAATTCTTTCTCCACGAGCTCCTTTGCCTGAACCTTGGATTCACTAACTACTTGTAGGGTGCTTGTCAAGGACAGAGGAAGAATATGCAGATCATCAGTGACCATGAATTTCTGAACCCCTGGCTTGACATACCCTTCGCCCTTGTGACTACCTCCGTTTGGTACTTTTGGGTTAATCTCACAAATTGTAGTGCTGAGGCAATTTTGATATACGTAAGTCTTTTTACTACTGTTCCGAATATGCACGCTACAATGTCCAGAACAAGAAAACCCAGCGATCTTGAAGCACTTGAAGCAGCCACTGATATTTCTCTGCTTTGGAGCTGCTTCTCCAACTTGTATTAACATATTAGTAGCGCTGCAGCCAAAGAAAGAAGCCACATTTGGGGATACTAGCAACATCTGGCGTTCTGGATTCATACAACCTTTGGCGCTCCCATCTATGCTCATGTAAATATTATCAACACATCCATTTGATGACCATTTACCATAAGTCTTTAATATGGAGCCAAGTGGAATGCTTAGAAAGCCAAAAAGAAGATCGACGAAATCTTCACCAACTTCAGCATACAGAAGTGAGGTGTTGTTTTTCTTCTGAAGAACTTTTATCTTCATATTGTTCAGCTTGTGATCCACATCAACTTCTTGTTCAGAATACAAGCTCTCTGGTAGCACATAGAGATTTACTTCATCGTTTGGATTAGGGGCATCGAAGTAGTACCCAGTTAAAGCATGCTTGGATGTCAGTGACCTTTTGAGCAAGCAAGAAATCTGCAAGAAATGGATCATAGGTCAACTCAATCCAAGTTAAATGTAATATAAATTCCAAGATATACTGTACTAAGCAACATAGAGAAACCTTTTCTGCATTGAGTTGGAGAATCTTTTGTTCAAGATTGGCCGGATCACGCACTCCAAATTTGTCAAAAATGGACATCATTAGAGATGTCGATGCAGGTGCGACATGGAGATCATCGGTGACAATGAACTTATAGCATCCCTTGACAAAAACTCCACCGTCAGAACCAGCAGCAGCAGTGCTACCACCATCCTGTGGCCACTCCCCAATGTACTCCATGACTTTGCCACATTTGCAAACGGAGCCAGCGACCGAGGTTACCCCGCAATCGCCATTAGCGCTGCAGTTTGCATCTTTGCAAACATAAACCGCCGTCTGATTGGTGTCATCAACTCTGACCTTGAGCTGACGGCATTGACTCGCTGCGGCATTGAGCGGCTTCAGAAGGATCGTCTTGCAGGCCTTGGTCTGGAAGTAGTCGGCGCTGAGATCCTCGACGCTCTTGTACAGCTCGTCGAGGCATCCGGCCTGCGATTGCTTGCCGAGGAGGCGGACGATGGTGCCGAGAGGCAGCGTGAGGAAGCCGAAGAGGACGTCGACGAAGTCTTTGTCGGACTCCGCGAACAGCACTCGGCTCTTCTCCTTGTTGACGAACAGCTTCACGGCGATGGTTGGCCCTTCGCTCTTCGTCTCCAACATGGTGGTGGTGGAGGAGGTGAAGCGTGTGCCTTGGGTGGGGTGTGGGGGAGGAAAGCTTCTGCTGCTGCTGAGCGTTTGGCTAAATATTTCCGGCGGCTGCTCGAGGGAAGAGGAAGACGATGAGTCGTGTAGAATCTGAAACGGTAGGTCGGGAGTTGACGAGTCTACTGTTTTTCAAGTGAGGTGTGAGGCCCGGCACTTTTGCTGGGCCTAAACGGCCGAGACGAGAGTACAGCCGAGAGCCGATAGTATTATAGTGTTTAATACTATAAGTACGATGCAAGTATAGTGTAATTATAGTATTAAACACGGATTAGTTCTCCACACAACTTTCCCAACACACACTTCTCTTTTTTCGCGCGCATGTTTTTCAAACTGCTAAACGGTATGTTTTTTTAAAAAGTTTCTATACGAAAGTTGTTTTAAAAAATCATATTAATCTATTTTTTTAAAAAAAGTAATAAATACTTAATTAATCATGTGCTAATGAGTCGCTCCATTTTCCGTGCGGAAGAAATTTCTTCCCGACACACAAAAAAACACACCCTAAATGCTCACCGTAACTTTTCTAATGCACATTCTCTCTTGTTGTGTCCTCATCTCTCCTATCTATGTGTAGCCGTGACCAATGTGAGCTGAGTAACACAAGGCTTTGTTCGGCATAGAGGTTCAGAACGCGCACAGTAAACACGGAAAACGGAGCGGTCATTAGCGCGTGATTAATTAAGTATTAGCTAAATTTTTTTTCAAAAATGGATTAATTTGATTTTTTTAAGCAACTTTTGTATAGAAACTTTTTGCAAAAAAATTCACCGTGTAGTAGTTTGAAAAGCGTGCGCGAGGAGAAAAACACTGTGTGGCACTGTAAGCGTTCGGAGTACATGCAGCCGAACACAGCCTAACACTAGCTCGGGTAACCACGAAAACAAATTAAGTGCAGGTTAATTTAATAGATCATGCTAGGATTAGCATCTGTCTCTGCTAGTCTGCTTCATGCAAAAGTTAGGTGTGCAAATCGAAATAGAAAGAAAATTACTTTAAACCTTAATCTGTCTATGCTAGTTTCTGATTGTTTGGCTCTGACAGAATCGGTTGAATTGTTTAGCGCGCCCGAACGTACGTATGCACGAATCTTACGGAAATCAAACGGTCTAAAATCTGACTATGATCTAACAAAAAAATGTTGTCATAATTGTAACAAAACCGCAGATAAAAGAGGTAGTACTACCAGCTACCAGCTAGTATGTTTCAATAGTGATTATAGTAGGCCAAATGGGCAGCACGGCCCAGCCAATGGCACGGCTCACTAGAGCACGGTCCGTTAGGTATGGCTCCATAACGGGCCGTGCCGTGTCAGCCCACGTGCTGTCCCTCCAGCCCAGGCACGGGCCCATTAGTGGCACGTGGGCTGGCATCGACCCGAAGGCACGCGAGCAGGGGGAGGCACTTGGTGTGCCGCGCTGCGAGCTACGGCTTACCAACGGCTGCGCGATGCGTGGAGGGCGAGGAATGGAGTGGCGCTCGACGCTTCCCCGCCTGACGCACGCGTGTGGCGCGCCAACCGCCCTGTGACGCATGGTCGTGGGAGACTGGACTGTCGCCGACGACACCGAGCGACCGAGGTGATCAGGTGAATGTGAGAAAAAAAAGAAAAGAAATTGCTAGAAGTGAAAAAAATAATTAATCTTAGTAATATATTGGAAAAATGCATGGGAAAAAAGAGTAATGATCTTTATTGACATTTACATGATACATGCTACCTCGTTAAAAACTTTGTCATGTAAAAATACATATTTGAGAAAACCATGACAAAGAAAAGAGTACAGCCTAAAGATCAATATTCAAAAAATAAAAAATAGCTACTCTATTTCTTCTTGATCTAAATAAAGGTTTTTGAACTAAGCGGGCAATTCCTGGTTGTCTGCAGCCTATTGTGCATGTTCTGCAATTAGCTTCCAGTCTTTTACACTTAGTAGCATTTCTACATGATCACTGCTCAGACATGTTCTTCTGTCCTCAATAATTCTTCCACAAAGGCTAAAGGCTAATTCGGAGGATACCGTAGATACAGGCACCGTCAACACATTTCGTGCTAGTTTTGAAAGCACAGGATATGACATCTTGTGACCATTCCACCACCCGAGTATGTTGAAGTCCGATGATTCGTGTGTGATGGCGTCGCTATCCAAATAGTTGGACAACTTTTCGACAACTCCAGCGTCAACACTTGGTGCTGACAAACTACCACCGCCACCATAGGTGGAAGATGAGCCACCCCAGATTCTGCTCCACTGTAATTTTTTCTTACCTACCACAGGGGCAGGTGGGGGTCTTTGCAAGCAAACTCCTTGAAACTTTAATTTATACTTTTGGAACACCTCATATAATTTAGTCTTAACATCATAATAATAGTTAGAATAATCAATATTTACAGTTTCTCCAATAAGTGACAAAAGATTGAGGAATCCTCATAATTTTCCTCTAGGATCAAGAATAAATGCAAAAGCATACAACATGGGAAGGTTTTTTCAATATTTAATATATTTTTGTTTCATACTAAAGATTGCCAATCCTAAAAGTTCATCATTTTCATACTCTTTCAACAAAGTAGCAATTTCAAGAATATTGTGCAAAATTAAATTAGCTGTTGGATGATATACTTGAGATAAAAGAAGTGTGCAGTCATGAAATGTTTCGAAAAATTGAAAGAACCTTTCAATAACATACCAAGTATTATCTGTCAGTAGCGGTTGTCTATCACTTGTCACAACATTACGTGTTTGAAGAAAAATAGTAAGTAAATCCTTGTATGGTACTACATTCTTTAACATTAGATAGGTGGCATTCCACCGATGTTCCGCATCGGTTATAAACTTACGTGCACGCTTATCCGATGCCACACAATACCTTTTTCATTGTGCAATCCGTGGGTTAGAACCAGTTAACCACGTGATTGCTTGACAAACAGCATCGATGTACACATTTACTCTCTTAAACCCAGTTTTAACAATTAAATTAATAATATGGCATGCACAACGTTGATGCAGAAGAAATGATTCAGCATAAACACAAAATAATGGCTGTAGAACTTCCAAGGCTTTAGAATTTGCAGATGCATTATCCAATATTACTGCAAATATTTTATCTGCAAGGGAATACTCATTAACAACCTCTTGAATTCTCTCTGCAATATTTTTCCTTGTATATGCAATATTAATTAACCTTATGTCACGCCCCAAACTAGCCCCGAACGGATGCCAGAATAAGACGATCCAAATTAACCTGTATGCCTGTACCAGTCCCAGGAAATAGCGCTGGTACAACAGGAAGATAGAATATCACAACAATAACGGTCTCTTTATTAAGAGTAGAATTACAATCATGGTTGGAACTGCGGACAGACCCCGAGTTCGCAACAACAGTACAAAAAGGCGGAAGCGGAAAAGGCGGAGACTGGCCCTAAGCCACAAGCAAAGCCTTGGGGAAAGGCCGAAACCCTACTACTGCTCGAAGTCTGCTTGCTCCTGGAAGAACTCTTCTTCAGCCGGGTCCATCTCTTCGTCTTCGAGAACTAGGGGGTTATTTATATAGAGCAAGGGTGAGTACGAGAGTACTCAGCAAGTCAAAGAAATTAAGTGTTTGATGCAAGCTTCAAAGGAGAGCCAGTTATTTTTCACATTCGATTTTAGTTTAAGATTTTCAGAAACAACTAAGTGAGTGCTTCTCAACGACACGGACGAGAAAGTGCGTCTCATCCGGCTAGAGCAGTGAAATTGTATCGATTGATTCTTGTCGGCGCGAGAGGCTCCCTGCCAATCGTTCACCGACACTGGCTGTACCAACAGCCACAAGTCAAGCACGTCGGAACGAGAGGCTCCCTGCCAATCGTTCACCGACACCGGCTGTACCAACAGCCACAAGTCAAGCACTAAAAGGATTCTCACACCAACAGTAGTTCACAAGGCAATCATTAAAACTACGCTAAAGAATCACCTCACATCCGCCCATGACCGTGGGCACGGCTGTTCGAACAATTGTTAACCTCTACAGAGGGGGTACACTTTACCCACACGACGTTACTAACCTAGAGTCACCCAGCCCGTGCCTCACAGCCACGTCTGGTGACCTTGAGGCTTTCACGACAAGGCATTTCCAAAGCCGACTCAGGGTAATCTGATGCCAACGGGAGGGGTCCCACGGACCAACACCAGGTTAGGTCCCAGACCATACTGTGCCAGGAAGCCCAGGGTTCCTCCCCGACACCACCCCGGCGAATCCACTTGTCCCTTGGCATCAAGATTTCCCTGGCCTAGCTAGTTACTCAGGCAGGAGTGTCCCATATCACCCATGTGGTCATACTTGACATATGCTCGGATGTAATTCCCAAGGAATCGGTCCTTAGGGCGAGAACGGGTAGACCGTACCTCCAGTACGTTTCTCGCACCGCGAGTTTTGAAAACTCACTTTATTTTCAAGACACCAACCCAAGTGTCGGGTTTTCACATCATTTTGTAAACTCAAGTTTTACCCAGTTGATCATTTTAAATTTTTGAGGGGAGTCTCGATATTCGTACGCGGGGTGCGAATACCGAGACCTCACCTGAAGGGTGACAAGGGGTGTTAGGGTATTCAATAATCAAGGAGGGTAAATGCAGCAAGTGGGTAGGGCCTGTCGGTTGTATTGCAAACCGAGGCCAAGCGTCGAGTGTAACCTAGGAATGCATAGTTTGCGGAATCAAAATACTAAATTTTAAATTATAGGTTCAATTGATCAAAGGTGACTTGCCTTGCTCGAGATCTTGAGCTTCTTCCTCGAAATCCGCGCACTGCGGGTCTTCTGGCTCTGAAACTACACGCGAAACGAGACGACTCAACACAACGATAAAAAGAAGCCCTATTAAAGACCACTAAACATGCCATTGGATAGATGTCGATTTTTGAGAAATTTTGGAAGTTGAACGGAGTCAATCGGACGAACGGTTGAGAAGATATGAATTTCCGAAGATTAAATGATTTTTTGTCTAAAGGAAAAGGAATTATTAATTCCCTTGAAAAAGAAAAAAGAAAGGAGGGACGTGAATTGGACTTTTATTTTGGGCGGTAGGTGCGGCCCAAGGGATTAGCGCGGACGCGGCCGAACTAATGGGCCGACGCCCGAGTGAACGACCCACGGCTGAGTGGCGCGGCCTGGTCCGGCCTCCCGAGTGACTTGGGGCCAACTGGGCTCCTGAGTGACTCGGGGCCGACTGGCCGGACCGAGTGACTCGGGCCAACTGGGCACGAAGGCCGAGTGGGCCGAGAAGGGGAGGGAGGTCGATGGGCCGAGGCCGAGATCGGTGGACCGCGGTCCACCGCGCGTCTCTAGGGCGGGACCCGCCCGTCAGCGGCACGGCCCACGCGGACCGGGCGCACGGAGGGGGAGAGGCTGTCGGCGCTCACGTGGCGCCTACGTGGCAGCCACGGAGGCCGGCGGGAGGAGGGCGACGGGGGAGCGGCCGAGATCGACGGTGGCGACGGCGAAGAGGGATCGGGACGGGACGACGCGAGCCCGGCGGAGGGGAGATCACTGGAGCGGAGAGGGGAGAGAGGGGAGGAGAGCCATCGGCTCGGATTGGGGGGAAAAGGCGCGACAGCGCTAGGCGGCGACGGCAACGGCGGCGCGGGGAGGGAACGGAGGAGAGGGGCGGCGGCCACGGTGGCACCCAGAGGGAGTTCTACGGGCAAGCTAGCGGCCTACAACACGAGAGGGAGTGGGAGTCAGAGGGGAGAGGGAGAGGTTACCGCGACGGGGAGGGGCTCGCCGGGAAGGAGACGATGGCGCGGGGGCAGCGGTGCGGCACGGCTCCGGGCCAAGGAGGAGGGGAAGGAGGGCGCCGGGGTCCTCCTCGTCGTCCTCGGCTGCGGCGGCGAGCAACGAGGGCGGCGGTGGCAGGGGCGTGGAGAGGAGAGGAGCTCGGGGGGGGGAGGCGGCAATGGCGGCCGAGCGGGAGGATTTAAGGAGGGGGAGGACAAGTCGGTTCAGGCGGAGGTCGGTTCGCGGAGGCGGTTCACGGAGAGGGAGAGAGGCGGTGGAGCGCGGGGAGGGGACCGCGCTGGCGCTCTTCGCGCTAGCGGCCGAACGGCGACAGGCGTGACGTCGGTCGGTCGGGGAAAAGGGCAAAAGGAGGAGGGGAAAAGGAGGGCGGCCTCCTTGCCGCTTCGGGCAGGGGCGCGCGTTGGGAGGGAAAGGGGAGAGCACGCGCTCTCCCTTGGCGGCACGCGCGCAGGGCGGCGGGGCCGGTAGGAGGCGGTCGCCGGCGACGGAACGGAGAGGGAGAGAGAGAGGAGAACAGGAGAACGGGCGAGGGAGAGAGAGAGAGGGGAGAGAGAGTGGGCGCTCTCTCGCTTGGCTCGGGCGCGCGACGCACGCGTGACGCACGTGCCCGACGCACTCGGGCCGAGCGGACCGAGCCAGCGAGCGCGACCTAGGAGGGAAAGGGGGAAGCGGGCTGAAGGAGGGGACTGGGCCAGGGGCGGCCCGAGGAGAAGGAGGGGAGGAAAGAAAAGAGCAGGCCGAGAGAGATTCGGCCCGAGGGGAGGGGAGGTACAGCAGACTTTCTCAGAGAAAATTGAATTGGGAGGATTAGGGCTCGGATTCGAAATCCGATTTCACGGTTTTCTCCGGGATTGAGGCGAGAGGGGAAACATGAGATCCAAACACACAACCAGACTCAACCGAAGAGCAAAATTTTCACAAATAGAATTTTTAAAGATTAGTTTTCCCGCTAACGCCGCGACAAAACGGGCGTTACACCTTAGCCCAAGAACTCTTTTTTGCAGTTGCCAGTCATCACTAATAAAATGTACAACTACACTAAGGTAATCCTCTTTAGCCCTACCGCTCCAGATATCCAAGGTCATACTAACAAAAAAGGTGTGTGTACTAAATAATTCCTTCAGTGATCCACAACCTTTATCATAGACTTTTTTCAAATCACGGGTTGTGGTTTGTCTACTAACGGCTTGAAACATAGGATTATGAGTAGTTTTAATATAATTTTCAAATGCAGCACTCTCACCAAAGTTTAAGGGTAAATCTTATCTAGCAATTAAACGTGTAAGAGATTCTCGAGCTACCATAGGATCGTAGTCCCATGTACGTACCGAACCATCAGGATTTAGTAGTTGTTGTTGTTGTCGCAGTTGGATCCCTTGCTTCTCTGCACAAGCCTCAGCATGTCGCCTCAAGTGTCCTGTTCCACCAGATGATTTTGCGGATAAATTATGTTTGCATATTCTACATTTCACATTTGTTACCTGCCTTCCGTCAGGGCCTGTCACGGCCACCTCATCAAAATGTTGCCAAACCTCCAAAATTCATGATCTCTTTGAGCCAGTGTTTGTCGATGCACTCCCGCTCTTAGTTCCTGATCCTTCTAAAGCCACTTGTACCTCGTCCAAAACCGGCGGTGTTGGTGCCGATCTAGTGGCATCTTGTTCGCTAGGTGGGAATGACCCCCGACAGGTAATTAGGGTCGAAGTCAGATAATGTGAACACTGGATAGCACGGATCGTCCATGCTGAAAAATTACAACTACATGGACAGAATTTCAGAAAATTTATTCATATAACTTAAAATATGAATAATGCAAAAATATTCTCCACTTCCTTTCTTACCTCCTTTACACCTTGTGCATGCAGCTTTGTTGCAAAAGTGGACTCCACAAACTATTTTTGATTTTTAAATAGATTTTGTCTGAATCAAAAAATTGAACTAGCACACAAAAGAACACAAAATGGGAGGTTTGGATGATCCAGAATGTTGAAGGTGTGTGTCCTATTTATAGAAAGAAATTTCAAGTTTTTTCTATCTTTCCTGATTTTTTTGGATTTTTTTGTGCTCCAACGGTCACTTTGGAAGGTTCATTGGGCAGGTAGGCCACAGGCAGCAGGCGGCCAATCGGGACTCGAGAGCGCCGAGTGCGTGCCGCGGCGCTACGCGAGAGGATTGGCGGCTGGAGGTGGTAAGTGACTCGCTAGGATTGGGCGGGGCCGGGGCACGAGACCGCGCGATTGGCGAAGAAGGGCGGCATTGCCTGCACGGGGCAGCCGATGAACTAAGCTGCTCGTCACCCGTGCGCAGCGCGCTTCACATCGCGAAAGAGGCCGGGCCGCGGCACGCACGCAGCGCGCCCATTGGCGCTGGCGGGCGGTGGCATGGGCCGGCCATGCCGGGCCGCTAGGGGCGCCATGCCGGCCTGCTACAGGATCCGTGTCGTGTCGTGCTGGCCCACGGTTGCAGCCTCGGCCCAGGCACGACCCGGCCGAACGAGCCGTGCCGGCACGGCCCACAAACTTGCGTGCCATCTTAGGCCGGGCCAGCTACTATAGCGACATGCCTAGGCTGGCCCGTTACAGCCCGACCCATTTGGCCAGCTATAATCGTGATCTACCTAGGTTTTGTCGAGCACGAGCTCTTTCTTCACAAGCATCTCGTTCGGAATCTTGGCTGCAGGGATTACTCGGAGTGTACTGGCCAAGGTGAAAGGAATTATATTCAGATCATTGGTCACAATGAACTTACTGAGCCCACCCTTGAGATATGCACCACTTGCAGTACTGCCCAAGCGTTCTTTTGGATCTAACTCATAAACAGTTAAGTTTCCGTAATGGTTACCTTTAATGCAACTATTCGAGTTATAACCCCAGAGCATGAGGCACGGATAACATCCTATGCAGCCGGGATGAAAACGGTTCGGAAAGTTTCCGGATTCTGGACGTGTTTTTGGAAACGGAAAGTGTCGATCAGAATATTTTTGGAAACGGAAACGAATTCGATTTTTTTCTCGAAAACAGAAACAAATATGATAAGGCTATTATCCGTCGAAAGCTTTTCGGAAATAAATTCAGAAACTTTCTGGAAATGAATTCAGGTTTTTTCTCTGAATCGAAAACGAAAAAAATTCTCATATACAACTGATTAGCTTCAACCATGTTAACGTCAAAATTTGATAAAGCCCGAAGTCATCATCGGCGTAAAATCAGTATCAGCTTCAGAGTCTTGGAATCGGCCGATGAGAATTATCACTCGCCAGCAGTCGGATTCTTAGCAGATTCGGTTAAGGGAATTATTCAATTAAAGGAAGAGTTCAAGAAGGATGCGACATGACAATTTATCTATTAATTAGGCAGAGTCAATTAGTTTTCTTTTATTTTTAGGAAAGATTGTTTAAAGTCCGATCAGGACTTGTATCTTGTACTTTATCTTTAGAAAAAATTGTGTCTTGTCCAATAAGGACTAGTATCTACCCATGGGTATAAATATGTAGACCCAGGGTTCATGTAATCTATCTCTCGATCAATACAACTACTCTCGACGCATCACCACCCTTTTTTACAAGATTTTACTTATCGACCGGTGGAACCTGGCACCTGACACGGGGCTGCATCAGTTTCGATCTCCAGCGAAGGGGTAAGTCCAACGTTCCACCGGCCCTGGTGAATGTATCGGCTACATTGGTGTTGTTTAAGGCTGCATCGCTTCGATCTCTTGGATTGCTTTGGTTCGGTTGATATATTTGCCTACTTGATATTTCGATTATATTTTTAATAGCATTGTGTTAAGAGACGCATCGGTTTAGTTAGGACTGTCTCGGTTGGGCCTGATCTTTTGTCTTAGCCAATATTTCTCTATAATCACAATGATGTTTTAGATAGATTTGTTATATCCATCACATTAGACAGATTTATCGGCTTATTGAGTATTAGATTATTATATAAAATCTCATGCTGCATCGGTTGGGTTCGACCTACTAGATTATTGTTAATAATTTAAGTCTTGTTAAGCCGATAGGTTCATGCTAATATTTCATCGAATGTTTAGCCAATCTTATCTGATGTGTTAAATTTCTATTTGATGGTTTTACTGTCTTGGTTAAATTTAATGCATGACCACCCTGAAAATCAATCAAAGGCTCGATTGTCTAGACCTTATACTTCCTTTCATACTTAGTGTTGCATCAATTGGGTTTGACCTATTAATTCGTGTTTGAAATTGTAAGAACTAGCTTGCTCTTTAATTGCCAATAAGGGTTTCATCGGGGTTTCAGCCGATGAGTTATCTGGACGTTGCATCGGCTTATATATATTACATACAAGTTGGTTTTAGCCGATGACAACAAAGGCTTCATATATTATTTAATCATTTGGGTTTAACAACATCGGATCTCCAGCCGATTGTTAACAGCAGATTTTCGTAATCGACCTGGAGAGGAAAGAGAAAACCGAAGCAGAGAGGAAGGATTGAGTTAGAGTCGGATCAAGTATCGTATCGAACCCGGTAGCCGTATCGGACTAGGAGAGGTGCTATCAAGAAGAGTGTATCAGCCGATACGGATTCAATATGGTCGTTGGCCGATACGGGTTGCAAGTTGATAGAGTTAGCGTGGGCTTGGTCTGGGCTCGAGATAAGCTTCAAGGAAGTTGCCAAATAGAGATAAAGCTCGATTTTAGGCAATTGTATCTTGTAAATCAAGTAGGTTTAGATCTAATCTGTGGCAAGAGTCTGCCGCAAAGACTTGTTTGGTAGTTATAGATAAGATCGTGTCCTATAAGGACCCTGTTGTAATCTCGGGTATAAATATCTCGATAGATTGTACATAGAAACTCTCTCACAATACAATACACAAATCAATCTACTTTCGGTGCATCGCCAACCCTCGCAAGAGGTTAATCTTGACGAGTTCTTGCTTCCCCAGAGCAGAGGTAAGAACTCGTGCCCGACGATCTGCATCGTCGGGGTTAGCGTGTCGATTTAGGCACGTTAAGCCTCGATGATGTGATCGTCGTTTATCATGCTTTGGATGATTTTCGTAAGTGTATTAATTATGTTTCGTCAGCGATCTACTCGTTTTAGGGTTTATTGCCGACGGCGGTTTAATTATTATATGCTTAGTTAAATCGTTCAATGCATCTACCATCCCCAAAATCGGCCGACGACTTGATTTTCTTTGTGTTAAGTCTCAATTCACACTTTGAGTTGCTATCGACCTTAGTCCTGTTTTGAGATATAACCCAAAGCCTGTCTTCGATCGTAATTAAGGATAGCGCCGGGGTTTCAGCCGGTTTTATCTAGTACATGTAATTATCATAATGTTTTTATATATATTTGCCATTTGTATGGGTAGATTGACAAATATAAATACATTTGTTATAGGTTATTCTTTAGGGTTTGCCTGTGATTGATATATTTATATAAGTCGATTGTTTCATACAAGTTTGCATTAGAGTATTAGCTAGTGCACTTTTCTCTTTTATCCCTCATCGGCCGATGCTGCTAATTGACATTAACATGCCGGTGAAGGCCGATGAGGTTAGATCTATACTTTGATTTTGTTTCATCATAATCACAAGTGAGCCGATACAGCTGTGCCCTATCGGCTGGGCTATGACAATGCGACATCGGCCTATCGGCCGATCGACCATTGTTTTCTAACATGGTTTACTTGTTTCTTGTTGATTGCAGATCAAATCAACTGGCACGCCCTACACGCACCTAGGCAAGCCATTGGACCTGCACTGGAGCTAAGCAGATCTCCCAGGCCGCCGTGGAAACGTGGAACCCGTTTTCTTGTTGGACGGGTCTAAATTCTGCGCCAACACCGATGTACGCTTTAACCTTTGGATCAACATTTATTCTATCATATCATTATTGACCAATTGGTTTCTATTGGATTATATTGTTGTATTATTACATTATTATCAGCCGATTGTCTTTATATCATTATTTACTCAAGTATCAGAATCTATATTTGATATATAATCGATTGCTCAAAACCCTATCGACATCGGCTGGAATTGCTATATCAACTTGATGGTCGATTGGCTCTGTAATCTTCAATTTATATATCTTGTCAGTTGCAGGAGCAAACTGACTGGCACGTCTGCATTCTATCAATTTTAGGACCTGCACTGGAGCTAAACAGATATCTCAGACCTTCGTATATTTCGACACGGTTCGCATCAACATAGATTTGGCACCATCGGCTAGACGCGAGTTTTTTTGTCAACAAGCCTTCTCTACTCTAAATTTTTAGATTTATACTGTGTATTGAGGTGCTTAATTAAATAGAGATATTTTTTTAGTCTAGTACTATAGATTTTATTTGCCTAATGACTATTTTTTTTATTTTTATTAGGCCATGCCATACTACTTATAATTATATTTAGTTATGAATGAATATAGTTCTTTTTCTCCAAGAAAGTAAAGTGTACAACTAATTATATTATTATTAATTGATAAAAAATAGAAATATTGATTTATTGTTTTAGAATAAAATGTTTAGCTACGTCTCTTCATTGATTTGAGAAGTTCAGTTTAAGGGCTTTTTATATTTTGATATATATCCGTTATCGTATTCATTCCGATTCGTATTCGCTCCGTTTTCGTATTCAATAATATTCAATCTCGTTTTCGTATCCGGGGTTTTCGATTCCGATTTCGAATAAAAAAAATATGAAAACGATAAAGATGGTTTTCGTCCATTTCCAAACCGTTCTCATCCCTACTATGCAGTGCCAACTTTTTAAAGGTGATTCTTGAACTTATAGCAGTACACTGCTGCGGCAACCAAAGAATGGTGCTACCATCGGGAACAGTAGTAGGCTTTGGCATTCTTGTTTTACGCATCCTATTCTGCTTCCATTTATACTTTTGTAAAGGTTATCAAGACCACTACTTCGATTGGAGGTCGCCTGTCCATAAGCGTTCATTACGGATCCAAGTGGAAGGCTAAGGAGGCCGAAGGCAAGATCCACAAAATCATACCCGACCTCAGCATACAACACTGATGAGTCATCCTTTGTCTGAACAATGGTTATCCTGACAGCGTTGAACTTGGGATCAGTCGTGTTTTCTTGTTTAGGGAACAACTTATCTGGGAGGTGATCTAGACTCACAGAGTCCGTTTCGACAGGATCGTCAAAGCATAGTCTAGTTAAAGATTGCTTTGATACCAGTTACCTCTTGAGCAAGTTAATTATCTGAAATACAAACATGATGATAGCAGTGGCAAATTCAGGATAAAATTTAAGGTGGGGCTTGTGGTAAACTACTACAGCTACAACTGCTAGTCTATTGTTAATCAAACATCAAATTTAAACCTAAAACAGAAGAAAACAAACTGCATAGTAAAAATATAACAAGTCTGCTACCGAGTGAAGTTCCATCTGCCGTCGCGTACAACAAACTGGCTAGAAAGGAAACACAAATTACAACAGAATATTTAACCGCAAATAAAAATTACTGCACAATATCGACAGCCCAACAATCTATTGAAGCCTAATTGATTAGATCACAGTCCAATATGGCCCAAGATGGTATCGGGATCTTCTTCATCCTCCTCCGGGTGACAAGCATGCCATCCTTCTCCTTCCTACCCTTCGCTGTTTGCCTAACTAGGTATGTTCAGCTGGGAGTGTTTCTTAACTCTACTCCCTCGTATTCCGCACGCACGTATTTTAAACTGTTAAACAATACGTTTTTGCAAAAAGTTTCTATACGAAAGTTGTTTTAAAAAATCATATTAATTTATTTTTCAAAAAATTTAGTAAACACTTAATTAATTATTTGCTAACGAGTCGTTTCGTTTTTCATGCGAAGGAAATTTCTTTCCAATATAGGCTGCCGAACTAAGCCTAACTGACTCTGGAGACGGAGAGATAAATGGAGGATTCATGCGAACGGAGGTGGGGCTTAAGCCCCAACTAGCCCCAACGATGAATTCGCCCCTGGATGATAGGTGTAAGTCCGTAGCATCTATCTATCTATTATATTATTAAAACAATCTAGAAAAAAGATGGTGTATCTTCTGTGGAGCCTAGAAATTTCCCCATTAATTAAAAAAAAGAGAAAAAGAGTTCGAATAAAAATACATTTAGAAATAAATAAAATTCGGAATAAAAATAAAAAATATTAAAAGAAAAATCCATATAAAAGATAGTTAAAGATTAATTAAAATTCGAAATAAAAAATAACATAAATTATAAAAATACAAAAATAAAAATAAGAGTTCAAGTAAAAATACACGTTCGCCGTGGAGACTAAAAATTCTCACATTAATTAGAGAAAAAAAGTTTGAATAGAAATACATTTAGAAATAATTAAAGTTTGAAATAAAAAAAGATTGAAAGAAGAGTCCATATAGAACACAATTAAAGATTAATTAAGTTCGAAATAAAAAATAAAATAAATTTCAAAAATATAAAAGTAAAAATAAGAGTTCAAGTAAAAATACAATTTACAAACAACTTAAATTAGGAATACAAAATAAGAAATATTGAAACAATAGTTCGTAAACAACAAAATACGAGATTAATTAAAATTTGAAATAAAAAAATAAATTCCGAATTAAAAAAGAAAGATAAGAGTTCAACTAGGAATATAATTTATAAATAAATAAAATTCTAAATAAAAAAAATAAATACTATTGAAAGAAGAGAACATATAGAACACGACACGAGATTAATTAAAATTCAAAATAAAAAATAAAATAAAATTTTAAAATAGAAAAAATAATTAGAAGAGTTCAGGTAGGAATATAATTTTTAAATAACAAAATATCAAAATAAAAAATATAAAATTTGAAAAAAATGGTCTATCTAGAACACAACTATGACAAAAGAGAATAAAGAGGGAAGAAGCAGCAGGTTCGTAAAGGAGCAAAGCGGTGGTGATTGAAAGGACATCTAAAACTTATAAATAAAACACCAAATAGAATCTCAATGATGACTAAAGAAGGAACGACGGACAGACCATTAAACAACACGGTCACGGCAGTTGACGAGACTTCTAAAAAATAAAAAAAATAAACCTCAATGATAATCATGTGCTTTTTAAAAAATCTCAATGACAATAAAAAAAAGAGGCAACGGCGGGTCGTAGAGGACTAGCAGAGCCGCCAGTGGTTGGTGAAACTTTAGAAAGTAAAAAATGAACCCTAACAATAATTACTTTCGGTTTTCAAAATCGCAATGACAATAAAAAGTAGAGGCAGCGAGCGAGCCGTAGAGAAATACAGTGACGGCATTTAACTGGACTTCTAAAAATTATAAAAATAAAATCCAACGAGATAATGAACTCTAAAAATTATAAGGACCAATTTTTAAAGGTTTCAAGGAAGATTAATTGAAGCCACAGTAAATCGAGCAAACAATTAAAGGAGTGACAAAGAAGTAATATTTAGCGACTGGTGTGACTTTTAAAAACTACAAAATTAGAAACCCAGAGATGATAAGGTTCGG
The DNA here is from genome assembly GCA_008326285.1 of Oryza officinalis. Lineage (NCBI taxonomy): Eukaryota > Viridiplantae > Streptophyta > Magnoliopsida > Poales > Poaceae > Oryza > Oryza officinalis. The sequence goes on from BDMV01000004.1 coordinate 34,922,807, forward strand.
TCTTTTGAAGTCCTAAGACAATGAGATAGTTATTTAACAAATTTCATGTAAAATCATATGTAAAATAATAGATAATTTTGTATGAATGTTAGCCGCGTAATTACACGGGTCACCCAACTAATTACGATTAAATATGTAAATTCTCCAGTTCCTACAATAGATTTGCGGTTCAGAAAGAGAGACTGACCTTGTGCGAATTAAGCTCAAGAACCTTTTCTTCGATATTGCGTTGCTCAAGTAGCCCAAACTTGCCAAGCAAGGGAAACATGGTACTTGTAGAAGCAGGAGCTACATGGAGATCATTAAAGATGATGAACTTCAGATATCACTCTTGACAAAAACCCCATCATCGTTGGACCCAACAGTTTGGACATCCAGTGGCTTTGGCCTCAGGATTTGCATGGCATTGCAAGAATCGCAAACACCACCGACTGAGCTAAAACTCCGTTGGCCACTACCACCGCATTTCAAGCTTGGGCAAACATAAATTGCTCTTGCATCGGCGTCATCAATTTTGACCTTAAGACGGTCGCAAGGACTTCCTACAGCATTGCGGGGCCTAAGAAGCATGGCCTTGCAAGCCTTGGTCTGGAAGTTATCTTCACTGAGGTTCTTCACGCTATTGTACAGCTCATCGAGGCATCCTATCTGCGACCGCTTACCAAGAAGGCGAACGATCGTGCCGAGAGGCAGGGTGAGAAAGCTGAAGAGTACGTCGACGAACTCCTTGTCAGACTCCGTGAACAGCACCTTCTTCTCCTTCTCGATGTACAGCTTGACAGCAACCGTTGGCCCGCCATTGTTCGACGTCGACATGGTGTAGACGGTGGTGTCTGCCTATGTGTTGTGACTTGTGAGTAGTGACTCCTGAAGGCGATGCTTCTGCAGCCGTTAAATACCCTACGCCAGGCACATAGTGCGATTCTCAAAGGCAGGCATTTATAGTGAGCTTATGATCCTATTTGGATCCTTTAGTCCCTGGACTAAAATTAGTCCCAGGACTAAAAACTTTAGTCCCCTTCTGTTTGGATCTAGCGACTAAAAGAAACTAAAGGTCATTAATTGCACTGTACAAAAACCATGTTACCCCTAATAGGTCAGTCACACATAAACAGTTCGTAAAACATGTTTTCGAAATATCACGCAAGAACATGAACAAAAGTGATCAACCCAGTCCCATCATACAAATTACATGTTCCACAAGATAAAAAAACAGAAATTACATTTATTTCAAACTCCACAACCCATCGGCAACCCAGTCCCGAAATTGATTCATCACCTGGCTGTCCAAATAGTCTGTTGCATCATTTGATGGAGAAGACCATATTCTGGCCAATGGAACATAGTTTTCATCTTGGTCACAATGGTCGAATTTTGTATCGGCTAGTTGACTCTCTAATGAAATTATTATGCAGTGCTATGCAGGCGACAATTATTTTGCCTTGCATGCTTTTCTTGCGGGTAACTTGGTAAATGAAACAAAATCCTTCACTTATTCTTCAAGACTCCAAATGACCTCTCTATAACATTTCGACACGAAGAATGGCAGTAATTAAAGTGCTTTTTTTTACCTCTGGGCATTATGCCTTCGTTTTACTCCTGAAAATGATATGTTAGACCCTTATGTAGTGCAAGGTAACCTGGCCTATTTGGGTATCCCGAGTCGATGAGATAAAACTTTCTTGGAGGTGGGCTTGGAAACTTGTCAGCAAATCTGCTATGAGCATCATTGAAAACCCTCATATCATGAATCGATCCAGGCCATCCGGCAAGAACGAAAGTAAATCTCATATCAAAGTCACATACGCACATCACATTCTGATTCTTCTCCTTATGTCTATTCCTATGTTGGACAACAGTAGACACTGGCACCACAACTTCAATATGTGTCTCATCTATTGCTCCAATGCAATTATCCAAGTACGGTGTATACTTTGGAGATAGTAACTTTTTATGCACAGTTGTGAATTGAGGATCTTTTGGCTTAATGATATCTTTTGCAAGCTTGATTATCACTCTCAAAACTTCATTAAACTTTCTAACTATTGTCTCCAAAGACCTAACAAATTGATCTTCAACCTGTTTAAGTGATTGGGGGGCACCTACTATCCACAAAAAAAGTCCTAAAGCCTCCACTGATGACATTTTGGTGGTGGACTTCAACCCATAAGACTCCACAAGAATAGTATGTAACCTCTCAAACACTGGTCTGTGCATTCTAAACATATCCAGACTGTTGCCTAGTGTTCTCATAACCCAATCATATCTAGACTCTGGTGCTACCTTTCTTGGAGCTTTGTTTGAGTAACAGTCCAAGTAATACGTACCTACCATGCCGGCGAGCATAAGTAGTCTTCGCTTCCTTGTTTCTTTCATCATCAAAAGAGACATCAGTCATTTCCTCTCCTCATCACTGCTGGCCTCATCCCTGTTGTACTCATCAACACATGAGTCATCATCATCCTACATGAAGAAGATCACCATAGCAGGCAAGCACATGATCAATAAAAGATTAACAAAAAATTTGATCACATATAATAGGTTCATTGCATAACATGAAAAGGCAAATAGGTCCAGTACATAACAAGATAAAATAATCAGGTCCAATACATAATAAGAAAGATGCAGCCAAGAAAGACATCCTCCAATGCAATTATTAGCTAAGGAAGATGCAATTAATACAGGTTCTTCTACTGACACCATCTCTTCAACCACAATAATCTTGATTCCTTAGTGCTCATGTTCTGAAACATAATTCTGTTGCCTTTTTCCAGAAACAGTTGTGTTGCACAGAAGTACTCCACAGTTTCTTCTGTTGCCCCACACTCAACTGCCAACTTTTGACAATGCATCAATGATTGCTCATACTTGTCTGATTTGTTCTCCTTTGACTTCCCTTGATTTACAAGTTCAGTCATGAGTTGAGTTGACCTTTCACTATCAATGCTGAAAGTATTGAGCAGCCCCTTCATCAGCTTCACCACTGGGCTCTTGCTTTTTTTCCCAAGACTTGTAGCTATGGACAATTCAGACGTGCTGTTGCCCCTCTTTTTGCTGTTGGTGCTCCTGAGACTGTTCTCAAATCCATCCTCAGCAGCTTCACCTCTTGCTGCTACCTCTTCCTCTTCCTCTTCTTCATCTCCAGGGAAATAGGCAGAGGATCCATCAACTGCCGCACCTTGAAAGAGCTCTACAAGCATGTCTAAGTATTCGGGGTTGCCATAGCGGAATTTCTTGGCATCTGGTTTTTCCTGTAATGGCATTGAATCAGCACATAACTAAGCTCCTAAATCATGCAAACTAAGTCAACGATTGACACAACTACGTACCTTGATTTTTCCTTTCCACCAACCATCTGTACCAGTAATTTCTCCATTAGGTCCTCGACCACCTCCAGTTTGTTGATTCAGCCACACCCAAGCAAGGTAAATACTCTTTAGTTGAACTATTCTGTTCTTGATTTGTTTGGTTGAATGCTTCAGATGAGCCCTTTGTAAATATTTCTCCTTCAAATTCTGATAGCCTCTAGTTGTCCATGTTCCATTGGGACAATTTCCATCCCTCATTTCCTCACAGGCTATTACACACAACTTAAAAGTATTTTCTTCTGTCCAACAAGCCTTGTCAGGAGAATTTTAGTAAACAAAACTTAATTAATAGGAACCCAAACAGGATTAAACCAAAAATTAACCATAGATTAACCAATGGAAGTCACCCATTCTACTCTGTTCTAGGTGCTGACAGTAATACAGAGCTTGCTACTTCTATGTTAGTACTAGGTAAATACTCATGCGTAATTCATGATAAGTAAAATTCAAGGATAATCTTGGGCCATAAGGGTTTACCGTGCGCTGACCATCGGGGCCGATCTCATCTTCGTCTTCAACGTCATTGTCATCGTCGTCAGCCACTGGAGTCTCGGCAGATGATGATGCACGATGTTGGCCACCTCCTCCGAAGCCCCCAAAGCCGAAGAAGCTTGTAGCCACGTTCGACATGGAGGCCCCACGGCCTACGACGCCTCCATTGTCGGAAGCTGAGCCAGGGGGAACGAATCCCCGCATCCTCCTGCCGAATCCCGCGTCCTCTTCCTCCACGACTTCTGCCGCGAGGGACCCCCGAGAAAGGACGGCGCGACGGGGCAACGGTGGATCTACTGCCAGGGCGAATCGGAGGTAATCCATGGCCATCCGGTTGCAGGATCTGCTGGTAGGAGGCGACGTCGGGGAAGGCGTCGGCCTGAGAGTTCAGATCCAGGCCACCGGATCCCCTCCCTCGACCAGCGGCGCTAGACCCGGCGTCGGAGGCGTCGATGGTGGCTGTCGGGTGATGTGTGTGCCATTGAGAGAAGAAATCCACTGTGTCTTTCTCGTTGCCTGCCATGGCTGATGGCTGATGCGCGACTCGCGGTGGCTTGCGCGGATGACGGCGGCTTGCACAACGCCACCGGGGCTTGCGTGTGGCCGTGGCGGGGCTTGCGCGAAGCAGCGGCGGGGGTTTGCACAGGGTGTACCGGCGGCAGCGGCGCTGGGGCGAGAGGAGAAAATGAGACAGATGAGAAATGGGAGGAGATAGGGTTGTGTGAGGGGCAGCGGGGCAGTAGGTGGAATCCAAAGATTTTAGTCCCTATAAGGTCCTCCCACAGGGACTAATGGACTAATGCACTTTTAGTCCATTTTAGTCACCCTTGTTTGGGATTTTAGGGACTAAAGTGGAGGAACTAATGGATTAGTCCCTTCAACCAAACAGGCTCTATATTCCATAGAATCTGAAGAGCTGCATGGAGTAGTACTCCATTAGAGTGTACTGGAGTCTATCGAAACACATGGCTTTCTATCTGCTACGGTCTTTACATTTTCCAATAGGAAGTATGTTTTCGTTGTTGGGAATTGCATGTGACTAGCCGAGTAGCCGACGATTGAAAGGCGTTTGCACGATGCGCCTATTTGTAGTTTGGGCCCAGATCCCAGCCTTTTTACTGAAGGCCTCAGAACCATATTTGACCACCCCTCCTAAGCAGCCCATCATAGACAGATGTTCGGGAGTGGATTCTAATTTCTTGAGAGAACATTCCTTGTGTATTTTTTTTTCCAAATTTAATACAAATGATTGTGAAATTTTTTTAAAAAAATTGACAATATAGAGTGTAGTGACATCTATCGGTCCATAAAAAATTAAGTTCAAATTCAACCTACACATGAAAGAAAAAAACAAAATTATATGTGAACAGTACGCTACTGTTCATAAGCTGAATTTATCTTTTTTTTATATCTCGACGTGTGAGTTGAGTTTGAACCTAAGATTTTGTGAAGTTATATATATATATATATATATATATATATATATATATATATATATATATATATATATATATATATATATATATATGTTGTATGAGTGTTGTCAAAATTTTTCAGAATTTTTTTATAATCGTTTGGATGGTTTTTAAGCAAACAAGAAAATATCCTCTTGAGAGATCAAAATATTTTCTCACATATGTCCCAAGCAAGCCCACAAAACGGCGTGAAGCGCATGGGCTTGCCGTCCGCGTAGTACGGTAGAAGGATTCGCCGCGAAATGGCCCCGGCTGGTGCGCCCGTGCTTTGCGTGCGTGTCCGGTGTCGTCCCTGCCGCCGAGCCGAGTTCGCGCGACCCGAACAGGCGCGCGGGCAGGTTGTCCTGCCCCACGTTGTAGCCGCACGCGCGCGTGCGCCACCCCTGTACGTACGACGAAACCATGACGGGGGGGAGCAGGTGGCTATGCATGATATACCGCGTGTGCTCCGCGACGCGGTAAATTCTGCGAATGATAACGTAAGGCCAAACAGCTGGACCCTGGATACATCCACACTATAGTTATATTGGCGAATCTTAAACTTTTACTATGCTGGGTGCTGTTGAAAAAAGGTGGCGTTTGAATCTCCTGAAGATAAAGATAAAGATAAAGATTAAGTGTTTCACGTAAAACGAGATGATCTTAACGTGTGATTACTTAAGTTTTAATTTGAATCTCCTGAAGACGAAGATAAAGATAAAGGTTAAGTGTTTCACGTAAAACGAGGTGACCTTAACGTGTGATTACTTAAGTTTTAATTATTACAAACTTGAAAAATGAATTTATCTGATATTTTAGAACAACTTTCATATAAAAATTTTTCGCACGAAACACATCATTTAGCAGTTTGAAAAACGTGTCACGAATATTTTATCTATTATACTGTGTTGTAGCAGTTACGAACGCAGCCAAAATTCAACAGCCAATCTTGACAAGTCCTCCATCTCCTTTCTGTAGATAAGTAGGCCTTGTCAGTGGCAGAGACAGAAATTATCAATGTCTAAGGCTAAGTAGGATCAATTAATGAAGTACTAATTTTTTCAAAAAAATATATGATGAATTAAGAGAATTTAAACATGATTACGGAAGCAAGCCTAGGGCTAAGCCCAAGCTGTCCTTGCTCATTAAACAGTGGGGAGGAGGAGAGGATTTGAGTTCGGATAGAGATAATAAGTTGAATGGGCCTGGATCGCCCTCCTTTGCCTCTCTAGGGCTCTTTTTATTCATGTGTAACGGGAGATTATATCATTGCTCTTGAATCATTATATGTGAGTGGTATTTCTCTGGTAGTATTTTAGATCTCTATTACATTAGTTAATTAGAAGTGGGGTTTACCACCCAACAGGTGCCAATATAATGATATAAGAAAAAAGTCCAAATTACTCCCCTAAACCATAAAATTAGACATCCTTCACCCTGAACTTTTCATATTGGACGAATTACCCCTCTGACTCGTTCTAGAGTGGTTTTGGTTCTACTCGACGCACACATAGCAATCCAATCAGCATAAAAAATTTTAAAAGCGGCAGGACCCACATATCATATCTTCTCCCATCCTCTGTTGCCCATGTATGACATGTGGGCTCCGTTGCTTTTTTTAATTTTTTTATGCTAACTAGACTGCGATGTGTGCGTCACGTAGAACCAAAACCGTTCTAGAGCGAGTCAGGAGGTAATTCGTCTTGTATGAAAAATTAAGGGTGAAGGATATCTGGTTTTGTACGGTTCAAGAGGATAATTCGTACTGTCACGATAATTTAGGGGGTAATTCGGACTTTTTTCATGATATAAAGGATATATAGCCTATAATAACAACTATACTACTGTATCCTCTCGTATATTTTTTTCTTTCATATAATCTAGTGAAAATTATTATAAAAAATTCTTAGAAAAATTGATAACATAGAGTATATAAGTGAAACAATCACTTCACAAAAAATCAAGTTCAAAATAAATACTCCACATTGAGAAAAAAATAATTCCGAGCATAAATAGCTAGTAATCTTGTGTATAAGATTAGACTTTTTTATTATTTCTTTACATGTAAGTTAGTTTTGGATCAGAGAATTTGTAGAGTGGTATATATATGTTGCCAATTCCCCAACCCCCCTCCCTTCCCCCCAACCCCGGGGAAATTGTTCGAACTATTTACATGGTATTTAAGTAAACTAGGGAACAAAGATTCCATAATTACGTACTGGGATGCTTTTGATTGGTTGTGCAGGCGCATGTCTGGCTAAAGATACCCTCCTTGACCCCAAGATTCTCTCATCTGCAACCAAATAACCTCCGTTCCCTTGCAGATCTTGACTATCTCCACGGGATATATACGGCGCCGCACCGTGCGACGTTCCCCGCCAGCATTTCTGTTCTGTGACATTGACAGATCAATCTGAAGCCCGAGGTTTAGAGGCGCCTCCCGCGCGCGGGCTAGCAATGGAGATAGAGCATCTCGGCGGCCGCGGGGCCGCCGCCGCCGGCGAGGACGACGAGTCGCCGGTGGAGCAGGTCCGGCTGACCGTGCCGACGACCGACGACCCATCGCTGCCGGTCTGGACGTTCCGGATGTGGACCATCGGGCTCCTCTCCTGCGCCATGCTCTCCTACATCAACCAGTTCTTCTCCTACCGCTCTGAGCCCATCGTCATCACCCAGATCACTGTCCAGGTCAGTTTGTCACTGCCGAAATCAAGCACAAGATTAGGAGGAGTCCATGGATGTAGTGTTGTTATATGTGCATGGATGGATGCAGGTGGCGGCGCTGCCGATAGGGCACTTCTTGGCACGGGTGCTGCCGGAGAGGAAGTTCACGGTGTTCGGTCGGGAGTGCTCGCTGAACCCTGGGCCCTTCAACGTGAAGGAGCACGTCCTGATATCCATCTTCGCCAACGCCGGCGCCGCGTTCGGCAACGGCGGCGCCTACGCCATCGACATAATCAACATCATCAAGGCGTTCTACCGTCGCAACATCTCCTTCCCCACCGGCCTCCTGCTCGTCATCACCACCCAGGTACACACATTCGTGCACGATCCATTCTTGCATATATAGTTGCAATATGGTGTTTCGATCACTGGACGCATGCATGCACGTACGCATACACAGGTGTTGGGCTACGGATGGGCAGGGCTGATGAGGAAGTACGTGGTGGAGCCTGCGCACATGTGGTGGCCGCAGAGTCTCGTGCAGGTCTCCCTCCTGAGGTGAGCATCTGACCCTGATCGGTCGATGGATTCACGTACGTGCACGAAAATTCACCGAGAGTTCACGTGCACTTTCTCGTGCGTGTGCAGGGCGTTGCACGAGAAGGAGAACCTGCGGATGACGCGGGCCAAGTTCTTCCTGATCGCGCTGATCTGCAGCGCGGCGTGGTACGTGGTGCCGGGCTACCTGTTCCCGACCGTGGGCGCGGTGTCGTGGCTGTGCTGGGCGTTCCCGAGGTCGGTGACGATGCAGCAGATCGGGTCCGGCATGAGCGGCCTCGGCGTCGGCGCCTTCACTCTCGACTGGGCCACCGTCGTCTCCTTCCTCGGGAGCCCACTCGTGTACCCGTTCTTCGCCATCGTCAACGTCTGGGTCGGCTTCGTGCTCCTCGTCTACGTCATGCTGCCCATCGCCTACTGGGTGCTCAACCTCTACCAGGCCAGCACGTTCCCGTTCTTCTCCGCAAGTCTGTTCGACCACGCCGGCCAGGAGTACAGGATCTCCGAGATCGTCAACGACAGGTTCGAGCTCGACACGGACGCCTACGCGCGGCAGGGGAAGATCCACCTCAGCCTCTTCTTCGCCACCTCCTACGGCCTCGGCTTCGCCACCATCGCCGCCACCCTGTCCCACGTCACGCTCTTCTACGGAACGTACGTGGACGTGCAAGATTACTTGATTTCACATGGATTAATTGTGTGTTTGTTTTGATGGGTTTGATCGATCGGTCTGATGCTGTGTGCGTGGATGCAGGGAGATGTATCGCAGGTTCCGGCAGGCGGCCAGGGAGAAGCCGGACGTGCACACGAGGCTGATGAGGAGGTACGATGACATCCCCAACTGGTGGTTCTACGGCATGCTCGCGTTGGCCATGTCGGGGGCGTTGGTTCTCTGCACCGTGTTCAAGGACGAGGTGCAGCTGCCGTGGTGGGCGCTCCTCTGCGCCATGGCCGTGGCCTTCTTCTTCACGCTCCCCATCAGTGTCATCACCGCCACCACAAACATGGTGCGTATCTTCTTGTTATGATAACTGATCAGTTCTTACCTCTTAGCTGCAAATTTGGAAATTCGGAGATACTGGAGTATTGTAATTATGGTGTTCACCTGCAGACCCCAGGGCTGAACATCATCACGGAGTATGTGATGGGGCTGATCATGCCGGGGAAGCCGATAGCCAACGTGTGCTTCAAGGTGTATGGTTACATCAGCATGAACCAGGCCGTCTCCTTCCTCACAGACTTCAAACTGGGCCACTACATGAAGATTCCTCCAAGATCCATGTTTCTAGTCCAGGTTATCTACTAGACTACTACTAGCATATATCGATATCATTAAAATCCCAAATTAAGCCAGTAATTAAGTACTATGAATAAGACTGTATAAATGTATCAGTTCATCGGGACGATCGTGGCGGGGACGGTGAACATGTCGGTGGCGTGGTGGCTGCTGTCGACGGTGCCGCACATCTGCGACAAGAAGCACCTCCCGGACGGGAGCCCGTGGACGTGCCCGGGCTCCCGCGTGTTCTTCGACGCGTCGGTGATCTGGGGCCTGGTCGGACCTCGCCGGATCTTCGGCCCGCTCGGCTACTACGGCGCGCTCAACTGGTTCTTCCTCGGCGGGCTGGCCGGCCCGGCGGTGGTGTGGCTGTTGGCCAGGGCGCTGCCACGGCACGCCGGCTGGATCAGGCTCATCCACCTGCCCGTGCTCCTCGGCGCCACCGCCAACATGCCGCCGGCGTCGACGCTCAACTACACGGCGTGGTGCTCCGTCGGCGCCGTGTTCAACTACCTGGTGTTCCGCCGCCGCAAGGCGTGGTGGCAGCGGTACAACTACGTGCTGTCGGCGGCGATGGACGCCGGCGTGGCCATCATGGGCGTGCTCATCTTCTTCTGCCTGTCCAGCCGGGGCATCACCCCCGACTGGTGGGGCACCAGCGATATCAACATCGACCACTGCGACCTCTCCACCTGCCCGACCGCGAAGGGCGTCATCGTGGAGGGATGTCCCGTCTTCTGACGATCATCCATTCAATATACATATGCCCCGTAGACCTGTTCCTCGTGCAAAACTAGATCAGTAAATCAATCAGGATCTCTCTACTCGTTTAATATGGCAGAACTGTTTTGTTCTTATTTAGAGTTTGTATATAGAGTGTGAAACATCAAACGTCGTTTGGGTTTGAGGTTTCCAAAATGCTTTTCTTTTTCGTGTTTTAATCAAGTTCGATGAGTTCAGTTACCCAGCTAGTATATTATAATTGGTTCGCTTCAATGGAGTTCTATTGTTGTGTTTTAATTAAGTTCGATGAGATGTATTTTGAATTAGATGAATACCCCGTCGCATTGCTGCAAGAAATTAAGTCGTATAATATGTACAAATAAGTTGCAATATATTATTTTAAAAATGACTTCCTATGTTTTATATAATTTACACAGTGCAAGGGGAACATAATTTATGTAATTGAAACTTATAAATTTTGAGCTTAAAAATAATTGAAATTAGATGGTTTTATAAGAGAAGAAAGAAGATACTATTTGAATCATAGAAAATTTTATAAGAGAAGAAACTATTCGGTTTTGAATCATAGAAGAGACTATTTCATAAGAGAAATGAGCTTGGTGGCCGGCTTCGACTCCCTGATTCTGTTGTTTTCTTGGCAGCTTTGAAAGGAGCAGAACTTCAGAGTTTTTGATTTCTCTCTCACCGGTTTCAGTGGTTCTGGTTGGCAGCTTTGGAAGGAGCAGCTTTGAAAGGAGCATAACTTTAGGGTTTTTGATTCCTCTCTCTCGTCGGTTTTAGCGGTTCTGAATTCCATCCTACAGGAAGGCCGTATATGGTCAATGGCCGGTGCCGCTGCTTTTGGGGTCCTGTTGGGAGGTTAGTGGTGCACCACCCTCCCTATCTCGTGTCTACAAACTTAGCAGTTTTATTTAGTGGTTTTTCCTTTTTTTTACCCTGTTTTTCCACCAGCAATAGCCTCCGGCCATTGCATTGTGTAATCTTAATACTCTGGTTTTTTCTAATATATTTTTTGCACGTTCAAAAAAATTTATAAGAGAAAAAAGAAATAGCATTAATTATACTAGTTGGGATGAACTATATATATTCTATTAGGATATTAGCATATATTCGTTAATTCCGGCAATGGAGTATATTTGTCACTAACGATGATTAAATAATGCATTCCAACTTTCAACAACGGCAACAAATTAGCCTACACTGCCCTCCTATTCACAAATATATATACATACAAAATTCAAAATTCAAAATTCTTTGACAAAGTTCAAATTTAAAATATTTTAATTTAAATTGATAGGGGCCGCGCGAACACGTACCCCTCAGCCACAAATTATAACGTCCACTCTCCCGCTTGAGGAGATGGTAAGCCATTGCTCCTCCAAAGTGCAATGGAGGCCACTAGCCTAGGCCATGGACCTTCATGATCGCCCATAGACCCCATCCAGGTATGTAAGTTTGCTAGGTTCCCCTGCCTTCGTACATATACCCCTCCGTGCTGCTCTTCACAAGTCCGCAAGCGATGTGGTACTAATCTTCCACAAATCTATCGCCAATTGTCGTAGTCGATTCGTTTCCGGAGAGCGCGCTTGTAGTATTTGGGCTGGCTTGTTTCTCTCTGCGTCTCAGGAGTCTTCACTGTTTTACACCGTTGCAAATCCAGCCCATGCCCAGGTATTGGTAACTTTGCAATTTGTCATGGGCTTGCAGATCTGGCCCATTAAACGGTTTTGGCCCAGACACAGCGAGAGCTCGTCCTGCTAGTCCAGAAGCTGACAGCCTTGACACTTGCACTTTTGCCGGTGCTCGCGTTGCCCTTCATCGCCGCGTGAGCTACCAGAACAGAAAGTGTACCTCATGAATTCATGAGTAATGTCACTGATGCATCATGCTATTTGCTAACTTGCAGTGGGAGAAAATCTTTACATGTACCTTTCAGGAATTCAGGTTTCAGCAACTCAACGGCCAGCCATCAATTCCCCCAAATATCCAGAACATGTTTTCTCGTCTCCACTGTCACTGCCCTGATCGCATTTCATCTCCGGCGATGCAACCGCCGTCCATGAGCCAGTTGCTCCTCCTACTTCCGAGTCCGACGACGACTCAATTGATGAGCGGCGTCCTCTGGCCAATGATCACTAACAATTGAAATCTGAACAGACTTGGGATATGTGATGTTCCAGGTGAAACAATTATCCAATTCATTCAACATCAGTTAAACAGATATCTCTTACACAATCTCGAACGTAATAAACACCCAAAATTTCGATTTAATTTGGCAGGGGCCGCGCGAACGCGTACCCCTTCTTGCCACAAATTATGACGTCCACTCTCCCACTTGGGAAGATGGTAAGCCAATGCTCCTGCCAAAGTGCAATGGAGGCCACTAGCCTAGGCCATGAACCTTCTTGATCGTCCATAGACCCCGTCCAGGTAAGTATGTTTCCAAGTCGTCCTGCCTCCCGTTTTATATCCTTCTCCTGCTACCCCTTTCACGTCGCTAAGCGATATGGTACTAATCTTCTGTCATCTATCGCTAGTTGTGAATGAATCCTTCTCCGAGAGCGCGCTTGTAGTTTTTGGGCCGTGGGCTCTTTTTCTTGGCGTCTCATGGGCTTGCAGGTCCGGCCCATGAAATGGTTTTGGCCCAGACACATGCGGGAGCTCGTCCTAGCTACTAGTTCATCAGTTCTCCATTGCCGCCTTGCCGCCGTGGCTGCGTGAGCTACCAGAACAGAAAGTGTTCCTCATGACGGATGCATGCATGTTACTGATTTGCAACAAGGAGAAGATATCATATTATGATATTTCCATGTATTTTCAGCAACTCTTGCAACTACCCAGACTCCAGTTCGATCGCTCAGATTTTCACAACATGTTCTCTCTTCTCCCTATCGCTGTTCTTGTTAGTATTACTGCACTGACACTCACTTTACCGTGCATCTCCGGCGATGCAACCATCGTCCATGAGCCAGTTGCTGCTGCTCCTTCTTCTGACGAGGCTAATTCCATCGACGGCGGCGGCGGCGGGTTTTCTCTCCCCCTCGTTCGCCGGAGGTCCACCGCCACCATGATCGACGTTGTCAAAGAGGAGATCCAGCTGGCCTCACCGTCGTCACACGACGGTAACCATCAAGCCGCCATCGCCGCCGGCGACAAGAAGCTCCTCGTGCCGTTGTACGGCCGGCCACAAGGCAGCACCTACCTCGTGCAGCTCCGCATCGGCACACCCACGTACCAGATCTCCCCGAGGTACGTCCTGTTCGACACCGGCAGCGACCTCTCGTGGACGCAGTGCGAACCCTGCACGAACTGCTCCTTCACCCCTTACCCACCCCATGATCCGTCCAAGTCTCGCACGTTCCGTCGCCTCTCCTGCTTCGACCCGATGTGCGAGGAGTGCACCGTCGATGGCGGAGGGTGCCTGTTCAGGCGGCGCTACGGCGATGGCGGCGCCGTGTCAGGCGAGCTGGTGTCAGACGTCTTCCACTTCGGCGTGACAGGCGACGATAGCTACCAGTTCGAGCGAGACATCGCGTTTGGCTGCGCAAACGTCGAGGATTCCAAGGCTGTCAGGGGTTACAGCACTGGCGTTCTTGCGCTTGGCTTTGGCAAGCCGTCGTTCGTGACGCAGCTGGGTGTGGATAGATTCTCGTACTGCATCCCAGCATCAGAGGTAGCCGACGATGACGACGGCAGCGGCGAAAGATCGGCGAGCTTCCTCCGGTTTGGTTCTCATGCAAGGATGCCAGGGAGGAGGGTCCCGTTCAGGCAGGACGGCAGCGGCTACGCCGTCCGGCTGAAGAGCGTGGTGTACCAGCACGGGGGTCGCCTGAATCAGCAGCAACCTGTGCCAATATTTGCCGGAGAAGCAGCGGCGGCGGCAGCCATGCCGATGCTGGTGGACTCCGGAACCACGCTGCTCTGGCTACCGGGCAGCGTCTTCTACCCTCTGCAGAGGAAGATCGAGGAGGATATTTCACTGACGAGGCGTTATGACCTCACGCATCCCAGCCTCTACTGCTACCTCGGGAACATGTCGGATGTCGAGGCGGTTTCAGTGACGCTCGGCTTCGATGGAGGTGTGGATCTCGAGCTGTTTGGCACTTCGCTGTTCTTCACTGACGAGGATGCAAGAGAAGATTGGGTTTGTCTGGCTGTTGCTGCGGGGAACAGAGCGATATTGGGAGTGTATCCTCAGCGTAACATCAACGTGGGTTATGATCTGTCCACCATGGAGATAGCATTTGATCGTGATCGGTGTGATCGTGTGTAGTGGTAGCTGTAGGCCTGTAGTGTGTTCTACCGTAATGTTGTTTATCATCCAGTGGAATTCCAGATTCAAAATTTTCTGCTCTGCATCCCCCCTCCTCTCTTTTGTTAGTTCTGCCCCTAGTCTGTATGTGCAACATTTTGCAAAGCATGGCTGTTAATTTGAATCGAACTTGATGGCATTTGTACGATGTGAACTTGACGAGGAACGAAAGTTAGCAGCGACCATCAGTGAGAAATCATTATTTTTATACATTATATTCCCTGTCTTAATATACTTTTTCAAATGCAATGATCACCAGAGAAAAATGGTCTATTGACAGGGCATATGAGTGCCGTTTTCTTTCAGTTAGAAAATTATATCCTCGATCAATCATCTCCGTTTGATCAACACGACAAATCTGTTAGGGCCTTAGGAGCATGGAGAAATGGACAAGGATGATTTGATTTATGCTCCATGGCTGTTGCTGATAGCGAGTAAGGCTTCGCTCATCGCTCATACTGAAAGCATATCAGAGCTGGACCCTACCCTATCCAGTGCACATGAATCATTTCCAGATTAACGAATACACATTAACTGTTAACAAAATGGTATTTGGATTCTACATGACTCTCAGCTTCCCACAAAAAGGATCCAAAAGCAGCTGCCTCCAAAACAAGATGGGTGAGTTCTATGAAAGTTATTGTTATCATTTGACCATCCTTTGCATTGACAGAGCCATCATCTAAAACTTTAATATCTGGTCGTCCAAACAACGCCTGTGTTTGCTTCTCTATCAGTGAGACGGCCTCTTTTGATCTGATAGTAGCATACCTTTGCAATGTATCAGCATCCAAGCGTGAAACATAGGACCTCAACTTGTTTGGATTTGATTCTTCATCATCCAAATCGATCTCCTCCCCATCAGGTGTAATTTGCACCAATGATTCCATATCCCAGAATGGATTAGGCTTCAGGTTTTCAAATACTATCTGTTGCTTGGGGTTTGGTGGGAGAGTCTTCATGTTTTTCTCGAGCTGGAATCGTTCATCTACCCTCTTTAGGAAGTAGCCATACATGATGGATGCTGCGTAAAGCTTTCCCAGGTTTAAGTTGCTGATTTCAACAACTGTGTCTAGTGGGGCTGCTACCTTTTCACCCATTATAAGGTTGAGATGATTTTGTATCATCTCAAGAGCGTCCGGGGAATGTATGCTTTGCAGCTTATCCTCTTGGTTAGGCAATGAGGAGATGTCACGTACAGGGCCACCTAATGGTGCTAATGCAGGCGTCATTGATATGTCATTCTCCATGAACTTATACATAATCCAACAGTAGATGATCTCTTCCAAGGTGTTCTGCCTTTCCTTCTCTTTGACTTCTGCTATTCTCCTGTAATTCAATCAGCTTAGCTTTTCAGTCAGTTCTTTAAATGCATCCTCCACTTGAACATCTAATGTTCTGTCCTTACAATTTCTTTATCATCTATGTATGCATACTATGATTTTCTCGATGTCTTTTTTTTTTTCATATGCACTGAATTGCAGCCTTTGGCAGTAGAGCATATGGACTTAATTTAAAATATCGTGCGACTAACAATGCATGCCAAGTAGTGGGATTATATCTGAGTGTAAAACACTAAAATGTCATGAACAATAGAATAGCAGAAATGATAATGAAGGAAATGGCATCCTACAATTCTGTGGGGTACTTACTTGTAAAGAAGGTCCTGGGGAACTTTCGAGGCTTCTTTCTCTTGTGCATCTTTCTCTGATTGAAGGTTTTCAAGTTGCTGGTCAACTGTTGCAGGAAGCAGGTGAGGGTGTGATTGGAGTACCTGGACCAAAAGTTGACCACTTGGAGTTTCGAATATAAGTGGAGCAAGTCTTGTCCGTCCATCACCAGAATCCATTTTTGCTTTAACCTTCAAGCTCCTTGCTCGACAACTATTAATATGGAATCCAGATTTGGAGCAACGGCTATAAAGAAAGCTCTGCAGAACAACAGACCATCATCCAGTTGACCCAATATAACTTAGGTTGGGGCAGGGGTATATACTAGTATATTACTGCTAATATATCAGCATTTTATCATTCAATTAAGAATCATGGTATAAGCATTGAGTTGTAACACTGGTAAAATAGGAAGACTAAGGTTAAGCCCAATAGTCAGAAAGGCTTAATGTGATGATCATCATCAATGCCAACTACAACTACAAGCCTCACGTTGTCTAAACTATCAACCAAGTGATTGGACAGCCAACTCCCTTGGCAAATGAATGAGCGTAACAAGTGAGAAATATGGATAATCCGACAGAACATCTTAGAGAATTGACTTTGCAATGGCAGGAATCACAAAGTATCAAAAATCTATAGCGTAGCTCGAATTACAGACAAGAACTAAACGTGAACAACTTATGCTGAAAAGTATACCCCGCATCCAAAATGCCTGAATACCATATCTGGTGTTCGAGAGAAAAAAAAAACCATATCGGGTATGCTAAAGGAAGCACCTTATAAATGTTGCTATAGAAGGAGAAGATGTATTTCAAAGTAAAGCAGCAGAGAGCACACAGAACCTTGTGCAACACAGATAATTGGTTATGGTTACTATAACAAAGTAAAGCGGACTGCAGACCATATTGGAAATGATTTGAACAAGTATCCCTAAATTATTCTTCAAACCCCCTTTCTTTTGCCACCCGACGTACATCCAACACAATCCTCCAAAAATCTCGGCTAAATCTTACTAGCAAGGAGGCGCTCCAATTTTTAAGGAGCCCCATCATACATACATAGATGAACAGAACAGCTGACGAGCCCAGGTTGCCATACACTCGCGAGAGGCCCGTCAGGGCATCAACCAACAGTTCCGCACAAGAGCCGGAGCGCCGCAGAGCGAATCCCACGGATGAACAGAAGCGCGCAGCGGCAGCGACACATCAAATAAAATTGACAGGGAGCACGTACGCACCTTGCGGTGTAGCCTGGACTCCAGGGAGGCGCGCGGCCTGGCGAGGCAGCAGGATGAGGAGGAGGAGGACGAGGCGGCGGCGGCGGCGGAGGCGGGGGAGGGGGAGAGGGAGGCGCGGAGCAGCGCGGCGTCGGCCCACGCCGCCATCGGAGTAGGGGTGCGGACGAGAGGAGGAGGAGGAGCCGGGTGGGTGGGGATTCCGTCGGCTGCTTGGGCTAATTCGCTGCTGTTTGTAGCGTTGCGGAATGGTAGGAGGAGGAGGAGGACTAGTGTGACGTCAGACAGGCTGGCCGGCCTACCGGAGGAGGGATGAGATATTACTACTAACCGCGCCGATCTTTTTATCGGGATCGGCGTGCGATCGCGTCCAAAGCTCGTCGCCGTCAGGCGCGCACTCTCGCCGGGTCGCATTGGGTGACCTGCCTGGCGTTGGCGTGAGCGTATGGAAGTGTGTAAACACTGTACAAACGTGGAGGGCTCGGCCGTTTTTGGTTTGGGCAATTCCAACTTCCAATTCAAGGTCCTCGAACGTTCTTCTGTGGCTGATGTTTTGCGATGGTGCAAAGGATTGGGAATACCGGTTTGGCCAGAATTACCAGATTTTGTCGGTCAACCATTCAAGTATAGTTCTTTTCAAAATTAAGGTTCCCTTCGGTTCAAAAAAAATCATAAAAATTTTGAAAAATTTCATTCCTATAAAATATTTTTTTCTATAGCCCTTTGAATCCAAGAAATTGACCCTATAAAATCGTATTAAATTTCATGTAAGTTATAAAGAAAATATAACATGAGATAAACCTTGTAGAAAGTTTCAACCGTCATTCCTTATCTCTTCTCAAATTCCTATGTTTTTCTTGCGATCCAATCAAACGATCATTTATGTGTTTTTCATATGTTTTGTAGTTCCTGATATTCTTATCAAAATAATATGCTTTTTTTCTATTTCATCTTTTTTTCATTCATGCGATCATGCGATTCAAATGGCCCTAAGAAAGATTTAAGTCCAATTCTTTTGGAGCCATGGTCTAAACAGACCTCATGAGTCATGCTTATCGTGTCCAACATGTGTTCTTTTCTGGCCCGTCTCTAAGTGAAAAAATCATCTTGAGGATCAACAGACCATATACTACAATCCTACAAAATATTCTTTGTGGCCCATGTTTTACATACTGAACAGACCACATACCACTGAAAGACAGTATATCACATTACTGACTGGCTGCACAGTTCAAGAGCAACATGATAAGATTACAGGGATGGCATAAAGTCATGGAATATCCTTCAGTTTCTTTTCATGGATATTGACATCCAGACAGTACTTTATGAAACGGTACAGCAGTAGCATCCTTACAGAAAGGCACAGACCATCAAAATTCATGCACACGCCCTGCACCACATAAGGTATCTCAATGACAAGGTTATATACTACACATCGTAGGGTAATTAAGTGTAGTTTTGGAACATTTAACACTGGCTCCAAGTTTTATACTTGTATTCAGGTCTCAAGCAAACGTTGGTGACAAGCACTCGTCAACAATGTCCAGAAGGTTTGGATTTTCCAGTGCAGCTGCAACACGTTCTTTGTCGTTCAGTTGCTTGTTCACTACAAGAAAGGGACAATACACTGAGATCAGCCAAGAAAGGCAATGTGGTAAGTGTAAAGCATAAACTGTAGCCTCTAAAAGAGATATACCTGCAGTTTCAGTTGCATGTGATCCAGGCGCCACCCTTATATCCACCTGCACAAATTATAAATGAGTAGGCTGCCAAAAATTTCCCAAGAAATATGAATAGTAAACAGCATGAAGACATAATTTCCTCGTCATGTTAATGAACTAAAAAAAGAGTGAATTGCACTTTGGACCATCTTTTATTGCCAAAGTTTCTCTTTGGAGCACTCTTTGTCTAATCTTTTCATTTTGAACTAGGTATTATTGACTTTGTTGCGCTTGGGACCACCCCGACTCTCTTCTCTAGCCATGCCTGGCCTCTCCTCCAGCAAAGATATGATCTGCAAAGAGGTGGAGGAGTTCGCCAGTGTGCTGGAATTGATGTGCTCGAGATCTTGATGTGCTGAAGAAGTGGTTTAGGGTAGTCCAAACTGCAACAAAGGTGAAAATACCTAGCCTAAAGTGAAAATGTTGGTCAAAGGGTTGTCTAAAGTGAAACCATGGTAATAAAAAGTGGCCCAAACTGCAATTCACTAAAAAAAAGAATTCTTTGGTTTGTTCATGGAATGTGCAAGACTGCACAATCACTAGGTATTATTCTCTAGTTCGATCATGAAACCCTTGGATGTGTCTTCACAAGCTATCTATGTTCCTAACCATTAATGACTAAGTTTCACATATAACACAGGTTTCTGCACAATTAGAAACTTATTCTGCAGATATTTTGAGGTATGCATTCAGGCATATGTACCACCTATTGAGTTCTGAAAAGTACCATGGAGCAACATAGATGAAGAGCACGTGAAATATTTTTGAAGGTAAAGGGAAAATAGGTGTACCTAAATTGCATGTCTGTCACAGTACTATGGGACTTTCTAAACTGTATATGTCAGGCAATATATTAAGGGCTCATTCAGATTTTATATGCTTGCAAGCTACCATAGAGAGGCTCCACCTTGTGCTCCACCTACATCATACCTTGTAACGAGGGGGAAGACTCCGCATAAGTTTCACACGCAGGCAAAGTCCAATGACGGTCGCCATACTGCAATGCTCCACTGTTGGGGTAAAAGTAACCCTGAGCAGAATAACAGTGAATTGTCATGACTGAATTTCATTAACAACCCATTGTACAATCCAATGATAGAGAGATGAAAACTTGCCTGACATGACTAAGTTCGTCATTGATTTCAATTGAATCTTCAGTTACAACATTAAGCTCTTCCAGTGAGTATGGGTGCTCTGGATCCTTTATATCTCTAATATGATGTAAGAAGGTTAAGGAGTGCAAACAAAAGAAAATTTTTGAGGGCAGAAGAACTCCAGATAGAGGTAATTCCGTAAGTATAACAGGAAAGAAAGGTACACAACACATAGATAAGGAAACAAAAAAAGGATATCAAATATTTCTAGCTGGTCAATAGCCTCTGCCGCATTTTCATCTGTGGTTTCTGATGCCTGCCGAACACGCCTCTCTTTTTTCTCATAAACTACAGGGTTAGCATTTATTAACCCCACAACCATTTTTCTGATGCAGTGAACTAATTTATGTCAGATAGGGAAGATTCCTGCAATTTAAAAACATGGAAATTATATCAATATCAGTCTTTACTTTTGTTAATCACGATGAACATCAAATGGAGATATTTTCCATCCAATCTACCACTAGTAGTCTAGTATTACTGTGGACTGTTGACAATCAAGACTAAATTGTGCTCGTTAAACTATGAAATGTAATTTAATCCCTCAACAACCCCAATGATAGCACAGATTGCTAAACAGAAATACAAAACAGAGGGGTGATAACAAATTTAACATAGCAAGCTAAACTCTGAAGCGGTCACCATATGGTTAATCACTAAAGACTGCAAGGACTGATCTAACATGGGGCATGGGGGTTCAGCTGAACCCCAATTTTTTTTGGAAACAAACTGCTAGTATAGTTAGGTTAAGGCAAAGGCAAGGAGTAAAGCTTCCAGATTGCAAGAGAAGCTAATCCCATCTCTAGTGTTGCCCCAAATTGAACAAGAAACAAACTGCTAGTTTAGTTAGGTTAAGGTAAACAGGGGCAGGCCCACAATTTTAAACTTGTGTATTCGAAATAGTAAGAGGTAATAAAATTTTCTCCTACACCTAAAAACCTAATAATTAACTTGTATAATATAAAGAACTGGTAATTATATAACATATATAGCATATATAACACAAAATTGAGGATAAATTCATGTGTTGATAGAATTGATCGGCACTTCAAATTGTTTAACATACTAGTGGATGCCCATGCGTTGCCATGAGAAGAAATACACTAACTACAATCATGCAATAGCTGCTAGGATGAAAGAAATGCAAAAAGGTTCTCGCAAATAAACATTATCACCACATATTTTGCATGACAGCGAATCAAAACTAAGTACCCATTTAATTAGGCTCAAACAAAAAAAATCATGTTGAACATGCTGCCCGTATAGACTCCTGACTCATGGCAGTACTTACTTAGACCTTTAAATACTTCTAGGAACTGAGGAAAATTTGGCCAGAGGCAGCACGCATCCTTATTTTAATTGTCACTTTACCGGACAGCCGCTGCGCGCCTGCGCCTGGCTCCCTGCGTTGCCGCCGCAGCGCCGCTGTCCCACGCGCCTGCCTCGCGCTGCTGCCGCCGTGCTGCGCCTGCTCCTGCGCCTGGCGGCTTGCGCCAGCGCTGCCGCTGCGCTCCCCGGCGATCGTGTGCCCGCGAGCGACGAGCCTGCGCTGCACACCGCCGCCGCGCCGCGCCGCGCCGTGCCCGTTGCCTGCCGCGTCCGCCGCCGCCCGCGAAGCTAGGGTTACGGGAGTTCGGGAGGCGGTGCGGGGTGGGGGAGGCGGGGAGCAGGGGAGGGGAGGCTGGGAGAGAGGAGAGGGGGAGGAGAGTGGGTGATTTGGGTCAATACATTTGGGCTAATGGGCCAATAGAAGAGGAAGGATGAAGCAGGCGCAGAAAGAGTGTTTTGTTTGCTTTATTGGTCTGTTTGGGGCTTTTTTTATTTTTAATACATATACAAAATATATAGTATATATACCTAACTTTTGTTCAAAATTTTTGGGTATACATCTAAATACCCTTAAATCCAAGATGGGCCCGCCCCTGAAGGTAAATGCAAGGATTAAGGATTAGGGTGTGTTCGGTGGAATTGGTTGGGAAGACACATTCAAAGCACGGAAAACGGAACGGTTCATTAGCGTGTGATTAATTAAGTATTAGCTAATTTTTGTTTTGAAAAATGGATTAATTTGATTTTTTTAAATAACTTTTGTATAAAAACTTTTTGCAAAAAACACACCATCATTTAACAGTTTGAAAAACGTGCACGTGAAAAACGAGTAGAATGAGTTGGTAACTCAAGCAAAAAAAAAAACTCAGCCTTAAGCTTCCAGATTGCAAGAGAATCTAAGCCCGTCTCTAGTGTTGCCCCAAATCGAACAGAGACGAAGGAAGAGCTTAGTTTGATTTGTACACTGGAGAACCCGCAGCAACCGTCGCGATGGTAAAGAGTATAGCAACCGTCGCGCAGGAGGTCGCCGGGAAGCTGCCTCGCGCAGCCAGAGGAGGAGGAGCTCCGGGATTTGGGGGCCGAACGAACAGGCGGAGAAGATGGGTCACTGGAGGAGATTAAATCGAACCAAACCACACACTGGACAAGACGCGCCTACGGGTTGCTCACCGGCGAAGATTCTGCAGGACGCACGCGGGATGGAGATCGGCGCTGCCGGCCGGCGAGCCCGCGAGGAGATGGGGACGGGGGGATCGGCTACGGCAGAGTCGCAAGCACAGCAGATGAGAGACGTCCCCCTCCAACTCCGAGGACAGCAAACTGGCAGGAAGGGGGAGCTCCGAAGAGAAGAAAAGCTCACCGTCGAAATCCGTCGGCGGGCGGCGTAGGCGGCCGTGGGCTCGTGTGCTTGCGTCGGGAAGGAAGACTTCGTGGGGTGTTCGATCCGGTCTAATGGTGGTGGTCCATTCTGACTTCGCTTGTAACATCTGGGCCGGGCCGTGAATCCGTCCGTGATGGGCCGCCATGCCAGAGTCCAATAACCATATCGAATCGACAGGGGTTTGGGGTTTAAAACTCCGAACCCCTTTGGGTCTTTACTGGCCGTTCGATCAAATATGTGCGATCTAGATTGACGGGATCAACTACTCGATAGGAGTCGGTGTCTAAAACTCCGAACCCTCTTTGGGTCTTTACTGGCCATTCGATCAAACATGTGCGATCTAGATTGAGGGGATCAACAACGCAATAGGAGTCGGTGTCTAAAACTCCGAACCCCCCTTTTGGGCTTTGAGCGTGTCCTAACCGTTAGATCAGGATGTTTGGCCTTAGATTGAGCGGATCAGCCACTCGTCGCAAAACGCAAAATGAGCCGAGCGCTAATCATGCTATGCTATGATACATTCGTGCTTGCTTAGAGCTAGTGCGATCAGATCATTAGACACTCACAAATCACTAAAATCACGAACGTCTTAATGGTCATGTCATGATTTTCTCCCTATCACGAACAGTCAAATGTTTAAGTTCTCTCCCTATGCTAGTATTGGTCAGATCGGATGCGATTTATATGCAGTACGTTACACTGTCCTCTTTTCTTGCGTGTTTGCTTTGTCCTATTAAGGAACTAAAAATGACCACCAAATATATAACCGCCAGACTAAAAGAGTGTGAGGGATTTGCAAAGGAAATTCCGTGATTCACAAAACTGGGGGTTAGAACTCGTGAAAGTGACTTTTTACAAGCCATATCTCAACGCAAATTCTGAAATGCACGATGGAAACGGCGACGAGCAAACAGTGAAAAATGCCATCGCCAAACTTCTGATCGGCAATACTACAGTACTGTTTTGAGTCAACTACAATATGGGCCCCGAAGCACGGCTGCAGATACGTTCAAATTTTCATATGTTGGGCGGAGGTCTTTCAGTTCTGATCTTGCCTGAGTACCCGCGTTACAACTCCAACAGCGATTGTGCTTCCAGAAGACCTTAAGAATGCCCTGCCAAGAGCTCGGCATTTGGAGAATTCTTGAACACAGACCGGAGCATCTAGTGTAACCTGACAAATATCAGGAAAATCAGAACATTGATTATGAATTCATGAGCAATGGCTCCTCACAAGGATCTGTGATCACTTGTTACCTGCACAACTGCATTCTGCTTTGACTTAAGAAATCGAGGTGCAGTTTTGCTTGGTTTGCCAGCCTTGTCAAGCAATGCCACGATTTTCGTAACCCTCGCAGCCTCCTTCACATGATGTATGTGAAACTCGACCTAGGCCCATAATATTATCAGATTGCATCAGGGAAGAAAATAATCAAAGAGAGCTTTCGGTCATATCTTTACCTGATAGCCGATAAGGATAGGAATGGTGACGTCTAACACTAGAACCCTTAGCTCCAAGAAGTTAGAGACAGGCACTGGGAAACCAGGGTTGCAAAGAATCCCACCTGGTATTAGCTTACTCCCATCGATACCCTGTAAACTAACCGCTACATTATCACCAGCTCTTGCTATGTCACATGAATTTGAATCGCGTTCGATGGATTTCACTGTCACCACTTCCCCACAAGGTGAAATTAATACCTGCAACAGCAAATTCCAAGCTGTCAGAACAGACAGAAATGTCAAGACATTTGCGTACAAAAGCAAGTATAAATGAAATAAAAAAAAGACCAAATTCCAACATCATGCTGCTATTGAAAGATTGCCATGCAAGTATGCAACTAGCAAATGTCAAACTGTAAACGCTCTTGATCAATCTTTCCTCTATCATCATATTTGGAGCTGATCTCAGTGCAATATACAAGTATCGACAGTCCCTGCTGATTTGTGAGGAATGTACCTTTGAACCAATTCGAATAGCTCCAGTCTCTAATTTTCCAAATGCTGCCAACTGCCCTGTTGACTGAGACTTGATAACATCACAGATAGGAAGAATGAGGGGCTTTGAAACATCCCGAGATGGAAGCTGCAAGGAATCTATAGCATCCAAGAGACAAAATCCTTGATACCTGAAAGGACATCAGTTCAAGATTCCTATTGTTCAGATAAAAAATGATTTTTTTTCTAAGAAGACAGTATGGTCCCAAATATTTCAGAAGATCAGTAATACTATTCTCATGTATGTTCAAATCATCCAAACTATCTGTTTTGACCCAAATGGGTGCTTACTACGATATGTCGATATCACCATGTGAAAAGGTTAGAAATTGCAGGATGCATGAAACAGCCACCTCTGTTGAAAAATTATACACAACGTAGTGTCTCGAATGGCACGGAAGTAGTGTGTCAAAACATAACTTACCAGGAAGTTAAACGGACATCAGAAGGAATTTTGATCAAATTCTGATTTTCAACAGCACTAAGAGGAATCCAGGTAACAGATGAATCTTTGAAGTTGCATGAACGCAGAAAACTACCAAGTTGAACCTTGATGAACTCAAATCTTTCTTTGGAGTACCCGATGGCATCCATCTTGTTGACTGCAACAATAAGCTGTTCAACGCCGAAGCTTCTAATAAGTTGAGCATGTTCTTTTGTCTGGCCAACACTTTTCCCTCCTTCACCATCCATGCCAGCTTCAAATGAACCAGTGCAAGCATCAACAACAAGAATAGCTGCATCAGCTTGCGTTGCGCCAGATATCATATTCGGGACAAAATCTTTATGGCCTGGAGAGTCAAGCAAAACAACACGGTATTTCTTGGTCTCCAAATAAGCCACGGCCACAGTCATTGTCACACCTCTTTCTCTTTCTTCACTGCTTTCATCCATAGCCCATGCATAAGCAAATGATCCTTTTCCCTGGTAAAAAATAAATTCCATAATACAAAAAATATGAGTGGAACATCAGGATCAAGTAGAGTACAATAACAACAATAATAAACTTACTTTTTCTTTAGCCTCCTTCTCATTCTTGTGCATATCCTTTTTCGATATCCTTCCTAACAGATGTAGCAATCTCCCAGAGAGTGTCGACTTGCCAGAATCAACATGACCTACCTAAACAAATTGTTCGGAGACAATAAAATATTTAGACAAAGCACTTTTGGAATAACAAAATTGTTAAGGAACATATGCCATATTCAGAACAGAAGATGAGTATAGCATACTATTGCAAGGTTTAGTTGGCTCAGCACTCCTGATTCCTCATTAGCAAACATCCACTTCTCAGGCTTATATTCTTCAGGTAAATAAGGTTTTGCAGTATCTACTTCATTCTTTTCTAAACCTAGCTTCTGTATGTCAGAAGAAAGTTTCTGGGCCACATCCTCATTCTGTGCAGAACTGCTAGCCCTACTACTCTGATCCTCCTTCAGCTGAAAATGATCAGAAATCAATTGAGCTGTCCTCTCGACAGGCACATCTTCAGGAATTGAAATGTGTTTCACCTTTTTCCTAGCGCCTGATGAGCTACCAACAGATGCGTACTGTGTGGAACCAACTGTTGAATAATAAAATAATTTAAATTAAGGCGAAAATAAAAAACAAAGCTAACAGGCTTTTTTTTCAACAGGAAGGCTTATCAACAAACAGATGATACAACTGGTTATAATGTGGGAAGATCTCAAATCAAGTACAATAAGTCACCCTTACAAGAGTAGCTTGGTTCAGACTTCAGAGTGCATGACACGTTAGCTGTGGGTTCTTGTTGTCCAACAGGTGAAACATTTTTTAGTGGTATGCAAGGGAACAATCTGTTCAGCCACAGTAAGTGACAATGGTTCTTGGGAAAGAAAAGAATCAAAATCTGCTTCCCGCACATAAGAAGAGCTAATGTGTTTCTTTTATATGGTGAATTATGAACTATCCTTTTCATAATTAAATAAGGTGTTATGAAAGGAGAAGCTAATTTTAAGGCAGAACAGAGTTGCATACACAAAATTATACAGCATCTACCAATTTGCACCAGCAGTACCTTTCTCATGAGATATGCTAGCATTCTTTATCTCAGGGTCACCACCAAAGTCTGTACTAGGAGTATTCACTGGCATCTTGGTAGAATTTGATTTCGGCATCGAAGGGTTCCCAAAATCACTTGGTATCCCATTGACTGTAATTTAATAGTTATAGTACACTATGATTACATTAGAATTCCTTGTGGGAATACAAATTGTGATTCAAAGAGAATTAGAATGGGCGAAGCATGTTACCTTTTATTGAACCATCCTTGGCAGATTTCATAAAGGATTCTCGAAAAACCCCACACATCTCACAATACACCATGCTTTCATGATTATCGAACATGCACATGGAGCATCTCCAAAGCACAGGCACCATACTTGAGGACTTCTTCAATGACTCTGCACAATAGAGTGGTGACATAATATTAGAGATCAAGGAGCTGTACTACACGCAGTTAGCTTGATATGCTGAGTAAATCACAAAAAATCTTCACTGTACAACAACAAAGCAAAGCATTCAATGCATGGAGCTTATATGGAAAGCAATGGTTAAATGTATAAGCATATGAATTATTTCAAAGGGTGTCAAACATATAAAACAATAATATGCATATGCACCAGGATTCAGCAAGCAACCAGTAGGTAATCCTGGTAGTTCTAACTGGCAGCCATCTATGTTTTGATTCTCACCCAATTTGGGTAAATTTAATTTGTAGTAAGTTTTTTTCGTAAATTTTGATGGACTAACTGGATGAATGATATTTGACTCATTCCAAAAAATGCATGTTGAATAACAACACCTTCGAGACAACAAATATCTGAAGTGCATATGATGGGATAAATGGGCAAGGAAATTATCACATGACCAGGTAATCAGCAAATATAAGCTAAACGATCACTGCATTTGTTTGAACGAGCAATGCTATTGGAAGTTTTAGAGTTATTAAGCTCACCATGTTCTTATTTGCATATTCAGGCTATAGAGGATGCGATAGCAAGTGCAAATGCGGGATGGAAACAATGTAATGACATTAACAACATTTAACACCACTGAGCAAATAATGATAACGGGTGAAGGCTCCTAACCTACACCGCCGTAACTAACCTACATGAGTAGATATGGTAAGCGTGCATCATGAAGCGACTCCGATAGCTATTTCACCATTCTTACAGCTGAGGTGTACACTGTCTACTACTAGCTTCAACCTTCGACATAATACCTTTCTCCTCCTTCACAGGGTGCTGAATGTCACTGTGTCCAGTAGCATCGTAATCATCGTAGTCTTCATCATACTCATCATAGTCATCGCCGTACTCGTCATCGTAGTCAGGCCCAGAGACAACCTTGCGCGGCATCGTCCTGGCACAGAGGCGGACCTAATGGGGAAAAGAACTAGTGTTATTAGTAAAACTAAGATTAAGAGAAAACCTAGCTTCCAGATCTATAAGAGAAGATAAGGTTGAGGCAAATTCGAGAGGAAAAGGTGTGGGTAGAACGGGAGGGATGAGAGAGGAAGAGGATGTGCGTCAGCACGTGTGCTCACCGGAGGCGGGAAGGGAAGCAGCGAGCGGGACGACAACACCCACCGCTGCTCGCGGAGTGGATGGAGAATGGCGCAGGCGGCGGCGCGGCGGGCGAAGCAGCGAGGAGACGGGAGTCGAGGCCGACGAAAACTTGGAGATCAACTTGGGGAGAGTCGGGAGGGGAGGAGAGGATGCGGCGGCGGTGCCGAATTTCGTAGCGGACGCCGGCACCGCCTGCGACGGCGAGCGTAAGCCGGATGGGACGAGAGTACGAGACTACACTGAAATCACAAATAATTTTAAGACAGTTTGAAAAGGAGCCTAGAAAATCTTAAATTGATCAGGAAAAGATAAGAGTTTTAGAAATACAATTTAAAAGTTACTGAAATTTAAAATTAAAAATAAAGAATATTCAAAAAAGAGTCCATGCATAATACAGCACGGGATTAACAAAAATTTAGAATTAAAAATAAAATAAATCTCAAAAATTGATTTCAATACAATTTTCAAATGAGTTCGAGATAAATACAATTTAGAAATTACTGAAATTCGAAATAATAAAAAATAATAATAGAAGAAAAGTCCATCTGAAACACAACACAAAATTAATTAAATTTCAAAATTAAAAATAAGAAATATTAAAAAAAAGTCCGTCTAGAGCACAAAACAAGATTAATTAAATTTCAACATTAAAAATAAAATAAATCTCAAAATTAGATTTCAATACAATTTCTGAAGAGTTTAGAAATAATATAATTTAGAAATTGCTAAAAATTCGAAATTAAAACAAGAACACTTAAAGAAGAGTCCATCTAAAAGACAACACAAGATTAATTAAAATTAAGATTTAAAAATAAAATAAATACCCAAAGTGGATTTTAATACTAATTTCAAAGAGTTCAAGTAGAAATACAATTTAAAAAATACTGAAGTACGAAATTAAAAATAAGTAATATTAAAAAAAGTGTTCATCTATAACGTACCCAACACTATATTAATTAAAACTAGCTGGGTGACCTGCGCAATTGTGTGGCTAGCACATACACAATATTATCTAAATATTTTTACACGTGATTTTTAAAATTTTATTTAATAGTCATCTCGTTTTTCTTAGGATTGTAATAAATTCAACATTATCATCATGGGGATTTCAATTTTGTAGTTTTTAAATGTTACACTAACCATCACTCCTTGCTCTTTTGCAATCTAATTATTTGTTTGTCCGGTCTACCATGGCTTTTATTTTTTCTCGTTAGAACCTTTATCGGATTTTATTGTCTCGTTGTGTTTTGGTTTTTATAGTTTCTAGAAGTCCCTTTAAACATCGCCATTGTACTTCCTTACGCCCGCCCTTTGTCCTCCTCTTTATTGTCATTGAGATTTTACAAATCAAACCTGATAATTGTCGGGGTTTCTTTTTTTACTTTATAGAAGTTTCGTTAACCGCCGTGACCCTGTTCCGTCATGCTCTGCCCGTCACTCCTCTTAATCGTTATTCAAATTCTTAAAATTAAACTTAATTATCGTTGAGGTTATGTTTTTGTCCCATGAACTGGCACCACCCTACTCCTTTATGCCTTCCCCGCTACCCACCTATTTGTTATAAATTGCTAGAGTTATGTTTTCGATAAATTGTTATTTTTTCTAATTTTGGAATATTTTTTATTTTTTATTTTATACGTTAATTAATTTCGTACTATGTTATACGTCGACTATTCTTTGTTATTTCTTATTTTTATTCCAAATTTTAATTATTTGTAAATTGTATTCTACCTAAACTCTTTTTTTTTCTAATTTTAGAATTTATTTATTTTTACTTTAAATTTTAATTAATCTTGTGTTGTATTCTAGCTAGTCTCTTTTTTCAATATTTATTATTTTTATTCAAAATTTTAGTTATTTCAAACTTATATTCCTACTTGAACTCTTATTTTTCTTTTTCTAATTTTAGAATTTATTTTATTTTTTATTCTAAATTTTAGTTATTTCAAACTTATATTCCTACTTGAACTCTTATTTTTCTTTTTCTAATTTTAGAATTTATTTTATTTTTTATTCTAAATTTTAGTTAATCCCATATTGTGTTCTATGCAAACTGTTATTTTAATATTTTTTATTTTTTATTATGAATTTCAGTTATTTATAAATTATATTTCTACTTCTCTTCTTTTTTACTTTCAGGGTTTATTATATTTTTTATTCTGAATTTAATTACTATCGTATTGTGTTATACATACACTATTCTTTCAATATTTCTTATTTTGAAATTGTAGTCCTAATTGAATTTTTTTCTTTGATTAATGTGGGATTTTTTAGGCTCAATATCCAACGTGGTATTTTTTCCATGGCTGAAATCCAGTTATTTCTAAATTTTATTTCTTATTGATTTTTTTCTTTTTCTCGATTAATGGTGGGATTTTTTCAGCAGATTTAGTACCGCATCCAAATTATGTCCAGCGTGACGTGCATGAATAAAGCAGATTGCAATTTTTTGCTGATGAAGCTCTCATGCCACATAATCTTTCCTTATGGCGCGTTCATAGTTTTACCAAATTAATTAAAATACTTTTTTCACATAGTTGTACAAAATATTACTTCAAACGAATGTTAGACGGATGTTCAATAATCCACGGTGTCAAACATTAAAAAAACGAAGCAAGTATATATTTTGTATAGCTTTATAATAATAACTGCATTTGCTTCTGCATTTGCACGCGCAGCCTAATGTTCCTGGCCTCTTGGCTCATGCATACATGGTATTCCTACACTGTTTTATTCCTTTTGTATTGGTTGTTTGATTTTTTTTTGTTTCTACCGTGAGTTAACGTGTCTTACACTGATTAGATTTGTACTATGTATTTGATTACAGGCTCTCCATGCAAATGTGTCCGACTCCTAATCATAAAGGTCTAATTAACTTGCCATCAGAGTGTATATAGAATAGATCGGTCTCAATTTCGTGTAGTCGTTTTCTAGTTGGACTCCGATATTTCCATGTGTTAATCTGCACTACTGAAAATCTAAACATCGACAATCTAACGATCAAAATATTTTTCTTTTTTTTGATTAATGTAGAAATTTTTAGCCTCCACAGCGAACGCTGAAGCCTTATTTCAAGGTTGTCTTAATAATATAATAAATAAATAGATATATTTCGAATAAAAATAAAATAAATTCTAAAATTGGATTTTGAATACAAATTCCAAAAAACCAATACGGCGCTGGTGGCGCTGGTGGCGCTGCTTCCCCGTTGTCTCAGGCTCATTGCTGTAGTTCAGCCCAATATGGCCCATTGAACAAAGGTCGCGTTCCACTTCCAACTTCTTCCAAGTTGGCCCACTAAATTTGGATCGCTAACGTTGGCAGGGATTACAGTGATCTTTCTTTTTCGGGGGAAGAAATGGCATGAAGATAGAGGTAGAGCGTCAACGAGCTCTTCAGGTTTCAACTTTGGAAGCCCATTTGGGCTAAAAGCCAATGCAATCAAACCACATGAATACACCATACAAGTATACAATTGCAAGAAATACAAATTAACTGATACGCCCGAACCCCGCGGCGGATGCCGGTGGCCCCTGGCGCCGGCGGCGATCAGGCAACGGCAGCCAGTGCCGGCGAAGCGGCCCTCTCGGCGACGACCTGCTCGTAGAGGTCCCTGATCTTGAGCCCGACGATGGTCTGGAAGAGCCCCGTGCCGTTGTTGCTCCCGGGGAAGTCGGCGTGCTTGAGCATCTGCTGCGTCACCTCCCCGTAGTACTTGGTTGACAGGTTGCTGAGGTGAGACTCCACGTAGATCAGCTCGTCTAGCTTATCGAACTTCCCGTCCATCTCCAGCACCGAAACCTGCAGCTCACAAAACCATATCAATTTTGCAATTTTTCTTCACATCTGCTGAATCGGTGATGGGTTGTTACTACCTCGTGGCCGAAGTAGGTGTCCGGGAAGTAGGCGAGCTTGATGCCGGGGTAGGAGCAGGAGAGCTTCCTCCCGCAGGGTATCCAGCTGATGGTCGATCCTTCGTCGAAGAGGTAGGCCGGCGCGAAGTGCTGGACGCCTTCCTTCATGATCAGCTTCACGCGCAGCACCTGGCCTTCGTCGTCGTCGGGGATCAGCCGCGTCGGCAGGACCTCGATCACGGCGTCGGCGTACTGCTTCTGCGGGTCTGCACAGAAGACATACAAAAATGGATGGATGTCAGTGTTGAGCTTGTTGCAGCTTAGATGATGGTTTTGAGCAAGATATCGATCTTTTGATTTAGTAGTGATCGATCAGTGTGTTTTACCAATGTATGCATCGAAGTCGGGCTTCCGGGCTTCAATGCTGGCCTTGACGCTCTCCAGGCTGTGCCCACGCTCTGCCATGTCTCTCTGCACAAATGGGACGGCGCAAAATGCTACTACTATTCATCAGTAAGAGAACTGAACTGTGCCACTGTTCCCGAGCAATTTGTCACATAAACAGACCTGAATTTTCCATGCAAACTTGATGTCGCTGCTGATGTCCAGGTAGATGCTGAAGTCCAGCAGGCCCCTGACACGCTCATCATACCTAGAGTAATGCAAACACAACACACGTTAACCTGCATTGCCCGGCATATATAATGCAGTAGTCCAGTAGAAGTTGTAGAACATGAGAAGAAATTGCAAAAATAATCACATTGGGTGAAGGCCCTCGACGACGAGGATCTTGGGAGGAGTGATGAGCTCGGGCGGGTCGAGGAGGCCCGTGGCGTGGTTGTAGATGGGTTTCTCGACGGCGCGGCCTTCCTTGATGGCCTTAAGCTGCCGGTACATGAGGTCGAAGTCGTTGACGCGCGGGTCCAGCGCCGTCACGCTTTTCTCCTTCCTCCCCGCGCGGTCCAGCGAGTGGTAGTCGTCGAGGCAGATCACCGTGGCAGCGTCGCCGACGAGCGTGTTGGAGTCCGGGTTGCTGCTCCTCGGCGCAGCCGCCGCTGCCGTGCCGGCGCCGAGCACGCTCGTCAGGCGACGCACGAACGTGGTCTTCCCGCACCCGGAGTCGGCTGCCAGCCCGATCACCACCGTCCCGCCCGCCGCCGCCGCGGAGCACGACACGCGGGACGGGAACGCCACCTTCATCGTCCTCCTCCTCCCGCTGCTCAGCAGGATGGTCGTCGTGCTCGGCGAGGTGGCCGCGCCCGTGTGCGCCACGAAGGCCGCCATTGATGCAAGGAGTTGCAAGCTATAGCTCCAAGAGTGAGATCAAGGAGAGGGAAGGTTGATGGCGACGTGTAGTAGGAGAGCTATAGCTTGCAGTGTGGTGTATCCGTTCTTGCTTGAGATTCTTCCTCGATCTCTAGCTCGTTGTCAGCTCAGCTCGATCGGCGACGAAATATCGATCAGTTGAGTTGAGCTAAGATATGCAGAAAGCTTAGCTAGCTTGAGATGATTGAGACTGGATTTTCATGGGCTTTCTTTGTCCTGCATGCCTCCATGCCGATATCTAGCTAGAGACGCGCGCAGCAGGGCCGGCCGGCCGGCGGAAGAGGAGAAATCTTGGTGGTGGACTGGTGGTTTTGCGGGGTTGCAGATTATGGTGGTCCTACGTGGTGGCGGCACGAGGGTGGCCGGCTGAAAACGGAGGGCGCCAACGTATGTGTTTGTTTGGTGTATTTGGCGAACCGCATGGTGAAAATGGTGATTCTCTTGAAACACACTCGGTTAACCATACAAAGATACGGAGTACTCCTGATTCTACTCTTTTTTTTAACGCACCATATGTTGACCACACGGTGAGTTGTAGGATTTGCCACGAGCGCGTTGCTTAATTGTTTATCCGTTGCTTTGAGCTTGCTCCTAAATTAACTGATAGTCGCAATTCTTGCCATCCTAGAAGAGACTCTGTCAAAGAAGGGACAAATATGGCTTTCCACCGAGGAGCTGGCTGAAATGGACTGCAGAAGTGGACGCGTCGAGTATTGGAGCAACAAACAAGATGGCCCATCGTTTGTCAAGTTGCTGTGAACGCCAAAACGACCGCCCAAACTGACCCACACGGGTGCTTTGGTTTCATTCAAAGTTCAGGGCGCTGGTTCTAGAGAAGATCCCTGCCACGTTGCATGATTGCATGCACCGCTGCTGCTCTTATTGTCAAAGAGTAACACCAACCGTATCATGCGATCAGCAAGCATACCAAACTGCAGTAGCATCTTTGACAGCCGAAAAAATAATTATAAGGTAGACAGAGAAATTCAAGGTATGCATGACATACAACTGCAGATAAAACTGATAACTTGCAAAGAATTGTGCCAGATGGATCTGATCTGAGTTAGATGGATACTACAAATCGGGAAGCACAACATCAAGCCAACAATCCTCAAGGGTGCATATATATGATCCAGGTCTGGATGCAATTTTGTCTATTTTCCCGACCGAGAATAGTCTTAGCTCATTTAACAGTAACCAAACAGGCAAACCGACGATCTACCCAATCACATACGGACTACAGTTTGCCAAGAATCAAAACACGTCGTTCCAGACACAAACCTATGATAACGATGCTAACTACCTACACCATAACAAGCTTGAAAAGGTTTCACAATAAACTGACATGAAGAGACATTCTCAGGGTGTACTGTTTTGTATGCACAGAACCGCTGCATGAAGAGGTGTGCTACTGGTGGTCACCGGAAACTTTCCATCATGATGAATAGCTTGACCTGTTCCCTCTGAAGTACATGTACACTCTCTGCATCAACCAATAGAGAAGTAATAAAAAATATTTAAGTGTTCGCATTTTGTACCCTTCAAAAATAAACAAATCAAATAATGATCACAAGCATGAACAAGATGGGAATTCGATGACTTGCAGGAACTCCCCCCCACCTCCCAACCCCCCCCCCCCCCCCAAAAAAAAAGAAGCAATCCTCAATGAACATTGAGTATAAACTTGGACACTAACTAATGGGTAATGAAAATTGGGCACTACAACGAAATTGTAGTACCAAGAAATTAGGAAAATAACTTCCCCTTGATATTTATTTTAGTGAACTATGCATTGTACTCACGAGGTTTACTAGTCCTGAAACTAAACTAAGAAAGGGTGCATAGCAATGTGAAAGCAGAAGTACTTAACTTTTAGTTTACATAGCGAATTACTACAATAGTTTCCATTTTTTGAAACTGTGGCTGTAATCTCAATGCATAATAATCTACAGAAGTAGTATATAAATGTACATGGAATACGGACTGCTTCCTCATGCATTCAGTATCCTGACAACAAATTACTACTATATTAATTACTATTATGCAGATATCTATAATATGGAAAGAGAAGTAACAAATTCAATGCTTTAAGCACACTAACAGTTCATTAAGCAGACCAGAGGTTAAGAAATAAAATTTGTCTATCCCCATAAATACGTGGTGCATTTAATACATGAGTAGAACATTCATAAGTTAAATCTGCCTTACATTCATTTCAT
Source organism: Oryza officinalis (assembly GCA_008326285.1). Lineage (NCBI taxonomy): Eukaryota > Viridiplantae > Streptophyta > Magnoliopsida > Poales > Poaceae > Oryza > Oryza officinalis. The sequence continues at coordinate 34,959,157 of BDMV01000004.1, forward strand.
GTGTGCACCCAGCTTTACCCTAAAATAATATGGGTTTCTCTTGTAATAAGCTAACTAGTGCTAAAACACATATATAAGGACAGAGAAGGGGACAGAGGGGATATCAGTTGATGAGAACAAGATTTTGTCCCAGACCTGAAGAACTCCAATGCTCAGCAGTGTCTCCAAGCAAAACAGCGCAAACCCCACAAAGTAAAAGATCTGCAAGAAAAGAAAAACATCAGTACTTAATTTCCTACTAGTTGGCACCTTAAGGTTAATTCAAAGTGCTGGACACATAAAACATATTGCAGAGAAGTTATCCAGCTTGCTCATTTATCAGGAGGATTTGAAATGGAACGAGGCAATTCAACTCACCCCAATTATCACATGCTCAGAAAAGGTGTCGATGGCAGCCAGTATGCCCCTGATAAGCAAAAGAGAAAAAACATGTAATATTAATATCTCAGAAACAAGAACATGTAAAAGTACTACCAAGAATGAAGCTCTAGAATTTCATAATTCATCAGTCAATATTAAATACTAAATAACTGCATATTAATAAGCAAACACTTGATATAACTTATGGCAACTTACGTTAATGATTTTCCATGAAACACAATTGGCGGGGCAATGGCAGCAATAATGCAAAAGCCAATGTGGATCTGTGCCAAATATCAATGAAAAGATGATATGATCCATATGATAAGAGATAACTTTGACTGAGCAGAAGTTGTAATGTCAAGAAAACATAAAAAATCAGTTTTCAGCTATATCTTACCAGGTAACAGAGAAAGAACCATCCAAAACTGAACGCACTGTTAGTCCTGTTTAACAAGTAAAAGAAAGTGTCAGATACAATAATAAAGCCATGGTTCCAGAACTATACAGCACAAACCACAGTTCAGGTCCACTGAAATGTTTTATACCAGCTCCACAAAGGAGCAGTGCAGGTCTGCATAAACTCTTGTGCAAGAGATACATTCTCTGTACAATGCACTGATGGAAATAAGCAATATAACTGAAATGCACAAACTAAAATATAACACCTGTAGCAAGATGCGCTAACAAAAATATTACTCTTTGAAGGATACATTAACAGAAAGAGTGGTAAAGCAGAAAAAAATATACCTCATAGCACGGTAAAGAGGCCTATACCATATCAAGTATGACAGGGGAATTCCAAGCAAGGCATAGATAGTGGCAAGGAAAAACAGCTTCGAATCTACAAGCATAAGACACCAACCATTAAGCATGAGCCAATGTACAAAAACACTTTGGCATTTATAGAAACCCATGCAACCCACCGCCCTCCTTGATCCAGCAGACTATGACAGCGATGAAGTTCCATGAGAGGCAAAGCACGATACCTGTAGATTAAAATAACACAGACAGGACATACTGAGATAAATCAAAGCTGCCTTTGAAGCGCACCATAGCTACCACCACAATTGATTAATCCAGAGAATCGGCTAGATAAGCAAACAATGTGGCACTACTAAACAATTGATGTAGCAAATTGCAATAACAACGTCCAATCTACACCTACCAAGCCAGCTTGCGAACGCGAGATACTGCAATTTCTGCAAATTAGCCGGTATCTCATTGGCAATGTCATGGTGAATGATCGGAAAAAATGGTGGCCAGTTCTTATCCTCCATTGGCACTCCAGCTGCGTCAAAAAAGAAAAAAAAATGTGCAAATGAGCGCACTCCTCTTAACACAACTGGCAATTGAATTATCACCGAGTCCACCATCAGTCAAACAAGAGCATACCATTCCTCAGCGCTTCCTCCCGCCTTTTGATATCCTGCAGCCACAACAAAACCACAATGATACACTACCGAACCAACCAGCATTTCAAAAGTTCACAAGTGGAATGGAGAGCAAACCCCACCGCCTCCCGCCGCTTCAGATCTGTTTCCCACGATGAGAGTTCCCTCGCCTTGCTCTTGGAGTCCTGTGCAGCGTACACGCCCCCAAAACCCTCAGATTCGCGTACGAGAACAACAGGAGAAAGTAGGGGGGAAAAAAGGGGGAGCACTATCACGTAAAGCATCTTACGCCCATGGTGTCGAGCGGGACATCGACGGTGGCGTCCCCCCTGCCGGCGCCGAAGCCGGCAGGCTCCGTGGGGCGGAACCCGTACTGCTGCCTGCTGCCGCCGCCGCCACCTCCCCCTCCCCCATTCTGCAGCGCCGTAGCCACACCTCATCAGAAAACAGCACGCAAAAAGTCCCAGATCTACCACCACTCCACGCGCCACAAACACCCAGTAACCAGACAAATTTCCACCCCAAAAAAAAAACAAAAAAAGCAGCGTGCGAGGAGAGGAGTGTCGGCTCACGGAGAAGGGGTTGTCGTCGGCGTTGCCCTCGTCGAACGGGTTGGGGTCGTGATGCATGCCGCCGCCGCTCCTTCCTAGGGCTTGGCTCCGCCTCGCCGCTGCGCGTGGATGAGGAGGAGGAGGAGAACGGCGGGGAAAGCGGCGAGTGGTGCACTGGTGCGTGGCTTGGCTTGGACTCGAGTCGCTTCCGGTTCAAGCGGTTCACTCGCTTTGCGCCGCTTTTCTCACGTGACGTGACTGAAGTGGGGGTTCGGTCCCGCTCCAATACGCGTCGTCGCGGTGCGCGGCCCGGGAAAGCCCACGGGCCATCATCCAGCCAGCCTATTATGCCAAATCCGAAACGGCCCAATTCACTTGGATTTAGCTCAAATTTGGGTGCTAATTTAGGCCTAATACTAGTACATTTTGTTTTTTCTTATAATTTGGGCCTTTTACTTGGACTCAGAAAGCTAGTTGTACTGTACAGATTGACTTCTTCACCGGAGTCAAAGTTTTCCGCGTGAGAGGAGTCATCGGACCTCACTTCGAGAAGAAAGATGACATGAGATTTGGGGAGTTATTTAAAAAAGGACCTGAAATTAGGGGGAGATGGATCTATCCATCCATGAAATCGAACAAACCCAAATGCCTCTCAATGCAAGCAAAGGCCCCTTCGACTAGTATCTTGTTTTCTAACCCAGTCACATTTAATTTAGCCCATGTGCGAGCTTCCATCACATGCCTCCCGCACGTCTCCCCAAGCTTATCGAACCATTGGGAAAAGGAAACTGCTAAATCTGCCTGTGCTCATAGTATCACAAGGCGCCCGGACTTGAACTCTCTTCACTAGGAGCTGTGTGTTTTGTGTTGTTTACGTTAATCACACAGACGTAAACACGCTTGCTAAGATGGACAAGGAAAGGTTGGAGCTGGCTAATGGCTAGTACCTGTTCCCTCCATCATCTCTAAATAAATATAGTTTTATCTAAAAGACTTATCCATAAATAAATATAGTTTTAGGCTGAATCTAAATGAGATGTATAATCGCGGTTGTTGGCAACTCAGAAAACGGAGTGAATCATTTGTACATGATCGATCGAATATTAATTACTATAAAATAGAAATAAGGATTTATTTGATTTTTCAAAAAATATTTTTTTACATAAAACATACCGTTTATTAGTTCAAGAATTGTGCTAACGGATAATAAGATAGTTGTCCAAACCAATAGCCCAAACCAACGGGTCCTTAGAGTGGTCCATTAGACCTCTTTAATACTACATCTTTTACTTCTCGTTTTTAACCATCGAACAAGTGGTACTCTTTCCTCCTCCTCCGATCCTTGTTTTCTCTCCGTATTAATGAAAGGTATAGTAGTATTTTAACCTAATGATTAATTTGTGTTGATTAGTTAGATTTTATGAATATAGGGAGCATCTTAGGGTTCCATGCATGCTGATCAAGTGGTTATCATTGTTTAGCTTATGCCATTAATTAGATTTATTATCCATCCATCTGCATGGTAGCTGATCGATCTTGAGGTTTGTGGGGGGTATGGTTTATGCATGGTCAATTTGGAGACACATGCTTTCCTGCCTCTTAGCGGGGAGCCCTAGCTAGCAAAGGTAGCTGCTAATCGTGATCCAAAGTTACTTATAGGACAGTATAGCAAGTGGCTATGGTACTATGCTTCTATAGGACGCCTTTGGGCATGGATCATATATTAGAGGTGCCTAGCTTGACTGTAACCACCCACAGCACAAATATGGGATCCAATGTACTTTGAAATTACTGGATCAAATTCAACTATCATGCACATACTACCTCCGTCCCAAAATACTCGTCGCTTTGTGCTTTTGTTTGTAAAGTTTGATCATTCGTCTTATTCAAAAAATTATGGAATTATTATTTATTTTTTTTGCGACTTGCTTTATTATCAAAAATATTTTAAGTATGTATAATTTTTTTTATTTGTATTAATTTTTCAAATAAGACAAATGGTCAAACGTTACAAGAAAAAAGTCAAAGCGACAACTAATATGGGACGGAGGAAGTATGTATTTTGGTAGCAGTATATATATATATATATATATATATAATAATGGCTAGCCTATAGTAGCATTTGCATCAAGCTAGTCATACATGTAGAAGTGTTACTAATTAAGTTTAATACACCTATAGGCCATAGCAGAGTTCTAGCTAGATATAGCTAGCTATCTCAACTTAATTTGATACATTTTGACCACAGAGTACGAGCTAGTTTGATGATCAATTATTTCGATAGTTTACTTCAATACAAAGATGACGTTTAACGATAGTACTATATATATATTATGATTCATTTGATCTGATACTTCGAGCTTAACTATTCCCATTTGCATGGAGCGGTAAAATATGCAACTTGCTCCTACTTTTTACCACCTGATCATTCTACCCTAAACCAAATGAGATGATCTATATTTGTTTCAGGCCATTTTAGTTAATTAGTGTAACCCTGTGGACACCATTTGAATTCGTGTGCAGAAACACCACCAACTTTCTCAAACTCAGCTATCAAAAAATTAACAAATCGCTAATAAATTCTCGATCGATGCGTGCGTACGTGCATCTATTCTGCACAGCTAGCTAGCTGCAGGGCAGGCTGCAACGCAATGCAACCTGCAAGCCGGCACAGAAGGCGCTGCAACGCAAATCAAATCGATAGACACGATGCTCTCACTACTCCTACACACATAGCACGAGTCCCCATATGTGTAAGTGTAGATGCATGCTCTTAAAATGTATAGCTAGTTCTAGCATCTTCTTGAAATGAAACTATTTCTATACTTACGATACACTCTCCTCTTAACCAATCAATGTTATTCTCCATTTAATTTCTTCACCCAATTTTTTTTCTCAATCAATCATAACTTTTCTCCAATCATTTCATCTATTTCTTTAAAATCCATGTTTACCTTAAAAAATACTTATATTTTGAAATAAATGTTGTAGCACAGGCATGTGATACCACCTTTTCAGCATCAACCAAACGATCGATCGATCCATCAAGTTTATATATGGCGAATATCGTGTACATACGTACGAAAATTAATGCCAATTGATAGTATATACTCTCTGCATTTCAAAACATATGATGCCATTGACTTTTTTACAACGTTTGACCATTCGTCTTATTCAAAAAAATTATATAAATATCATTTATTTTGTGGTGACTTGTTTTATCATCAAATAAAATATAATCTTAACTTATACTTTTATATACTTACACTAAACTTTTGAATAAGATAAATTGTCAAACATTGTGAAAAAGTCAATGGTGTCATACTTTTTGAAAAGGAGGTAGTATATGGTTGTGAACAGCTTAAATAGGAAGTCTTTTCTGCGCAATCTGGCAGCTTAAATAGGACATAGACTGTCCTCACAAACCATCCCTAGATTTCTCCAGGCCAAACACGCTTAACTTTAGAGTTCTTTGGAGAAGCCCGAAAAGAAGTTGCAACTTGTTAGCATGAGTATCCTATCAATTCTATTATGCTTTGAGCCGGGGTGTTACATCCTCACCTCCTAAGAGATCGACGTCCTCGTCGATCAACCCCAAGCCAGGAACTTCCTCTCTTGGCCACGTCCGTGTGTCCAGTGTCAGCGCATGTGCCATGGTGTGGTGACCACGTTCGTGTGTCCAGTGCCAGCGCATGTGCTATGCTGTGTGACCACACCAGGTCCACACCAGCCATGCGTACCATGACTGCGCAAATGCGACACACGCGCCCGTGAAACCGCGAGAGTCGGCTCTGATACCATACTGTAATGTCCCGCCTATAGATTTCTCCAGGCCAAGCACGCTTAACTTTAGAGTTCTTTGGAGATGAGCTTTCGGAAAAGAAGTTGTAACTTGTTAGCATGAGTATCCTATCAATCTTATTATGCCTTGAGCCGGGGTGTTACACTGAGCTATATTTTTTGTTCATTTTTGTCCAACTAGGAATTTGGTCTAAATAACCTCTAATTGGACAAGCAACAGTATCACCAAAAGAGATCAAGATTATATTTTGCTCTCCAATAGTTTGTAATTCAGGATTTACCACATAACTACTATGTGTCGACTATGACATGTGGGGTCGATCTATGACATGAAGTGGCAAATCCTTTATGCTACCTTGAGGAGGGGCGCAACAATTAATCCTATTTTTTTCCTTAATTCTATAATGATATAAAAGGATGGCTTGTCACATATATATTTCCTACATGCATGCATGGTGGATTCGAATTGAAAATGACGAGATGTGTCACCACATATTCGAGAGTATATATTGGAGCACTGGACATTAGGTTATGTGGCGGTGGCGATGGCAAAGGAAAATTAAATCTCATCTCTTTTCCACAATGAAATAAGATAAATGACACTGATATAGTATATGCTAGTCACCGCTAGTGTCTCTTATGTAATTGATACTGCTGATCGATCCATCACTTATCCCACAAACATAGTGGAGGACCGGGAAAGGACATCCAACTAGTGCATGATGGTTGTAACAATCAAATGCCCGATGGCAATAAGAAATGGTTCCTCGACATATATATTAACATATATTGATGAAATGCGCAAATTAATTCATTCCTTGTAGGTGAAATGACAATAATGACTAACACGTCTTTAAGAAAAATAGACGATAAAGTCTAAAATTCAGTATTACTAGAAATCTAGGAGTGAACGTGCACATATATAGGTTCAACATTAGTGGGTGTCTGGTCGTCTAGATGAGAGCAAGGCTACAATTTTCACACAATACACCATGCATGAAATATATGCATCTTGGTACTGGTGGTCCATGTGATGCCTTGCGAATAACCTCTAATTCTAATTCTCATAGTACAATCTCTCCCCCTCTATTTTTTTCTAAATAAAACAATGTCATTTGCAGAATTGTACATGCATATTTTTGTACGAACTAATCATCTAGGAGTACCAAAGAGTAGCTAGTGATAGAGGTGCCCTCTCTCTGTGACATGTTGCACTAGAATATGTGGCTGGTGTCACATGGCAGGATGCTTCTCATTCCCTCTTTGGCCCATCTCCTCCTATACATGCGCAGGCATGATGCATGCATACGGTTGCATGCACAACTAAGATCAGAGAATCCCAGCAGTAGTGCATGAATACTTGCGAGTTGGCGACGTCATATGATATATACTATACTCCACTTGGTGCTAGCTAGGTTGAATTGAGATCGATCAGAGATGGGGATAAAACTGATATAGAGCTAGCTAGGGCCTGGATGCAGAGATGCAGCCATATGGCCTTCTGTTTTGTTTTGTTCTCAAGTGAGATACTACGACGATATATTGATCAGAGATCGATGTGATGGCGATGGAAATTTTTTAAGGTGATCGGCACAGGCGTGAACGTGGGAGTTGGGCATGGAATTAATGGCGCCGGCCGTGCGTGAGCTGGACAAAATCCAAAATCATACTATGATCCATGATGTGAAGGTTGGTGGCCTGGCTAGCTACCTAGCTGATCTCCCACCCTTTTGTAACGAACTTTGGAAGAGGCATCGGTTACTGGGAATACTAGAATATGGGATTGGGGATCGATCGATCGAGTGAATGCTGCTTGCATTCATTAATTGGCACCCGGCAGCCAGGATGCTTTGCTAATTTCTCTTTTTTAATTATTACTCTATTCGTTTTAAAACAAGTTTGTATTTACCTTCAACCATTTGTAAAACCATTTCTATCTCCTCACCTGATCGGTCCGTAAATCAGTAAGTTTCATTCCTCCAGTACTCTTTACCAAGACTCACCTACCAACCTAACAATACTACTTTCGTATTAATAGGGTTAATTTAGTCTTTTTTTGTATCATCTTATTTTGAGCATCCAAGAGGAAAGATGAAGTTATCTTGAAACGGTAAAGTATAATTATTTGGTGTCATAAAACTTTAGTATGGAGGACGTATAAACTCCTAAAGAGTTTTTACAATCCTGCTGGAGAGATACCATGTTTCAATGCTGGAAAATGTGGCGACTCTACTCAAGGATCATAAAATTGCTCAGACTAATAACTCTAAGAAAGTATAGCTAAGCCAAAAAGAAAATATTGGAGCAATCCTAGAAATAATAAAAATTTAGTATCTAAATATCCCTACCAGGTTGGTTGGCTTGGAAATACAATTACCTAACGGGCTAACCATCCGAGTTATCATGACTTGTGCATTTTTCCTTTTTACCCCCTTAACACGAATCACCCGTTGTTTTTCCATTTGTACTCCCTTCTAAAAAAACTTATAGGAATGAACTGGACAAATACTTTTTTAGATTCATCTCTAGAAATTGATTTTTTTAGACAGAGGGTGTAGTTTCATACGGAAAAAGAAACCTGATCAATATTTAAAAAAGGGTTAATTTGATCCATGATATTGCAACTTTGCCGATTTGGAAAAATGCTATGACTATTCGTGATATCGATTGGGTGCTATTGAAATTTTACAAAATTGAAACCATGCCATCGCCGTCACGTTTTCCATCCCTTCCATCTTCTTCCTTCTTCTCCTCGTCAAGGGGTTAGTTGCAAGGAGGCCAGTCGGCGAGTTCTAGTGAAGTGGGCAAGGCCAACGGTGCCAAAGCCCAGGGAACGGGAGAGGATGACGACAGAGAGGAACATCACGGTGAGGCGACACTGGGGACGGCGGAGCAGCAAGTGATGAGGATGGCAGCCGGTGCCTGTGAAGGACATAGAGACGGAGCAGCAAGCGACGCAGGCGGCAACTTCCATCACCTCCCAATCGATGAAGCAACAAGCAACGAGGACGATGGAGGAGGAGGTGAAGATGGCGGCGACGCCTGAAACTGACCTTCTCGGAGCTCGCGTGAGGAGGAGGAGGTGAAGATGACAGCGGCACCTGGATCCGGCCTCCCCGAAGCTCACGCCATGTCACGCCCCAAACTAGCCCCGAGCGGAGGCCAGCGTAAAGCGGTCCAAATTAACCTGTATGCCTGTACCAGTCCCAGGAAATTGCGCTAGTACAACAGGAAGATAGATTATCACAACAACAGCGGTCTCTTTATTAAGAGTAGGATTACAACCAAGGTTGGAACTGCGGACAGAACCCGAGTTCGCAACAGCATTACAAAAAGGCGGAAGCGGAAAGCGGAGACTAGCCCTAAGCCACAAGCAAAGCCTTGGGGGAAGGCCGAAACCCTACTACTGCTCGAAGTCTGCTTGCTCCTGGAAGAACTCTTCCTCAGCAGGGTCCACCTCTTTGTCTTCGAGAACTGGGGGGGTTTAATTATATAGAGCAAGGGTGAGTACGGAAGTACTCAGCAAGTCAGGGGAATTAAGTGTTTAATGCAAGCTTCAAGGGAAAGCCAGTTGTTTTTCGCAATTGATTTTAGCTGAAGACTTTAAAAACATCTAAGTAAGTGCTTCTCAACGACACGGATGAGAAAGTGCGTCTCATCCGACCGGAGCAGTGAAAATGTATCGATTGATTCTTGTCGGCACGAGAGGCTCCCTGCCAATCGTTTACCGACCCGGCTGCTCCAAGAGCCACACGCGAGAGGCTCCCTGCCAATCGCTCACCAACACCGGCTGCACCAACAGCCACAAATCAAACACGTCGGAACGAGAGGCTCCCTGCCAATCGTTCACCGACACCGGCTGCTCCAACAGCCTTAAACCAAGCACAGAAGGGAAAACCTCACACACCAACAGCAGTTTACAAAGTGTTCATTAAAACTACGCTAAGGAATCACCTCACATCCGCCCATGACCGTGGGCACGGCTGTTCGAATAGTTGTTAACCTCTGCAGAGGGGGTACACTTTACCCACACGACGTTACTAACCCTGAATCACCCAGCCCGCGACTCTCGGTCACGTCTGGCGACCTTGAGGCTTTCACGACAAGGCATTTCGAAAGCCGACTCAGGGTCATCTTATGCCAACGGGAGGGGTCCCACGGACCAACACCAGGTTAGGTCCCAGACCATACTGTGCCAGGAAGCCCAGGGGTCCTCCCCGACACCACCCCGGCGAATCCACTTGTCCCTTGGCATCAAGATTTCCCTGGCCTAGCTAATTACTCAGCCAGGGGCGTCCCATATCACCCATGTGGTCGTACTTGACATATGCTCGGATGTAATTCCCAAGGAATCGGTCCTTAGAACGAGAACGGACAGACCGTACCTCCAGTACGTCTTCCGTACCGCGAGTTTTAAAAACTCACTTTAGTTTTCAAGACACCAACCCAAGTGTCGGGTTTTCCAAGTATTTTGTAAACTCAAGTTTTACCCAGGTGATCAATTTTAAAGTTTGAGGGGAGTCCCGATATTCGTACGTGAGGTACGGATATCGCGGCTTCACCTGAGGGGTGACAAGGGTGTTGGGGTATTCAAATATCAAGGAAGGGGGATGCAGCAAATGGGTAGGGCCTGCCGGTTGTATTGCAAACCGAGGCCAAGTGCCAAGTGTAACCTAAGTAATGCATAGTTTGCGGAATCAAAATACTTAATTTAAATTATAGGTTCAATTGTTCAAAGGTGACTTGCCTTGCTCGAGATCTTGAGCTTCTTCCTCGAAATCCGCGCGCTGCGGGTCTTCGGGCTCCGAGACTACACGCGAAACGAGACGACTCAACAAAGCGATAAAAAGAAGCCCTATTAAAGACCACTAAGCGTGCCATTGGATAGATCTCGATTTTTGAGGAATTTTGAAAGTGGAACGGAGTTAATCGGACGAACGGTTGAGAAGATATGAATTTCCAAGGATTTAAAGATTTTCTGTCTAAAGGAGAAGGAGTTATTAATTCCCTGGAAAAAGAAAAAGAAAAAAGGGGACTGGAAATGGACTTCATTTCGAGGGGATCGGCCTAGGCCGAGCAAGGGAGGCCGATGGGCCGAGGAGACCGATGGATCGGCCGACGGCCCAAAAGAATTGGCCCACGGCCGATCGGCGCGCGAGGGGTGGCCGATGGGCCTAGCGGCCGATGGGCCGGAGAGAAAGGGAGGCCGATGGCCGAGCGGCCGAGTGGCCTGGTCCGGCCTCCCGAGTGACTCGGGGCCGACTGGGCTCCCAAGTGACTCGGGGCCGACTGGCCGAACCGAGTGACTCGGGCCGACAGGCCGGAGGCCAAGTGGGCCAAGGAGGGGCGAGAGGCCGAGTGGCCGAGGGGGCCGAGTGGGAGGCCGATCGGACCAAGTCCGATCGGGGCGTACCGGCTGGCGCTCACGTGGCAGCCACGGAGGCCGGCGGGTGAAAAAAAAAGGGAAGGGGACGCCGGGATCAACGGCGTGCGGCAGCGGCGGAGCCGTCGGCGGCGCGGCGCGAGACCGGCGAAGGGGAACAGCACCGGGGCGAGAGGGGAGAGAGGGGAATCGAGCCACCGGCTCGGATTTGAGAGATGAGGCGCGATTGCGGCCGGCGACGACGTGAGGCGGCGGCGGCAGCGGTGGCGCGGGGGGGGGGAACGGAGGAGAGGGGCGGCGGCCTCGGCGGTGCTCCGGGAGGAAGCCTACGGTGCTACCCAACGCTCTACGCCGAGAATGAAGGGAAAAAGGGGGAGGGGGAGGTGTTTACCGCGGCGGAGCGGCTTGCCGGGGAGGAAGACGACGGCGCGGGCGCAGCGCAGCTCGGTTTCGGGCCGAGGAAGAGGGCGAGGGAGACGGCGCCCGGAGCTCCTTCGGGAGCCCTCGGCTGCGGCGGCGGGCGAGGACGGCGGTGGCGGCAGCGGAGAGGAGAGCGGAGCTCGGTAGGGGCGGCAATGGCGGCCGGGGGAGAAGGATTTAAAGAGGGAAGCGAAGTCGGTTCGCGGAGGTCGGTTTGGGGGCTCGGAGAGGCGGTTCGAGGGCGCGAGGAGGGGACCGACGCACTCCGGCGCTAGTGGCCAACGGCGCTGTCGGGTGACGTCGGCCGTGGTCGGGGAAAGGAATAAAAGAGAAAGGAAAGGGCGCTCGCTCCATGCCGCTTCGGGCAAGGGCGCGCGGGGAGAGAGAGGGAGAGGGCGCGCGCTCGGCCCCTTGGCGGCACGCGCGCAGGCGGCGGGGCCGGGAGCGGCAGTCAGTGGCGACGGAACGGGGCGCCGACAGGGGAGAGCTCCGTGGGGGAGAGAGAGAAGAAGAACGGGAGAGCGGAGGAGAGGGAGAGAGAGTGCTGGCTCTCTCTCGGCTCGGCGCGTGCGGCGCACGCGCGGCGCGCGCGGGCCGAGCGGCCTGGCGCGGCCCAGCGGGGAGGAAGCGAGGCCGAAGGGCGGTGAGGGAGGACTGGGCTGGCAGCGGCCCAGGAGGGAAAGGGAGAAGGAAACGGGCCGAGAAGGGAAACGGCCCGAGGACAGGGGGAGGTAAAGCAGACTTTTCCTGAGAGAAAGAAAGGAGGAGTTTGAGGGCTCGGATTTGAAATCCGATTTCGCGGTTTTCTCCGGGATTGAACTGAGAGGGAGACACGAGACCTTGGCACGCGACAAGACTCAACTGAAGAGCAAACTTTCGCAAATAGAGTTTTTAGTAAATTAGTTTTCCCGCTAACGCCGTGACAAAACGAGCGTTACACGCCAGGAAGAGGTGGTGAAGATGGCGGTGGCATTGACCGAGGAGCACGCGTGCCTAGATCTAGCCTCCCTAGAGCTCGCTTGAGGAGGAGGAGGTGAAGATGGTGGCGGCACCGACCAAGAAGCACACCATGGAGGTGGGAGGAGGAGCAGCAGGCGTGGCGACGGTTCATTGAGGTGCAGCAGGAACGCTCGGGCGATGGGGTGGAGAAGAAAAGAAGAGAAGGAAGAAGAAGGAGAGGAGAAGAAGATGAAGAAGAAGATGAAAGAAGATAGAAAATACGACAACAATGGCAAGGTTCCAATTTTGCAACATTTTAGTGGCATCTAGCCAATATCATGATAGTAATGGTATTTTTTCTAAATCGGCAAAGTTGCAATGGCATGAATCAAATTAACCCTTAAAAAAAGTTGACCCGACAATGGTGTATTTGCGAGAACGAAAAATTGTCAAATATAATATGGCGGATATTTTTTCTTGGCAAAACCTTGATTATTCATTGCACGATTATACTTCTGCAAAAACAAATTAAAGGGCGCGAAATAGAAAATAGATATATGGAAAAATTAATGCAAGATGTGTGACCAACAATTAATAAAGCCAAAAACAAGTATTTTGGAATCTCATCAACAAAAACAATGAATCTCCAGTTTGCATGCATCAGGACAAGCCATACCTTTGCCATAGTCTGAAGGGACCAAGACCGATTAATTTATCCCAAAGTCACGAAGATCGATCTAAAGTATTACTAAAACTTGTTAATAAAGTTATATGACTATGCTTAATTTCAGGAGCCTCTAAACAGAGACAACGGCATGCATGAGCTTGCAGCTAGCTAGCATTCTGTCCGTCTGGAACAAGTGAAAGGTAGGTGTTATCTTGTCTTTATTTTAAGTACAAACTAAACGCTGCGTTTATCATGTATGTGTATGTCTTTCAACTCCCAGCTCCCGTCTATATATGTCTTTCGGTCACTGCCCTTATATGTTAGTAGTAGTAAGGAACAGGAGGAATATAATAGGAAGTATAATTAAGTAGACAAATCTTGCAAACTTGCATTTTCTTGAGCGTAGGATCACAGTAACCTTTCAGTAAAAATAAAGCCAAAATTAATTAACCAGAAGAAGTGAAATTAGAAAGAAAAAAACAGCATATAAAACTTTAAAAAGAGCAGATGAGTATCACATATTTGACTGCGCTAGCTTAAACTAGCTCCACAAAAGAAGTGGAGAGATATTCAACGAGATGCATGCATCAATGCTTGTTTTGTGTGGAATGGTGTCACCATGTGTGTTTGCGAGTTACCCAAAATAGTATAGCAATGCACGATTGCAAAGCGCCATATATACCCTTTTTTATAAAAAGGTGACATTTATTCATATCAATTATTTTAGCCACTGATCTTAAGATTAGTGTGATTATTAATCCAACACCAAGTGCTTAGTCATAAATGGGTTGTCGTTCATATCTTCAATTGATCATGATCCTGACTAAAATATATGCCCACCCTTTGATGCGGATTCTCCACCCATTAATTAAACAGATCACATTAATCGCAGCATGACACACAATGAGCCAATGTATTACATCTAGACTACCCTATCCCCATTTGTTTAAGTTACCCATATAAAAACTGTGAAGTGATCAGTATATAGTACTGTATATCTAATGTGCCATGGCCTGACACAGGCTGCTTCTGATCAATTCCAAAATTCAGAGACAGTTCTCCGTGACTAACTCCAAAACAATTCTTTCTGGTGCTTTGTGAAAACAAAGGATAGACAAGTGGTTAGCGTTTGGTTTAATTTGGACAGTACTACTCTACAGCAAGTCAAGAAGTCAATCCAAGTTGATCAGTGTAGTAGTACTAAAAGTATATACTACTAGTGATTAATCAGTGAGGCCATTGGCAGTTTGGCACATGGCACAATTTGGAATCTTTGGGGGCCGGGAAGCTACTAGAGAGAGATAGAGATGGGAAAAGAAACCCTAAACTGACACAATGTGTAGTTGTCAGGAAAAGAAACATTAGTGCACATACCTCAAAAAATACGCTGTGCTTGTATCTGTGTGTGGTTAAGTGACAAGACTCTTTAGCCTTGACTCAACTCCAGTATTGCACGAAGTCAAACTGATCAAATCATAAGCTCATGGTTTCTTAATTATTTTACCAAGATATGCCTAGATAACAAATAGCACATTGTGCAGGCCAAGGTAAAAAGGAGAACGACGTGGGTTGAATATGGTTTGACTATCACTCTATATATGGACGGATCGGACATGCATGCGTGAAAACTTTTCTCTGTTAATTATTTTTTTATAACTGTTGTCTATTCATGCACACGTTATTAATCAATTTGTTATACTGATCTACTACTATCTCTGTTCTTTCCCTACGTCAAGTCCTCACTATTCCATCGATTAATAAGGATCTATGGACACTAACACTTTGGTTTAGTTGGGATTAGATCACTAATCAATGCTACTGGTGTACTATAGTAGAGAGAGAGAACAAAACAAAAAAGTCTGAATATATATGTTTCTAGCATGAGTCATCAAATATATATTTTAGCCTGTCGCCTGTTCAAAGGTACACGACTGTTCTGACGAACGAATTAAGTCCATAACGTATAATTAGAGCAGAGCCGATCGATCAGCTTGAGCAAAATTTGCGCCAAAATTGCCTTCAAAAATAAATAAATAAATAAATAAATAAATATATATATATATATATATATGTATGTATGTATGTATGTATGTATATGTATGTATGTATGTATATGAACACCTGCGCGTTCAAATAGCGCTGTATATATACCTGTCTGAACTGCAGAAAGTATTTATCCAACTGGTCATAATATGTGCATTTCGTCTACATCATTCTAGTTTGATTAAAAATAAGGGTACGGATATTATGTCCGGCCGCATGCGATCCCATGTCCAGGATGTCATTAGATTCAAAGAAACTTCCTACAGAAAGCAACTCTCCTTTGTTTAATCTTGCTGTCACCTTCAAGAACCCACTTGCAAATTGATCCTTAAACAATACAGAATCATCACATTAGTTAAGTACCAAGAGCTAGCTAAGTGAATTGATAGATTCCAAATGACCATAATCTATGTGCTTAATCGATTGCAGTGGGATATGTCTGAATAGCTGCTTAGCAAAAGAAATTCACATATATGCGTGCATCATTGGTTTTGCATTCGCAGTTCGTGCTATCGACATAATTGAATAATGAGAATAATCCAAGTGCAGTATAATTTATGTCTATAGGGTATATGCATATATCTTATCATTCTGTTTATTAATTATGAGCTACTCCTATATATTTACAGTTACTAATTTATTTACAACTATATAATTAGTTAACTATTGCTCTGCTAAAATATATATGTAATCTGACACGAAGTGGATAGTTGGACGAGAACAATATAAAACAATGCTAGCATAGCAATATATACTACTCCGGTGCCTGCAGGCCGGATCGATTTTAATTAATTTTCTCCAGCAAGCAACACACATATCGCTAGCTGTGTGTGTGTGTGATACTGTGATGTGCTTCATTTCAATACCACGGGCACGTTCATTCAGAAGGAAATATATCAAAACAAATCGATAAGGAAACAACTGAAAGATATTATAAAAGATAATATAAAAAGATGACATTGTAGTATGTGTTCCCAAGAAAATTATCATGTCCCTTTCTAATCAGCTAAGATCCAATTAAGAATTCAAACACCTTACTATATGCTACGATTACATATATAGGTGCTGAAAGTAGTATGCTTTGGTACAGAAAGAGGTCAAGTGAAATACATGGCGAGGCTGTATGTCTGTCTGTCGTTGGTGTAATGGTGTTGCTACCTAGTCAGCTGGGTCAATGGCTGTGGTACAACCAACCTACCTATTCATCACTTGCACCGGTTAATAAAGTTTCATGAGTACGTAGGATAAAGGCGAACAATATTGCACGCCCATTTCAGAGATCAAAGTACACACACATCCACGATGCATGCATGTTTGCCACAGTGCCCTGCGGTAACATGACCAAAAGTAAACAGGACTATGAGTCACTGTGAACAAAGTGTACAACACCGCATGCATGTACATGTTGTCATCGAGCACGGCTCAGTCAGTATATTAACTGTGAAGCCCGGGCCAACTATTATCACTTGTTAATTCCTACACAAAATTGAAATGGTGGCTATCACATTGTATATCCAGATTTATTAAACCATGGGCTAATTAACTATAGGGTTAGTTTTTTTTCTTTCTGCAAAACAAAGCACCCAAACTCATCCGAATAAACATACATACGCACATATTACCTCTATGATCAGCATCTCCAAAAAAACGAATTCATAACACACGGCTTATTGCAGGAGACCTAACCGACTGAGTTATGCACGGTTCATAACTTCGTAATTTATAAGATCAATTAGCTGAGTTATGCACAGGTCATAACTTCGTATATTATAGGATCAATTACGTGCTACTTTACTGGTAGTACTATACCGATACTCCTCGATAGAGAGGGCCGGCCTGGGGCAAGAAATCAGCATGTACTGGCGCCGTTCACCAGGGAAGTCACGGAGCCGCCAGCTCGATCGTCCGGCCGGTGGCCGCCCGGCGCCGTACGTGGTCAAGACGACAAGAGTACGACGCGGCGAGGGCCGCGCGCGCGCGCGCTCGCTAGCTTTTGCCCGTTCAGTTTTTGTTCTTACCTTGCATGCGATGCGATGCGCCGCGCGCGGGGCATGCAGGCATGCGAGACAGAGAGATCATGAGCGAGCCGTGGTGGTGTACGCAGCGTTTTTTTTTTTTTTTACCGCGCGCGACAAGCGCCCGCCGCGGCCATGCCGCCTTGCGTGTGGGGATCGCACACCTCTCTCCCCGGCCGCTTGGGCGAGGTCAGCGTCCGTCCGTCCGGCCCCGCGTACGTGTATGCGTTGCATACATACACATCCAGCCACAAAAAATATAATATTACTAAAACCACGTCTCACCCCCCTCTCTGTCTCCCTCTCTCTCATCTCTGCTGCTACATACTTCTTTTATTGTCATCTTGGAGGCCAACTCAAGTTACCCATCTCTCTCTCTCTCTCTCTCTCTCTTCTCTCTCTTTCTTGTTGTTGCTTGCTTGGTGTAAAGAAAAGATAGCTCCCTTTTCCACTGCCCACCTCTCACATCCCTGCTTCCCTTCCACCCTACCTCCTTTTCTGCCCCCGTCCACAACACCCCAACAAGTTTGTTTGCTTGTTCGCTTGCTTGCTGCTAACTAGTAGCTCGCTAGCCCAAGCGGATCAGCTCGATTACCTAGTGTCAAGAACGAAACTGAGGCCTTTGGCTTAGGTAGAGCTTTGGTGCGGAATTGTGCAGGAAGGAGAATTATTGAGCGGTTGGAGGTGGATGCTTGCATCGAGCTAAGCAAATAGCATCCACTATAGAGAGATCGGCGGAGAGAAGCCCTAGCTGGGAGGAAGCTAGCTAGTTAGCCATGTGCGACTACTTCCTGCAGAGGATGGAGGGCGAACAGGCCGGCGGCGACCTCACCGACATCGTCCGCGCCGGGGGAGGGGCCATGCCGGGCAACGTCGTCGTCGACCTCCCGTCGACGGCCGCCGAGTGGCAGCTCCCGGCTGAGCCGATGCTCTTCCCGCCGCCGCCGTCGTTGTCGTCGACGGACGGCTGTGCCGGGGCAGCCGGCGCCGACATCTTCGGCGGCGGCGGTGACCTTTTCTCCGGCCTCGTGGACCCGTTTAGCAGCGACTACTCGTCCGGCGCAGACTTCTTGGACGCCATGCCGGACGCGATGGCCAAGGTCGGCTTCGACACGGCTGTCGGCGGCGGCTGCGGCGCCGGCGGAGGAGGTGGTGGTGGGAGCGGTGGACAGCTGTTAGACATGAGCAGGAAGCCTCTCTTGCCCAGAGGGATGCCGATGCCGGCCGTCGGTGGGCTGGCGCCGAGGGTGATGCCATCGCCGCTGTCACCGCGAGCCATACGGCCCTACCCGCCGATATCCGCAGGCGACATGATGAAGCTTGGCATCACGGCTGGGCAGGCGGCCGGGTGCGCCATCGACGCCGCCGTCGCCGGCATGCAGATGTCGTCGCCGCGCTCCGGCGGGATCAAGCGCAGGTTGGGCCGGCAACCACCATCCTATAGCTAGATCTAATTAGATCGATCCAAGAATTCTTCGTTTGGTTGCATGCACAATATCTTGGGTTAATTTCGTAATTCGTGACTGGATTTTGATTAATTAGGGGAAGTGATTGAACAACTTCTCCTTGTTTTTTCTTCTTTCGCTATACAATTTGCTGTTCTTTTTTCGAAACAAGCAAATTTGCTGTTCTTTTTTTCCGTATTCTGCACTGCACCTCCGAAGAAAGTAAGAAGAGAGGAGGAATTCCGAGGATTCTTCGGACTACCTGTGGCAAGATCACAGATGTTACCTACAGCCCAAAATTTTAGGCACAAGAGTTATCATGAACACATGGTGAACGGTGGGAATATTTCTGGATTGGCAAAGCATTGCATATCGGCTGATGTGCATATCTGCATCTAGACCTAACCGGCCAGCTTTCTTTCCGGCCGGCAAGGTCGGCTTTTGAAACCCTAAGCTAGCACACATCGCCTCGATTCGATGCAAAATTTGCAACGAGTTAATTAACTTGGCTGCGACATTGCGTGTACACCTATGGATATGTAAAAAAAAAGTGAGATTAGTGATACTTATCCAAGTGTTAACTTGCAGGAAGAACCAGGCGAGGAAGGTGGTGTGCATCCCGGCGCCGACGGCGGCGGGAGGAAGGCCCAGTGGGGAGGTGGTGCCTTCTGATCTCTGGGCTTGGAGGAAGTATGGCCAGAAGCCTATCAAGGGCTCACCCTACCCAAGGTATATGCATGTGTATCAGTCTAGCAAATGCATTTTCTGTTTTAACATAAGCCAATTAATTTGATTGAATTGAGTGTGTATGCATTAACATCGTTTGAACAAACTCTTTTCAATCATCTGGCATTCATGTATATAGTCCATCATCATTATATAACTTTATCCAGTACTACTCCACATTGCGTCTGCACGATCCATGCATGGAATGGAAGTCAAGAGATTAACTGGAAGGTACTAATTAAACTAATGGTTAGCTAGCTATAGGGTAGCATGAAAGATGCATGCATGCTTCGAGCTAATTAATTCTCATATCCAACTAGTTCTAGCTTCCTTCTGTAATTTTTGTGGTATTTTTGGGGTTGCACACCTCACCACATACAGATACTCCATAAATGTGTGGCGAATTAATTAGCTAGTAGTTAAAATGTACTTAAATATATCTCATGTGATTAGTTTATCCTTGTTCCAGGGTGTAATTAGTTTATCCATATATAATTTGTACAAGTTTTAAATCTCTTAGTCTCAACTCTCGATGCACAGGTGACTAGCTGATCACCATTAGATATCTTGCTAGCTAGCTACCTTCAATTTTTTTTTACACACGTCAGATACATTAGTGCTTCTCTTTAATTTCTCTTAAAGTAAAAATGGAAGTGCAATGAAGTGAGTAGAATTAAATCAAGTACTGTAACCAGTTTGAGACCACTGTGATTTCAGTGTGAAAGTCTAAACATTTTTTATTGGAACGGATATATTGCACGACTTAGAGGAAGCACATAGGAGTACTAGTACTTATTAATTTACCTACAGCATTGGTTCTAATATCAGAACAAGTGATGAAAAAGTGCGTGCAAGCTTAGTTCTTAACAAATATATCTTGTTGCAATGAAAATATGCAGAGGCTATTATAGATGCAGCAGCTCAAAAGGATGCTCAGCGAGGAAGCAAGTAGAGCGCAGTCGGACTGACCCAAACATGCTCGTCATCACCTACACCTCGGAGCACAACCACCCATGGCCGACCCAGCGCAACGCCCTCGCCGGCTCAACCCGGTCTCACCACAGCAAGAACAGCGGCGGCGGCTCCGGTTCCAAGGGCTCTCAGAACGAGAAGTCACAGCAG
This sequence comes from Oryza officinalis, assembly GCA_008326285.1. Lineage (NCBI taxonomy): Eukaryota > Viridiplantae > Streptophyta > Magnoliopsida > Poales > Poaceae > Oryza > Oryza officinalis. The sequence continues at coordinate 34,980,023 of BDMV01000004.1, forward strand.
CAGCCAAGCGTTAAAGAAGAGCAGAAGGATCAGGTGACGACGGCGACGACGACGACCAGCACAATCACTACCACGAATAGTGCTTCTCCTGTGGTTGTGAAGGAAGAAGAGGCACTGGCAGGATCGTCGGAAGCATTGGAGTTGGAGAGAGTCATGGACACTGCAGCTGGAGTAGTAGACCACAGTGAACTCATGGATCATGTTTTCAGTGAGAGCTACAAGCCGATGATACCGGAGACTGGCCAGCCAGATGATTTCTTCGCAGACCTCGCCGAGTTGGAGTCAGATCCCATGAGCCTAATCTTCTCAAAGGAGTACATGGAAGCCAAGCCAAGTGGTGGCGATCATGCCCAGGAGAAGGCAATTGCCAAGGAATTGGATCCATTCGACATGCTAGACTGGTCTACTACTAACTCTTCGGCAGGGAGCTCATTTGAGCAAGGGAAGAGAGGCTAAACCCATGGGCAAAAAGCATGAAGGGTTTATGCATGCATACGGTTACATAAACTTGATCCCAGCTAATAACCATAAAGATTGTGACAATGTCAGCAAAGGAAATATGAGATTTTTTTTTTACTTTTCTTTTCTTCATTTGGTCTCTCTGCTTCTTCATATCATTGTGTGTGAGAATTAAATTTTGTTCAAGGTCTAGGTATATGGACCTCATTTTTTAGGCTGTGTCAACTTGATGTACTTGTGCATGAGATGATGACCACTCTATCTCTCTCTGTCGCTCGATGTGCGTGCACTGGTGTTTATGGTTATCTAACAGAAAGATTATATTCTATGTGGATGGACTGCTGGGGTATAGGGGATCGAATAGCTGGAACAAATAAATTAAAATGGGGTTTTGAAGTTGATAGCTAGATGGAAGAAGAAGAAGAAGAAGAAGGGTGTGTGAGATCGACCTGCATTCCTGAAGGGGATAGATGATGTGACAGAGATCGAGCCGGGACATGCATGCATTGCTAGCTTGCAACGGAAGTGATATGCCCTTGGATGTGACCTCGAGTGAAACACGGTGTGTGAAATAGCTAGAGTATGAATCACAAACACGCACACACTAATGTCTCAAAGTTGGCAGAATAGTGCATGCGTGTCTGCCAGTGAGAATCTCAAACAATAGGGGATGCCAGGAACACTAGCTGGCCTCCTCTTCCTCTTTGCTTGCATAAGGAGGGCATATGTTGGATTCGCTGGAGATGGTACATATTTTTGTCTCTGCGCCAAGGAAATGCATTTACTTCTCCTGTTCATCTAAAGGCCAAACATTTTTAAGATATAAATTACTCATCAATCCCCTCACGGGCTCACCCATGAATACGTATATGTACATCAGTAGTTCAGTACTACACACATGTGATAATATTGTACTGGTATACATGTATATCTGTGCAGTGAACTATTTGTATATGGAACTAGATAGCTGCATCCTCTAGCTACCTGCAGTATCATGCAGGAAGTAAATACATGCACTGCTAAAAAATGTATATACGTGGCATCTGGCCTTTGATTTGGCCCACTGGATTAACACCATTTCCCATCCATCAATAGTACTTCTAGCTTCACTACAAGTGCGTAGGGACAATGCGACTATGCGAGGACTAATGCAATATGCAGGATATGGTATGTGTCTGTTGTAGCTGGATGTGAGCATGTGGATGTGTCTTGTGGTTAAATGTATCTGAAGACTCAAGTCATTGTAACGGTTCTGTGGATACATGCAGCATGATATGTACATGCATCCACTAACTCATTTTGTACGAGGTATACTCGCCCGGAGAATAAATGTTTTCTTTTGGAAAAAAAATTCTTTGTACCCATTCAACCCAGATACCTGTAGTAAACAGCAATATTAATATTGATGTTTAACTAATTAAAGATGATGCAAGAAAGAAGCGCTCTCTCTATATATATACGCTGATCTGGATGGCCGAGGAACTCGACACCTGGGCGAATTTGTACCTTGCCGCAAGGATCCCGAGCGCTGTAGCTCTCTTTCATTTTCTTTCTCTGATCCCAGGTGGTGCATACCCTGCAATAGTTCTTCAACGGCGGCTCATCTTCTCCGTGTCTGCTACATACATCCTCACCTTTCGTTGAAGCTGCTTGTATTTGTCGGGTACTGTTTATTCTAAAATATTCGACATACAGAGCATTTGCGTGCGTGTTTGTCAAAAATGTTCTGGCAAGACAAACTGTTAAGAAATGCTACTTTGCGAGAACAATATCCATTTTGTATAATATTGCTAGACACAAACAGATCCACGGTTGGATAAGGCTCATCCTCCTAATTAATTAAGAACTCTCTTGGAGAAAGAATCTCGTTGGACCAAAATTAGTAGCTTGGAATGCTTTGCTTCCATGTGTAGCTAATATTGTTTTGTCACTGGACCGGGATGAATTCGTCTAGAACTTAAACTCAAATGGGCAGTGCTTGGTCAAGTCTCATTATCTAGCTTTATTACATACAGATGTCCCAAATCTTTACAAACGTTCATGGAAATTAAAGGCGCCACTGAAAATAAAGATCTCATTTACGTCACGAGGGTAGTACTGACAAACGATAAGTAATCTATCTAAGCAAAATTGGCAATATGAAATTGTTAGTTTTGTTGGGGACCGCTACTACTTGTTGATCGTTATGGCTATGTGTGAATAATATGGTTTTTGATAAGAAAAAATCATCTTCTTTGTAGGCTATCTACTTACTTATCTGATAGCTTCGTACCTAGGTCGTTATCCTCCAACAGCCATATTTACATGACTTGATTGCAGTGCCTATCAACAATTGGATATTTGGAGTAGTTGGTCAAGGATTATTTTATCCATGAGTATGGATGGCGGTCTAATCTTCGGATTGACGGTTTTTAATACTTCTTTTGTGTACATTTTCATAACTGTTTGTTTCTTTTTTAGGGTTGTGTACATCTAATTAGCTACATAGAGACCAAAAGTATTTTCACGATAATTGTATCATCTTGATGTAGTTATCTTGATTTCCATAAAAGATTCCTTTTTAAAAAAAGGAGTGTCCAATCTTATGTTGCGTGTTTTCCTGCATTTCACAGTACTTTGTTACCATACACCATTTTGGTAGTTCCTTTTTAGCAACAAATTTATAAACACTTAGAAAAAAGAGTATAATATTGAAGTATGCCACGTGATAATTACACACTTTCTTACCATAATTTAACAATTTTCAAGTTATTGATAGCCAAAGTTGGAACAATAACATTGTTGATTTTGACAAGTATTTTGAAATAATTTTGAAACAAAAGCCAGAAGTAACATAATGGTAGAAGGCCTGCCTCATTAATTTTGTTGGTGGGACCAAATTGAGTATAGTAGACTATAAACAACTCTTTTGAGCTTCGGCTAATATGCAGTAGAAAAAGAAACAGAACAATTCTGACTATAATTTAACAATTTTCAAGTTATTGATAGCTAAAATTGGAACAATAACGTGGTTGATTTTGATAATTATTTTGAAACAATTTTGAAACAAAACGGACCAAATTGAGTATAGTAGACTATAAACAACTCTTTTGAGCTTCGGCTAATAAGCCATAGAAAAAGAAACGAAACAACAACAAAAATAATTTATAACAAACCTTTATATCTATATTATTGATGGTTTACAAGCCAAGGCTAGAAAATAGAGTATGACCCCTCAAAAATCAACTCTAAAATTAAAATTAAGTTTAAAATTTTAAATTTTGGTTACGACTGATAAGCCAATAAGCAAACAAAGAGCTAACAGGTTAGTTCAAACTTTTATTACTTGTCTACTCCAAAACAACAGAAATAATTAAAAAGGATGAACTTTTGTTCATCGTAATATTATCATTTAAGCTTTATTAGTGGTCAAAATGAAAACAGTATAGTCAAGATCGATAATTATTTGAAAACAACGTAGTGAGTAATATATTTATAAAATTAACCTATCAAATTACGATATTACAAAAGTACGTTTATCTAATGTATATATATATTTTCTAAGTTCTTGTGCTAATTTTTTCCCCACGAATTTAAAGAAAAAGCGCGAAGAAAAATTAATTTAAAAAACGGAACCAATTAATGGAAGAAATAATCCCATATCACTTCTAGGCCCATACGTTACTGTCTATCAAATTGATACTACAAATTAAAGAGTAATTCCTCCATCTCAATTTGATATCCCCTACAATTTTTGAAGTTTTTCTAAATTGATCATCATCTAACCGGTGTCTATTCGTTTATTCATGAAGAATTAAAATGACATACTTGCATATTTGTTTGTTTATATGTACAGAAGTAAAACACCATTGTTGTATGTCTGTTTATTTACCTGTTAAGGGAGTAAATGATATCCTTGCATGCCTGCATGTATGCTTAATGCAACATCTTGATCGATGAAGTCTAATTTTAAAAGAAATGATATTTTTTTATCTTGGTTTTGACCGTTATTTGTAAATATGATGACTCAATTGTTGACAGGTGGTAATATAATGTCAGGCTCGCGCGCGCATGCATGCTTGCTTTGTACATCGAACTAGCTTAATCAGTCATCACCCTCGTTCTGCACGCCGCGTTGATCAACAGCCCGCTCGTACGTGTACGACGCAAGCAGCCGCGCGCGGCCGTCGCTGTTCAAGGGCTGTTCAAGGAGTTCGTGCGCGCTAGCTATAGCGCGCAAATGATCGAGCAAAACACGCAAATCGAGCACTTTCCGCCATGCAATGCAAACCCCCGTGTGGTAAGGATATTTCCGGACGACTACGACGACGCCCTGTACAACAGCAATGGCCGTGACTGTACGTGATTGGGTTGTGATGGATCCAATAATTAGGCATTTAATCGCCGGGGCATACCTGTCCGTCCGATATACTACTATAGCTCGCGCCCGGGTGTGTGGATCAATGGCGCGTACGTGCACGCCGGCAGCAGTGCTAGCTTCTCCTGCTGCTTGCATGCAATGCACATTGCTCACACAGCCTCGCACTGTTGGGGAGGGGGCAAGCAACCTTAATGCATGCCAAGAACCGAACTGGGCTGAAACTTTAAGGGAACCCCTGTGCCGGCACGTATGAATGTTTCAGACTTTCAGAGGAGACGCATGCATGCGTATATGTCTCATGCCCTGCATGATGATGGCATTTGCAGGGCTCGCAGTTGTCTTTGGCAAGAACAAAATTTAAGAGATGTGCGTGAAAACGCTAACGCTTGCAGCAGGTGCTGGGCCTGGGCGTGCTTGCCTGGGAACCTACACGGCAAGTGGCATTTTTTTGGAACATTTTTCTTTTAATGCTGCTGGAGCACTATTGCTGCCTCTTCTGCAGTGAGCGCAGTTAATCGCTGGGACCAAAGTTGTTCTTGCTCTTTTTTTTCACCATTTTTTTAGGTTTGGGAATAAGAAATGTGCCTTGTTTGCAGCCTGCAGGTCGAGTAAAAGCAAAACCAACCAGACGTCCAGACTGACTCGTTTTCAGAAGATCAAAAGAGGCTATCATTGTTTAGTGGGGGCCCAAGAAGAAAGAAGGCCCAGTTCATATGTTCAGCAAAACCAAGCATGCGTTTTAACTGGCTACGATGCGTTCCCCTGCGTCCTGTACTCCTGTGAGCAGCAGAGGTGAAGTAACCCCCGTAGTACGGTAAACTGTAAAAGTGTGAACTTGAAGTTTGGTCTTTTGCTTCTGGGAGAATCAGTTTGATTTTTTTTACTGCACGCATCTACGAGAAGTACTATTTTGTGTTCAGTGGCTCCTGCAGTCATGTGCTACCTCAGGCTTTCAGCTGTTTCCTGAAATCCTGCCCCAGGGAAACACTAGCAGCAAGATTAACCACTGCACATCTGGCGCCATCCATCTCGATTAGCTGTCAACGCTGTTTGGGCCGGCGAGCTCCATTCACTGATTCACCTATACGTTTCTGTGTCTCATTTACAGATTTTTACCTGTTACCCTGTAGTTGCCGTACTCGCCAACAGGAACCACCTCGATCTTCATAGTCCGGTTGAACGAGATCTTGACGCTTGACTTGTCTTAATTAGAAGAATCCCCAAATGATTTGATGCTTTCCGGCACGGGAAGCAATACGTGATGGGGATGGGAATCAGAATTCAAATATCCGATGGCACGTCACGTCTGATTGAGCCAAAATATCTGCGGCGTGTTTAATCTGTGAATACGATGGCTAGCTTCTCGGTCCCTTTCGCGGCGGCCGGTGATGATGATTTTTTCCACTCCCCACCATCGGATTATTTCTCTACCTTTCGGGCTCGCGGCGTTGTTCTCTTTCAGCTTCAGGGGCGCGCGCGGATAGCACCGGTGCACCGCCATGGACGCTGACCGCGAGCGCCGGCGTCCCGAGCGGGGCGCTCTGAGGACGCCGCTTTTAGCCGACGACGAGGTACGTGTGCCTCTGCTTCCGCGCTCCCGTAATAGTAGTAGTAGCAGTAGTATGTATGTATGTACGTACTACCACCGAGTACAGCTTCGCCGCCGGCGCCGCGCGCGCGACTGCTCGTTGCGTCGAGTCGCGGAGGCTCGTGTTCGCATCACCCGCGCGCTAGCCGGCCGCCGGCCGGTGCGTCGCGCGCGGCTTTCCGCGTGTTTGGGCCGTACCCGCGGCGCCCCTCCTGTGGCTGTGGGTACGCTACGCGTGTGCCGTCCGATCGTTGTCGAACAAAATTACGGCAGCGGTTGTTGCTGCTTGGCGCTCTAATCCAAGCCGTCCAACATATGATGGATGGTCCACAGCAAAAGCAGATCCTCCACCGTATATGGTTGTAGACTTGTAGATGCCACTGCAGAGTGCAGAGGAGGCTTTCTGTTTGGAAGTGGGTATTTTATCGATTTCTGCTCTGCTGAAGATTGTGAGGTAGGCTGGTTACCCGCATTCCGAGTGGGGCTTCGATGAGAACACCAACTTATTTACTTACGTGGCAACTGCTTTATTGTTCTGTTTTTTGGTCAAAAGGAAATAAATTGATACTAGTTTACGGCAACTCTGCTTTGAGCTTTTGCTTGCTTGTAATGCTGTGCTAGGCATCTTGCTCAAATCGGAGCCTGGTATCTGAGGAAGATCGGGGACAAGAGGTGCAGAAGGTTGAGAGCTGCTCCAGCAAGGCACTGATCATCATCTTGGGTGAGTGCCTAACCATCACTTACCCGACTTGTTCAAATCAGCAATATTGTCACATGAAAATAGTGAGAAATAATTAAAAAAAAGGTTATTGTAGTACTCCACTGCTTTATCTTTTTGTGTTTTTTTAAAAAGGACTGAAATAAAGATGTGTGCAGTAGCAGTAGTCATCAGGTATAGTAGCAGTAGCAGTAGGTTAGACAGATATATAATTATCGAAAAAAAACGTAGATTAGACTGATTGAAAATAATCATATGACTATATGAAACATGGTCTTAGGCATGGATGGATCAAATAAATAGATGTCAGATTACCATGCACGGATATCCTACTATTACCTGATGTTTTTCAACCAACACTGTTGTCTTCTTTATAACTAGACTAGTATAAACAGAATTTTAATTGATGTGAGAAATATGAACTCACAATATCATTTTTCTTTTTCAAGAGATGTGATGAAAATGGTTGGCACGTGAGCCTTAACCCCATATGTTTTTTTTCACTGCAAAAGGATAGAGAGTTGATGGTGGTCATTTTTCTTTCTTAAGAGATGGTGGTGGAAATGGTTGGCACCTGAGTCTTGACCCCATATGTTTTTTCTTCACTCCAAAAGGACAGAGACTTGATGGTGGAGATGTGACAGATTCATCACTCATCATCATAATTATTTTTTTAAAAGAGTATAGATATTTATATTTTTGCTGTTTATGTCTACCTCTGTTTAGATTCTTGAACTGCCAATTCGGACTGAATTAGCTAAGAATCTCACCAGTCAACTCATCCTAACTAACAGGCCTGCAATTCTTGGAAATCACTGCTTTCTACGGGGTCTACCTGAACCTGATAGTGTATCTTCAGGACGTTCTTCATGGCGACAGTGCTTCGAACGTGGCGACGGTCAGTTCTTGGGTCGGAACTACCTACCTCATGCCCATCCTCGGCGCCGCCATCGCCGACTCTTGCTGGGGAAAGTACACGACGGTGTTGGCCGGCTTCTCCATAGCTCTCGTCGTAAGCGATCTTCCTCTGTAATGCACACGATCTGCAGAGCCCAATGACGCTCTCTGCTTCTCTGACGGACAATCCGAACACAGGGCATGGCCATCATCACCGCGTCGGCCACGTTGCCGTCTCTGAGGCCACCGCCGTGCGGGCAGAGCGCCTACTGCGTCCCGGCGACGCTCAGCCAGGAGCTGGTCTTCTTCACGGGCATATACCTCTGTTCGTTCGGGATCGGCGGCGCGAAGGCCGTGCTGATCGCGTTCGCGCCGGAGCAGCTCGACGACGGCGGCAAGAACGCGCGGGAGCGGGAGAGGAAGGCGCCCTACTTCAGCTGGTACTACGCGGTGGCCAACGTGGGCATGCTCACGGCGGGGACGCTGCTGGTTTGGGTGGAGGACAAGGTGAGCTGGGGGTTCGGGTACGGCCTATGCGCGTCGTTCGTCGCGGTCGCCGTCGTCGTCCTCGCCGCGACGGCGCCCATGTACCGGATCCTTCCCCCGGCGGGCAGCCCGTTGAAGGGCGTGATCCAAGTGCTTGTGGCGTTCTCTCACAAGGCAAAACTGACTTTGCCGGACGATCCAACTGAACTGTACGAGGACGACGGCGTCAAGAACTCGTTGCTGCATCCGGTGCACGAACGATTAGAGCACACCGACCAATTCAGGTAGTAATCTAATATTTTCATGGAGCTAGGTGAACAACCATGGTCTCAGAGCCTCAGAATCCCTTTGCATGCACTAGGCGTTTGGACAAGGCTGCCATTGTCAGCGACGAGGATCTGGAAGACGGCGACCGGTGGAGGCTGTGCACGGTGACCCAGGTGGAGGAGGTCAAGATTCTGCTGCGGCTGATCCCGATATGGCTCACGTCGGCGGTCTACTTCGTCGCGAACACCCAGGCGCAGACCACGTTCGTGCAGCAGGGCACCAAGACCGACGGCAGGATCGCGCGCGGCGCCTTCTCTGTCCCGGCCGCGTCGCTGTCGTCCTTCCAAATGGCGTTGGTCGCCGTCTTCGTCACGCTCTACAACAGGGCCATCGTGCCCGCGGCGCGCCGCTGCCTCGGCTGCGCGGGGGTGTTCACGCCGCTGCAGCTCATGGGGTTCGGGCACGCGACGGCGGCCGTCGCGGTGGGCGTGGCCGCGTGCACCGAGGCGCGCCGGCTGCACGCGGCCAGGGCCGGGGAGCCCGTCATGGGCATCGCCTGGCTGCTGCCGCAGTACCTCGTGATGGCCGGCTCCGACGCTTCGCTCACCGTCGGGCAGCTGGAGTTCTTCTACGACCAGTCACCGGTGACTATGCGGGGTGCGTCGACGGCGTTCTACTTCCTCTCCTTCTCGCTCGGGAACCTTCTGAACTCTCAGCTGGTGACTCTGGTAGCGAAGGTGACCGCGGCAGGGGGCACCGCGGGGTGGTTTCCACCGGACTTGGATGACGGTCACCTGGATTACTTCTTCCTGCTGATCGTGGCCATCGCGGCGGTGAACTTCGCAGTTTACGTCGCCCTCGCCAAGAACTACACGCCCAAGAAGGTTAGGTAGGAATTATACTTGACATTCGCATGTATCACAACAACAGAAATGTTTTGACTTTTGAGGACGAGATGCAGAACATGCGCCGGCGAAAGGGGCTCAACGCCCGCCGTCCGCGTCGAACACTTGAAAAAAAGGCAAGTGAATTGTCATGCAATAAACAGCCGTAGGAGGGTCTCCCCTTTGGGGGTGGCTAGTGGGCGGGCGCGTCGGCTGCCTAGCCACGTGCGCCCCCGCATAATTATCGTAATTAACGTTAATTATGATAATTACCGTTAATTATAATAATTAACATTATATATATATATAATTTAGTTAAAAGTTTTAAAAGACTACTTCAACATTAATAAATTTGTAATTGAAAGTTTTGAATTTGAGTTGAAAGTTTCGAAATTTTAAGTTGAATTTTTAAAAATTTGAGTTGAAAGTTTTCAAAATTCGAGTTAAAAAGTTTCAAAATTTAAAAAATTCAACTCAAATTTTAAAAATTTTCAACTCAAATTAAAAGATGAAAGATTCAATTTCTAAAAAAAATCGCGAAAAAAAAGCAAAAAAAAAAGACGCGGCCGGCGTGGGGCACAGCGCTGCGCCAGTTAGCTCTACCCCGGGGTCCTTTACGTAAAAAAAACATACATAGGCAAAAAAGATGGGCCTACTTTTGATGGGCTGATTTGGACAGATTCTCTCTGTGGGCTGTATCCTCAATTTGATGGGCCAGCATGGATCGCTATCACTGGTAGCGATCCAAATTTGGTGGGCCAAGATGGGACGCAACTTTTGTTGGCGAACAAGATAATAATGGGCTGAATTGCTCTTCGTATCGTTGGGCTAGAAGGGCCCATCGTACCTTAGTAACCCCAGTTTGTTGATCTAGACCGCAGAAATTTCATCTGACGGTTCCTACTTTTCCCCTGGGCCCTCGCCGCCGCTCGCCGGAGCTCCCGCCGTATTCCCCCCACCTGCCCTTTTCCCGGACGGTCAGTTTTACAGGCTGGACGAGCTGACCTACGTGGAGATCCGGCAAACCTTGCCCATCAATTTCGACGAGGAGGTGATGCTGCCGATCTGATCAAGCACGCAGATCGGGCTATTATCTGTTCAATTATTTCTCTTCTTCTGGAACCGGTTTACCCCCGTCTCCATGAACGAAGGAGAATCAAGAAACGGAACAGTCTTTACAGAGATTTTTCCGGGGTTACATGCGACTAGTTCTTAAAAAAAGATCAAAAAATAAGTTGAACGCAACGGTCGGCGGCAACTACTCGTAGCAAAGATCAAAGAAGATTTCAGGCTTGCGGGAGTTGCGGCATCATCTGGTTGGTGAGGGCGTGAGGCGACGGCGCGCTTTTACGAGTTTCGTCAAGCGGAGGTTGTTGAGTTCGATCGCTGGTCAATCTCGACCGGTCTTCACGTACGTATGGCCGAAAGCGATAACTCGATTAGACGATAAATCACATCGAAATTGTGAGAATAAGCTGGACACCAATCCTAGATTCCTCTGATCCCTGCTTCTCCACTTCTGGTTCTGACTCGTCAGTTTATCCACCAACCATTTCAGACATGAGATCTTGGGGGTCAGTGCCATCAGCATGGCCTGACTGTTCGGGTGTAGTTGAATCTGAATGCGTGAGGACATTTTTGGGAGGACCTGGATTCAGGTATTGGTTGATCTTTTGGGGCCAGGCTGTTTGGTAAAACAAGACTAATTAGTCATCACATTGGATAAATTATAGAAGGGATGTTGATCATAAGCTTATTTGTTTTGGTAGATTAATTGCTACTTACGCCTCAAAGCGTGCTTCAAAGTAGAGAACAGACGCCGTACAAAAGGACTTCGCCACGGCTGATACCATCGGTGACGGCTGTGTGAGTTGGCGGGGAGAGCAGGGTGTAGGTGATGGTAACATTTCTTCAGTCAAAGCATCACGTGTTCATGTGATCTCACTATATAAGTCTTTTTGTCGATTTTACTGAAAGTTCTCCAAGAACCTGTCGATTTTACTGAATCTCTCAACAATCACATAATAACTGTGTCTTGCACCAAACAAACTGAAGGATCTCTAGCATAGTTTTTTTTTTTGCGGGGAAAGGAAAATATATTAATCAATACTAGAGTGAGTATATTCAGACAGGACCAACTCTGACACAGGAGAATTTTCATGCCCATGCCATACACCTGAGGTCGTACCTAACTGGTCAGCACTCGCCAAAGTATTGCTATAAAGTATGGCTATCTAAATTTTCGTCCCGATGAATTTTCTATACTCTAACAGGCCTATCTCCTGCCAACATCTCTAGCATAGTTGCATTTCCCTATGACATCAATGTATTGGGTTTTTTTACAGCAATTCGGAAAAAACGAGGAAATAAAAGATGAGAACATGTACTTCCAAACGCAGCTTTAGGCTGTGTCTGGCATGACATGTTAGTAATTAATCCTTTTGACACGCAAAATGGATTGGTTCATTGGCGCATAATTAACTAAGTATTAGCTAAAATACTTAAAAAAATATATTAATATAATTTTGTAAAACAACTTTTCTATAATTTTTTTATAAAATACATATCGTTTAGTAATTCAGATATCGTGCACACGAAAAAACAGGAAGTAGAAATTGGAAAAGGGGAGTATATATATACCGCAGCCCTAGAAGAGCTAGAAACAAGGGGATAAGATTCAGACGGAATTAAGCATTTTATTCCCTTCTGTGCCTTTTCCATCTTAGTTCTACCGTGAGCAGTTGCAGGGCGCAAAAGTGCAAAACATGTCTAGTTTGTATGCACGCTAACCGCTAAGACATGCATGCATATGGTCGATTGTTGAATGTTGACTGAGCTAAATTCTCTCTTGTCACTCCGCTTTCATTATCAGCAACAAATCTGTTAACTTTGCATTGTCCACAAGCAAAAGAACACCGGTAACAAAGCAATACATGAAAAAATCGCGTGAATTTAGAATTGCGTGTTGTCAAGACAAACACTTCATTATTTGCATATTGGATAATCATATCAGATCTGGTTAGAATTGTGTAACAAAATTCAGAAAGACCGCTTCACGTTTATAACGCGTACCTGAACTATGCAACCAGACATTATATTGTTTGTTTATTGTCAGAGGAAATGGAGGAATGGAACGCGTCATTTATGATAAAGATGAACCAACTGTGTCGATCACCTAGTACCGTGTCTGAAGAACCAGCTATCGTCTAGTGCAAGGATATGGTAAAAGTTTGATGAATTCCCAGCAGAGTTACGATTCATGCTACTATGAAAAGAGCAAATTGAAGTAGTAAACAGTGACAGCGACTTAGGATTGCTCGTGCAGTTGCTTGGTTTTTCCTTGCTGATAGTGAATGTTTGGTGAAGAACAAAAACGCTTTCCGAAGAGGTCTCACTGTCTCACCTGTTTTCTTGTAGTTTGACTGTTATTCTGAGCAGCTGATGTAATTTCAAGTAGCGGATAAGTGCCTTGCGTGCACATTTTAATCCCGCTGGACCGTTCACCCTTGTACTAAATTCCCTCTCTTTTTTTAACAAGGGGAACCTTAAACATTGAGCACATTTCCTGACCAAATTACAGTGTTTGTTCTGAACTCTGAAGCTCAGTGGTGGTACCTAAACGTGATCGCAAAGAACAAGAACCCTGAAACTTACCAGAAAAAAAGGGAAAAGTATTCACCACATGCCAAATTATCTTTGACGGATCTTCCATTGATAACACTGAGACAGTTTCTTCAGTTTTCTCCAGCACTGATCAAACATACTGAACTGAATCTTCTTCTGACAGTGAAGCAGTGAACACCACATTAAGCCGAGACGTATCTTTCCGTAGATAGCCGCCGAGGTAAATTCGGCACGTTTCAGAATCCAGCTAGAAGATTGGATGCAGCAAATTCTCGACAGATAGTTGTTGCCACGGCGGCACGCCGTCCTGAAAAAAGCGCAGATCGCACTTGCACGCAGGACAAAAGTGCAGTAGTCTCCTTCAGGAGCCAAGACTAATCAGAGCAGCTAGCTAGCCTCCCTTCGCAGCCCGCGACCAGCAGACAGCACGGAAATTTCCCGCACGGCTCACGACCAAAAACCATTACGACCAACTGCTGCTCGATCTTTAATTAATTCTGCAGTGGACTAGTATTTTACGCATGTGCGCACTAAAATAGAGCAATGAAACCGTGCAAGGAAAGCATAAATGCGTAATAGTAGTATAATACAATTTGCGTTCACCTAAAAACGCAGAGGTTTGAATTGATCTCGCGCTAATATTTTTTTTTATTTTCCACTGGGGTAGATGGTGACTGCGGCCGGGGCGCTTACCTGTTCTCTCTATCTCTCTCGCGGGAAGCGTATATAAGCTGCCCTGCTTGCCGCTCATTTGCATCCCTCGTGCTCAGCTCGCAGCCAAAAACCCAAGGCGCTCTCACGACGGCAGGAGCTGCCGAGCTAGCAACCTGCAGAAAAAGCAGGTGACGTCGATCGAGTTCTGAGCGACTTGCAGCACAGCGGCAATGGACGCCGGCGATGCCATGGAGAGAGGACAGCAGCGCTCGCCGCGGTTGCCAGAGGTAACCATATGTTCAATTAGGCAGTGAGAATGCATGCATGGATCATAGCTAGCATAGTCATTTTCAGGCATTCTGTTCTTGGTTTCACCTTCTTTAAATTCAGAGTTCAGACTGAAGAACGAGTTGTTATCCGGTTCGCCAAAATGACAGAACGAGGTGAATAGGTGAACAAATGAAACGGTCATGGTCTACAGGAAAACTATTTTAAAGGATGTATTGCATGTCGTTTAAATGATTATAAAAATTGAAAAAATATAAGATAGATATGTGGCGTGGTTGCAAACTTTTTTTCAATTTTTTATAACTATTTAAATAACATGCAAACAACGATGATATATTCTCTTAAGAGTTGCACCATTATTTGACCCTTTTCTAACCAAGATAGAGAATAATGTTACGGCAAAGGCGAATAGTATCCGCACATACTATAGTCATACGACGTATTTGCACGTTGTCACGAGGGTGGGTTGGTGGCAACAAACTCATTGGTCAGGTCTCCATGGTTTAGACGAGCGTGAACAATTCTGAAGTCAGAAAAAAATAAATTGTGTGTGTTTAAAGCTAAGAAATTTTGTTATGCCTTTAACACTGAAATTTTTAAAAAATAAATTACGTTGACGATACACGAAGTGAATACAAATTAATACACAAACTTGAAAAATGCTCATGCAGGAACTAAATATACCTTTCGTATTTATCTGTACAAAGCTGCTTCTTTTATCCCTTTCCGATTTTCAAGTACAAGCGCTGACGTCTACAAGAACAACGCAAAACTTTGATGGCTTGTACGTGACATAATTCAGATATACAAGAAATTTAAAAAATGTAAACTGACATGTTGATTTGCAGAGCCGGAGCCCGAAGCTCCAGGACGACTACAGCCTGACGGTGCCACTCATCCAGGACAAGAAAAGCGGGAGCAAAGCACCGGCGGTGGTGCTAGGATTCGAGTGCTTGGAGAGCACAGCGTTCAACGGCATTGCCACGAACCTGGTGGTGTACCTGGAGACCGTCCTGCACGGCAGCAGCCTCGCGAGCGCGTCCAATGTCACGACGTGGTTCGGCACGAGCTACCTCACGCCGGTGTTCGGCGCCATCATCGCGGACACGTTCTTCGGCAACTACAACACCATCCTCGTCTCCCTCGTCTTCTACCTCCTGGGCATGATGCTGGTCACCTTCTCGGCGTTCCTGCCGACCACCGCGCTGTGCGCCGCGGTGGGCTCGTCGTGCCAGCAGCCTGTGTTTGGCGCTCAGACCATCGCCTTTGTGGGCCTCTACCTCGTGGCGTTCGGCAGCGGCGGCGTGCGCGCGGCGTTGCTGCCATTCGGCGCGGAGCAGTTCGACGACGACAACGCGGTGGACCGGAAGCGGAAGATGTCCTTCTTCAGCTGGTTCTACATGTGCGTCGACTTCGGCATGATCGTGTCGGGCCTCTTCATTGTGTGGATCCAGCAGAACGTTAGCTGGGGACTCGGCTTCGGCATCGCCACGGTCTGCATCGCGATCGCGTTCGGCGGCTTCGTGCTCGCCACGCCCATGTACAAGCGCAGCATGCCCACCGGAACGCCGCTCAAGAGCCTCGCCCAGGTGGTGGTCGCCGCGTGCCGGAAGGTCAGCCTCCGTGTCCCCGCCGACGCCGCCCTCCTCTACGAGGTCCATGACAAGATCGATCAGCCGAAGATCACGCACACCGACGAGTTCAGCTTTCTTGACAAAGCAGCGGTGATCGTGGACTCCGACCTGGAAGAGGACTCGAACGACGCCTCGGCGGCGGCCACGGTCTCGTGGAGGCTATGCACGGTGACGCAGGTGGAGGAGTTCAAGATACTTCTCCGGTTGTTGCCGATATGGGCGACGAGCATCGTTCTGTCGGCGGCGTACGCGCAGCTGAACACCACGTTCGTGCAGCAGGGCGCCGCGATGAACATGCGGGTCATGTCGTTCAGCATCCCGGCCGCGTCGATGGTGTCCTTCGAGGTGTTCTGCGTCCTGGCATGGGTGCTCATGTACGGCTCTGTGATCGTGCCGCTCCTCAGGAGCTTCTCCCCCGCCAACGGCGAGCCATCGCAGCTGCGGCGCATGGGCGCCGGCCGTCTGCTCATCGCGGTCGCGATGGCCATCGCTGCGATGGTGGAGATGGTGCGCCTGGACGCGGCGGCGGGCGGCGAGGCCCTGAGCATCGCGTGGCAGATGCCGCAGTACTTCATGCTGGCCGGCGGGGAGGTGTTCTGCTACATCGCGCAGCTGGAGTTCTTCTACAACGAGGCGCCGGAGTCCATGAAGAGCATCTGCACGTCACTGGCGCTGCTCACCGTGGCGCTGGGAAGCTACATGAGCTCATTCATCTACGCCGTCGTGAACGCGTTCACCGCCGTGGACGGGCGGCCCGGGTGGATATCGGACAACCTCGACGAAGGACACCTGGACTACTTCTTCTGGGTCATGGCGGCGCTGTGCACGCTCAACTTCGTCGTGTACAGCGCGTTCGCACGGAACTACAAGGTGAAGACGGTCGTGTCATGATCGCTCGCCACACGTCCGCGTACATAAGCAAAAAAGGTAGCGTTAGGATTTAGGAACGGGTGCGTCCAGGAAATACACGGAACACGTCCGGTGCACCTGCGAAACGGTTTTATATGGCAGCGATCGACCAATCTTCTGGCTGCTGCTGGTCGACGTCATCGTGTTCTTGTTGTTTATTGTTTCTTTCTTTTTGTCAGTTTTACTGGAAAGGAAACACGGATGGGCAACAGGACATCCATGAACTTTATTTATGCTGTGCTCCTGAATGAAAAAACGGGAATCCCTGAATGAGACCGTACATTTCATGGTAGTACTTTGAAACAGTTAGGCCGTTTGTAAAGGATCAAATCTCTATGGGCCGTTTGTAAACTTGCCAACGCTAGGACCCCGAATCTGCTCTCCAGAGTCCAGAGCCCCGCCTTGGGGCGCAGGTATCAATACAGCCATGAAAAAGTCCAATTTACTCCCTCAAATATAGGAGTCATTATACACAGTAAAATTAATACAAGATACTCAAAGTTTATGGTATTTATTGCAGGACACCATGAAAACATAATACGTAATTAGCTGCTAGACACGAATGGATTATTTTATTATATTCGTTGCAAGCAAAAAGAGAAACTTTTAAAAATGATAAGTTTGTCCATAGAGATTTTTCACCGTCCAGCTGGTAGGGACGGTACCAAATCGTGGCCGTTGCAAGGAGCGGATCGAACGGCTAGAAAGCTATGGTACCGTGCAGTGCCATCCTGTCCAAGGACTCGTACTGCACAGGGATATAGAGGTGGAAGGATAGTAATGTACTTTTGCATTGGATATTATGTTGAATCGATACCAGATGTGCCACCGCTTGCTGCTCTCATCACCGAAGTGCCATCCCCTTCCACGATCTCCCGGCGTCGCTTTATTGCTCTCTCGTTCCACCCACGACACTGATCCGCCCCTGGCGAGGCAGCGACCAACGGCATTGGGGGAAGTTCGATTTATCACCAGAGTGGCGGCGATGCCGATGATGGAAACCTTAGAAGAGGTGTTCTATAACACCCCGTTTTTCGCGAGACGTTAAAAACTAAGTTAATAAAAATTTACTCGTAAAAATCTCTTTCTTTGTGTGAGAGTCTAAGTAGTGCTTTGAATCTCAATTCTCGTCTCTCCTTGTTCCCTCTCCTCGTTATAAAAAAACAACTCCTCGAAAATCAAATTCCAAAATTTAACCCTTCACTCCTTTGAACTCCTCACTAAATATTCTCTCAAACTCCCAAAAATATCAAATTCCCATTTTGAATTCTCTTCTTGACTCCTCCTTAAGTTCAAATATCCAATTCAAACTCAGCTCCAAATCCTATCCAATTCAAACTCTCAGAAAAAGTCTAATTTGCATCCCTCTCCTTCTAAGGGCCGCCTTTCCCGGACGGCCCATCTCCCCCTCGCGCCCCCTCTCTCTTTCTCCTGGGCCACGCCGCCCCGTCCCAGCCTGCCTTCGGCCTGCGGTCCAGCCCGGCCACACACGCGCGCCGCTCATGCCGACGGGGAGAGCCGTCTTCGCCCGAGCCGCACCCTCTCTCTCTCGTGCGCGTGCGCGTCTTGCCGCCGTTGCCTTTCGAATTTTCGCCGTCGCCCATCATCTCCCGCGCCCGCGTACCTCGTGGCCGATCGGAGGACGAGCCCGCGTCACTGCGCCAGCCGCCCTGTGCCGGCGACCGTCCTGTCCCCGCTCGACGCCAAAACCGCCCCCTCCTTTTCCCCGACATAGCCGATGTCACCGGGGTCCTCTGCAAGCCGCCAAAACGCCGACGGCGTCTTTGTGCCTCACCGTCCCCACCTTGACCGTGCCCGGATTCCTTCCCCACGAAGCCACCAAGCTTAACGCCTATTTAAACTGCGCCCCTCCTCCTCGCCAAAGTCCCCCCGCCGTCTTCGTCCTAGGCGCCGGCAACGCCGCCAAGTGTGGAGATTATGGGTACCGGATACCCTCGTGGATAGCTTATCCGACTTACCATAGGGGATAGGTTACGCTTCATGATTATGTAAACCGGCTATGACTTGGATATTACGTTACCATTGAGATAAGGTAACGGCCCATGGTCTATAGTTGGTAAGATAGAGGGGTCCGACTTAGAATATAAGTGGATCTCCGACTTGTAAACCCCTCTCCGAGACTATATAAGGAGGGTAGGGGTATCCCTTGAGGGATAGGTAGATTGCAAGAGAGAAAACTCACGAGAGCCCTTATTGAAAGAGATCAAGAGATCAATAAACCACTCGGCGGATCGAATCCCCGAAATAGGAGTAGGGTATTACCTCTCATTAGAGAGGGTCTGAACCTGTCTAAACCTTTGTCCCGATTAACCCATTGTGTTTGGCACTTGACTGCTACCCCCAATTTCTATTGCCGAAACCAAGTTTTGACACCAAGGCATCGGCCTCGCCTCGTCGCCACCAAGCAGGTCCATCTCCGCACGACTCCGTCCGTGCCGTGCTGTCCCTGGAACCCCGCCCCGAGAAGCCCGGCTGTCTTCCTCCATCGGCTTTTCTTCTCCCCACCGGACCACTGCCTCCAAGCCGCTCCTCGCCGTCGGTGAGCCCTCCATGGTTTCCTCTCTGTGTACACCTCTGCTCGGTAATTCCCCTCGCCATCGCCCTCCCGGAGACACCTTCAACCGACCCCGGTCCTTCCCCTGTCGTCGTCCTGTATTTCTCCTCTTGCCGTGCAGCCCTTTCCGCCACCGCCGCGCACGGTCGGGCCATCGCCGTCAACCCTTCGCTCCTCAATTCCTCCCGCTGACATTCTCCTTGAGTCTCCTTGAACTCCCCGGGGAGCCGCCATGGCCGCGCGCCCCATTCTTCTCCCTTCTCGTCGTTCGCGTCCTCGGTCCTTCCGCCGCCACTTAGCGTCGTCGACCGCCGTCGTGCTTCCTCTCCCAAATCCGAGCCGTGGAAACGATCCGCCATGATCTCCTCTAGCTGCCGGTGTCTGCATCTCCATTCGGTTTGCCGCCGCTCGCCGGGACACGTCGCTCGCCGCTAGCCATCCATGTCGCGCCCGGCCTTGTCTCCTCTCCCGTCCCCGCTGACGTGGTGATCCACGTCAGCTTGACCGAGTCAAGCCGACGCCTCGTCAGCGCCCTCCCCGTCTCAGCGCTCGTGGTTCGAGCCCACCGGCGGTCCTACCTTCGGCCTCCCGCGTCGGCCCACTCCCGTCCGGCCTTGCTCACCCGTGAGAACCCTCTCGCCGGGTCGTCAGCCTTCGTCGCACCAGGCCGCTTCCTCGCGCCGGCCTGCTGGACCGTACCACTTCGCCGACCCATGGACCAAAAGTCTATTTGCGCCCCTCGACCTCGCTCGTTCCGGCCAACTGGGCCGTTTTCGCTGGCTCGGCCCGTTCGTAAAAAGTCCAATTTAACTCCCTAACCTAGAACCGTACGGCCCATGGACCAAGTCCATGGTGCTCTCGTGTCCTCTAGCCCATTAACATGTGGACCCCGCATGTCAGTGGCTGAAGAGAATATTCTTGAGAATATTCTTTTCTATAAATTCAATAAATACTTTCCCTTTGTCAAGAAATTCATTTAAACTCCCAAAATTCATATCTCTTGACCCGTAACTCCGATTGACCTCGTTCCAGTTCCAGTAATTCCGCAAAATTAATATCTATCTAATGGCACTATTAGTAGTCCTAAATAGGTTCTTATTTTTGGTCTTTTTTAGGTTTTAATTGTATTCGCACAATTCCGGTTGCAGATTTTTGTTAGAGCGCGGATTTCAAGAAGCTTCATGAAGACCTTGAGCAAGGCAAGTCACCCTTGACCATATTGCTCCTATAATTGAAAAGTCATTATTATTTTGCTTGCAAACTTGCATTATTTAGGAGTACACATAACTTGCTTGGCCTTAGTTTGCGTGCCAAACTAACGGACCTATCCAGTAGTCGCACTACTTGTTGTAGGCCGTTATACCCTGTTTCCGTTATACCCTGTTTCCTTGTCATTCCACTATTGTGGCGTTCGGTATCCGTGCTCTTTGAGCATGAATACTTATTACTCCACATACGCTGTTGATTGTCGAAAACTTGGGAAATAGATTTGAAAAGCCTTGAAAACCAGACACGTGGTGTCGGCATGTTTGAAAATAAAAGTAATTGTGAAAACTCGCAATGCGGGGGTTGTGCCTATGTGGCGTTGTCTCGTATTCGCACATAAGGACCAATTCCTGTGGAAAATTCGTCAAGCATAACAAGTACAACCACATGGTGGAATGGGACACCATGGCTAAGTAACTAGTCGGTTCAGGGAAACCTTTGCATGCCAATAGTTGGGGGACATCGGGATGCGACGGTTGGTGTATCTTCAGGTTCCTGGTAAGGCAAGAAAGAGAAGCTTGCCAAATTACCGGTCAAGGTGTTGGAGTTTGATTTATGAAATGAAAAATGATTCGTTTATGTGAGGATTTGATCCTTCTATGTGGCATGAGGTAACTCTGGGTTGGCTTTGGAAAGGCTTTGTTGCGAACTTGCCAATGTCTGGAGTAAGTTCGTGTGGTGTGGGTAAAATGTACCCTTCTGCAGAGGTTAACTAACTGTTCGAACAGTCATGCTCACAGTCATAGGCGGATGTGAGGTGTTTCCCGTTTTTCTGTGCTTTGTGAAAAGTTGTTGTGGATTGGGAATCGTTACCAGAATCAGCCTATGTGGCAGATGGATGGCCTGAATGGTCAGAAATGGATCTTTGTGATTCGGGATATCTAAGGACATCATAGACTAGGCTTTCTGGGTAAAAGCAATTTGCCATGCTGCGGGGCAGCATGACTCTTGGAGTCCGAGAAAATGGAAATGGCTTGGGGAGTTGCTTAATCAAGTGAAATGACTGTGTGAGCTAAGAATCAATGAACCGACTTGGGAAGTCGGTGCATTGCAAATTGAGTTGTTGAAAAGCCTCTTTTAAGTCGAATCGAGACGCAAGTCTCTTTTCGACCCAAACTTAAAAAGAGGAATATTACTTAGTGGTTTCAAAATGGTTTCCAAATAAAGGATTTGCAATACAACCTTGCCCCTCTTTCAAGCTTGCACTAGACATCTAAGTTCCCATGACTTGCTGAGTACGCAAGTACTCACCCTTGCTTTATATATAGCTCCTCCGCCTGAAGGTGAAGATGAAGTGAA
This sequence comes from Oryza officinalis, assembly GCA_008326285.1. NCBI lineage: Eukaryota > Viridiplantae > Streptophyta > Magnoliopsida > Poales > Poaceae > Oryza > Oryza officinalis. The sequence continues at coordinate 35,001,931 of BDMV01000004.1, forward strand.
GTGAAGATTAGGGTTTCAACCTGGTTCCCAATCGTCGCCTATGGTGTTGGGCGTTAGTCTGTTGGTTCCGCTGTTGTTGTTGTTGTTGATGATGATGCTGCTTCCTTGTCATCAGTTGCATTCTCAGGTCATCCTGAGCTGCAACCTAAGTTAAGGTAAATAATTCCTCTATTTACTTTAAGGATTGCAATGATTCATAATTGTCACCGTGGATACCAGTACTATATCCTGAGACTGGTACCGACATCACGGTTTCGTAGGAAGCGGTTCGTGCCGTTTTTTCTATGACACGCTCCTGTCAGGTGCCGTTGTACGACGATGCCAGATTAGGGTGACATGTTTTGAGCAATGATGGGGAATGGTCAATTCCGCGTCAAAACTTGATCCACATCTGGCCACACAGCCGATTCCGCTTCTGACTGCACCCATCAAGCATAGCCTCACCATGATGGGAGGAACCGACGGCTGTCGGATCAGCGTGAAGGAACGTTTTGGTGCGCCAACGACGGCGTCATCAATGGGAGAGACTTGGATTGTGGTAGGAAGGATAGCGACACTGTGGTGGGGATGGAGGTAGTGGTGAGGGGAGAGGATTAATTGTGGTGCTGCACAAATGTGTATGACGCATGGGAGACCTTGAATGAGCGTGATGCAGCGGCAGTGTCGATTCCAGCCTGCTTTCCATCCTGCCCATAAAAATCGGACTATCAGATTTCAATTGGTACTATCAGGTATTTGTACCTCCAGGTACAACTTGTTGGATCATAACAAATCTCTTGTCCATATGGCATGTTTCTTTTTAACCTGAACAGACATAGTTCGAATTGGACCTAGACCAAAGGAGTAAGAATGAACTGGATCGAGATGGTGAGAATGGTATGGGTCTGATTCAAATCAGACCCAATCGTCTTACAAGTTGACAGACACGTAAGTAAATTGGTACTTCCACATTATTTCTCTCTCCGTTTACACTAGATATAATTAATAAAATAATGCGTCGGTGCCTAGCAACTAATTATCATTTTTTTCTGGTGTTCTACAGCAAATCCGCATTCTTTGGATGTCCTGCAGCAAATACCGTAAACTTCGAGTGTGCTACAGTAAATTTTGCCAAACTAAATATACATGTCACTATAGTGATTTGCATCGTCGGGACTTCTTTCTTATGAAGCTATTATGATTTTCAGTTCTGACGAGCAGGAGCTTGGGATGGAGACAAGCTTATGACAACTAAAACTTAATTACTTGAGACTTCGGTTTATCTCCTAAATTTCTATTAAATTTTGACAAGATTCAGTGAAAATTACGAAGTACAAAATGTATAAGCAAGTTCACTCCTATTATTGAAGGTTTTATGGCTCCGCGACTCCGCTCCTGCTTGGGAGGATCATGATGTATATTTGATTGCGTCAATTTTGCTCTTTTCGCTTGAGCAAACGGTGATGAATTTATTTCACAGCCCTCTCAGCCATGCATCAACACACGTAATTAAGTACTAGCTGACAGTGAAAGAAAACGTAGTTAATTGCCTCGACATACTGTAGAACTGTCAGCTCCTATGGTGAACCACCCACCCCCATTAAGTTATCCATTGTCTTATTCTGTCCACGTCATTAAACAAAGACACAAAAAGGCCTTCGCAGCCTCTGCACTTCTGCAGGTCGCGGAGCGGGTGCACCGAAATTTCCCGTCTCGCGAACTAGCTAGCTCAGCAGCTAGCGCGCACGCACAAGCTTAAATATAACCATCACTTGCTATGCTCCGTTCGTTTAGAAGATAAAATTTCAGATTATCATGATACGTTTTTTAAACTACTAAACAGTGTGTTTTATACGAAAATTTTCTATATGAAAATTGTTCTAAAATATCAAATAAATCTATTTTTTAAGTTTATAATAATTAAAACTTAATTAATCATACGTTAATGTCACCTCATTTTACATGAAACATTTTATCTTCATCTTTATTTTTATCTTCAAGATATTCAAACACCACCTAAATCTTTATCCTAGCTCTTGCATATGCATCCTCGTGAGAATCTCATCACGTGATGATTCCATGCAGTGGACCGGTGTCGCGCATGTGCGTGTTATAACCATTTGCTGCGTAATCGCGCATTCCCGCAAATTAACAAGGACAAGTGCTGCGTTTGAACCGATCTCGCCTCGCTCTAATAATACTAGCTTCATCTCCGGTTGCCCGGGGGTTGGTGAGTTGGTCTGCTGGTGGCCGGGGCGCGCGCGCGCTTACCTGTTCTCCCTCGCATGGAGAGCTTTGACTGCGCCCGCCCGCTGCGCGTGTGTATAACCTTGCTTGCTTGCCTCTCATCAGCTCGTTCCTATCCCAGTCTGACTCCCAGCCGAAGTCAGAGGAGCTATCAGGAGCAACCGGGACAGCGGGATTTTCCCCAACTTTCCAAGGTTCGCGGGTGAATCTCGCAGCGATACGCCGGCGGCGGCAATGGACGCCGGCGAGATCATCGTGGCCCAGCCATCGCCGCGGCTGTATAAGGTATGTGAAACTTCATGAGCAAGCTCGCCGTCGACCCAAGCTTAGGGAGATAGGGATTGATCAGTGGAGCAGTGCGTGATTAGTTATTTAGTTTAGCTTGCTTCTTAATTTGAAGGCTTTCGTTTGGAATTTATAATCTGATTGTTTGGATTGCTTTTGTGTAGAGTTTGACGTTCCGGAGGATCGCGACAAAGGAAAGGAGCGTTCCCCAGGATGAAGAGATGAAGGCAAGCACCTCTTAATCACGTTGAACTCAATACTTTTGTTGTTGGTCATTAACTTGCAGTTGCGTCCGTACTAATATAAGACAAAAAAATAACGAGTGGATACGAGTTGATGCAAGAAATTGAGAAATATTGTTTTGCGCATGTGTTTTGGTAAAAAATAATGACACATAGGATTCATATTGTTTTGTTGTTTGCTACTTTAATATAGTATAAATGCTATAGTGTTGGTTTACGGAATCCATTTTGCAAGTGTCCTATGGTAATAATCTTTGCAAGTGCATTTATTTTGTTGCATTCATCCTTGCAAACAAGAAGAAATATGTTTTAATGGTCAAATTGCTTTGCCTTGCAAATTATGTTTTGACAATCAATATCATTTTTCAAGAGGCCTTGCAAATAGTGAAGCTAATTGACTTGGATTAACAACTGTCAACTTGGAACTAAGTCGAAAACTACATTGTTGAGGCTATGTAAATTGTAAAGACATCGTCTATAAAACTATCTAGCTTATTTTGTTTTCCCTTGTGCAGGTCTAGCTCTTGTATTGGACTGCTCCTACCTACTAATATTTTTTTTTTGCTAAAAGCGTAATTTTTTTACTCTATTAACTTATTGTCATGTCTCCAAGCAACTTACCATGCTAATGTGTGTTTTCTTATTAAAAGATTCTTCACTAGAGAAAAACGTCCGAGCCAATCAATTTGTCCCGCATAGTCACTCTATGGGCTATTTTTATAGGCCTCAGCAGCAGTATGCCTTGCTCAAGCCGAGCACAAAACATCTACTATTAATTTGTTTCTATATACAAAATCATTGGGAGGCCGTAGGTTCAGAAACAAAGGTCTCAAATTGTGCAATATTTTCTGACTTGATTCGCAGATTCGAAGCCCGAAGTTCCAGGACGAAAGCCTCACGGTGCCATTTATACTAGACAAGAAAGCGAGGAGCAAAGCACCAGCAGTGGTGCTAGGATTCGAGTGCTTGGAGAGCACAGCATTCAACGGCATTGCCACGAACCTGGTGGTGTACCTGGAGACGCTCCTGCACGGCAGCAATCTCGCGAGCGCGTCCAATGTCACGACGTGGTTCGGGACGAGCTACCTCACCCCGGTGTTCGGCGCCATCATTGCCGACACGTTCTGGGGCAACTACAACACCATCCTCGTCTCCCTCGTCTTCTACCTCCTGGGCATGATGCTGGTCACCTTCTCGGCGTTCCTGCCGACCACCGCGCTGTGCGAGGTGGTGGGTTCGTCGTGCCAACAGCCACTTCTTGGCGCGCAGACCATCGCCTTTCTCGGTCTCTACCTCGTGGCGTTCGGAAGCGGCGGCGTGCGCGCGGCGCTGCTGCCGTTCGGCGCGGACCAGTTCGACGATGACAACACGGCGGACCGCGAGCGCAAGATGTCCTTCTTCAGCTGGTTCTACATCTGCGTCGACTTCGGGATGATCGTGTCGGGCCTCTTCATCGTGTGGATCCAGCAGAACGTGAGCTGGGGACTCGGCTTCGGCATCGCCACGGCCTGCATCGCGCTCGCCTTCGGCGGCTTCGTGCTCGCCACGCCCATGTACAAGCGCCGCATGCCCACCGGCACGCCCCTCAAGAGCCTTTCCCAGGTCGTGGTCGCCGCGTGCCGGAAGGCAAGACTCCGTGTCCCCGCCGACACCACCCTTCTCTACGAGGTTCACGACAAGATCAACCAGTCGAAGATAGCGCATACCGACGAGTTCAGCTTTCTTGACAAGGCCGCGGTGGTCATGGAGTCCGATTTGGAAGAGGAATCCAACGACGTCGCGGCGGATGCCACGTGGAGGGTCTGCACGGTGACGCAGGTGGAGGAGCTCAAGATCCTGTTACGCCTGCTGCCGATATGGGCGACGAGCATCGTGCTATCGGCGGCGTACGCGCAGCTGAACACAACGTTCGTGCAGCAGGGCGCCGCGATGAACATGCGGATAATGTCGTTCAGCATCCCGCCCGCGTCGATGGTGTCCTTCGAGGTGCTCTGCGTCCTGGCATGGGTTCTCATGTACGGCTCTGTGATCGTGCCTATGCTCAGCGGCGAGCCGTCTCAGCTGCAGCGGATGGGCGCGGGGCGGCTGCTCATGGCGTTCGCGATGGCCGTCGCGGCGCTGGTCGAGATGATGCGGCTGGACGCGGCGGGGCGCGGCGAGTCCCTGAGCATCGCGTGGCAGATGCCGCAATACTTCGCGCTGGCCGGCGCGGAGGTGTTCTGCTACATCGCGCAGCTTGAGTTCTTCTACAGCGAGGCGCCGGAATCCATGAAGAGCATGTGCACGTCCCTGGCGCTGCTCACCGTGGCGCTGGGCAGCTACATGAGCTCCTTCATCTACGCCGTCGTGAACGCGTTCACCGCCGTCGACGGCCGACCCGGGTGGATATCGGACAACCTCAACGAAGGACACCTGGACTACTTCTTCTGGGTCATGGCGGCGCTTTGCACGCTCAACTTCGTCGTGTACAGCGCGTTCGCCCGGACCTACAGGGTGAAGACGGTCGTGTCGTGATTGTTCGTTACCCCCTCACTGTGATCAGGTTACCCGCAATCGTGGTTGCAATGTGTTACAGAAGAATCTTGTACTCCTAGCTAGCATTAGAGACAGGTCATGTCTCTGGGCTATGTGCAAGGAAAAAAATCAAGGTTTGATGGCCTGACAGCCTAGCAGCTTCGTTTATGGGCCGTGTGCTTGCTCACCGGGGCTGATCGGTCCAAAAGGCTACTCCAATAAAAGGAAAAGGTCCACTTTGATTCCGTCAAACTCAAATATAGGTTGAATCTTATTCGTACTGCTCAATCTCAAACATAAAATCGAGTATAACGACTTTCTCAACCATTGAAATCAGTATAAAATAACTCCTACAACAGTATTAAGGGTGATATTTGCTGACGTGGTATGTTGATCATAGTCAAAAACACGAGTTAGCAAGAAAATTAGAAATATTCTATGAAGCCCACGTGTCATCCTCACTATTCATCCCTTTCTTCCTCCTTCCTCTCTCTCCTCATCTCTCTCTTCTTTCTCTTTCCCCATCGACAGTGGAGAGTAAGGAGCAGTGGCAGGCGCTCGAAGACGACGGCGGTAGCCACCAGCATCGGTAGCCATAGGCGTCGGAGAGGTGGATGGGGAACCGGCGGCCACCGAAGGAGTAGGCAGCCCAGTCCCACCTGATACGCCACATCGCTCCGCCCCTTCATCGTTGCCGCGACAATAGCTGAACTCCACCACAGCGTCGGTTACTGGCGAACCTTGTCTGCAGGAAGTTCACCCGCCCGTCCATGAAAAGGGAGGAAGCGACGGTGGCGAACGACAGGTCTCTTTGAGCTCGAGCTCATCCGCTTGTCCCCATTGCTGGCGAGTCCCTTCGAGCTCTGGGCTCCGGTGACAAAAGAAACCAAACTGCCCCTGGCTCCAAACGGCACTCGGCAAGAAAGTTCTCGGTCACTCGCGCATCTAAAGCTCAGGCAAGCCCATGCGGCAGCTTTCCGAATGAAGTGCACAGAGCGGCGAGATCCATCGCGTCCTAGATCCAAGAGGCACCGACGATGGGGACCGAGGCGGATCGACCGTCCTTTGCATGGGTCTCTGTCACTGCCACCAGCCCGTAGCCCAGCGGCCTCCTGCTTGAAGCCGCCCACATCTCGCGGTTTGCGACAAGGCTCGCGAGTTGGAGGGGGATCGAGCGAGGGAGGCGGCGGCGACTTGAGGCCTGGTAGAGTGCAACGGTGCTAACATTGTTGAAGAGGAGACAAAGCAACGGCGCGGAGCGAACCGGAGGACGCCCTTCGCAAGCTCGATCGCCGGATCAATTGAAGAAGTGATGGGGCTCCCGCGAGCGCCGGGCTGCGTCGTTGTCGCGACTCGCGAAGGGCGACAGGTCGTGGCCACGACCGTGGTTGATGCTACCAATGCCGAAGAAGGAGGCGGCGTACTAGCTCGTGAAGAGAGAGTGGCAGTAGGGCGACATCAACTCAACGTGGCCGGAAGGCCATGCTAGGGGTCGCTTCCTTTTCTCCTACCATGCCTTCTCCTCCGCTCTGCTCTGCTCTGCTCCTGGCCTGCCGAAGCCGCCTCCCCCCAGGCAAGCTTGTCGGTGTCATCGTTGAGTGTCCGTGAGGGGAAAGGGGAGGGGACAAATGAAGCTAAAAGGAGAAGAGGAGAAAAAAGAGGTGGTGACACTAACATGTGAAGTCAGCATGCTGACTCATCCAGTTGGACCGGATCAATGAGCCACATCATCGAAAATCGCGGAGGGAGTCAAATTGGATTGGTTTCAATAGTTAGAGAGTTAAGATACGAATTAGATTGGATATATATTTGAGGGAGTCCAAGTGAACTTATTCCCCAATAAAATATGTAAAGATTCCGTGAAAAATCCGGCACGAGAGATCGAGAGGCCCATTCCATATTGGACCACATGGCCCCGTAACGTTCAAATTGCGAAGACAAATCGGCTGCAAAGCCTCGAATGCCTAACGGTCAAATGCCGCCTCCAATTCAAAACCAACCCCGCTCCGCCTTTATATCCGACTCCCACGCTCCCTTCCCCCATTTTCCCCATCGCTCTAGCTCCTTCCTTCCAAGTTCCACACTTCCACTGCAACGAACCACCTCAAATCGAAGCACGAAACAGGACAAGTCAGAGAAGCGTCGCGACGGCGAGTACGCAGGCATGGACTTCCACGCGCTCCCACGCCGCGACCTGCAGGTGCTGTGCAAGCGCAACGGCGTCCGCGCCAACATGACCAACACCGCCATGGCCGATGCCCTCGCCAAGCTCCCCACGGTAAGCCCCGTCAACTGTTCGACCGGTCGTCGCTGCAATCGCCCTTGCCTGATTGGATTTTGTTTGGTGCGGGGTGCTTATGTGCTGGCTTGCCCCTTCGCCTTCCAGGTTGATGGGATCGAGGAGTTTGTCAAGCAGTCGGTCACCCTGCCGGCGCCAGCGACCAAGTCGGCGGTTAAGGCGGTGGCGGAGGAGGATTCGAGGGAGAAGAAGGGGAGCCCGCTCCCGCGCGGCCGCCGCGTCACTGTCAGCTCGCCCGAGGTGATCAACCTGGACGACAGCGACGAGGAAGCTCCGGGGCAGAGTAAGGACGCCCCGCTCCCCCGTGGCCGCCGCGGCACGGTCAGGTCGTCGAAGCTCATCAGGGGCAACGAAGAGGAGGGCAAGGAGGATGAAAATCGGAACGAGAATGCGCCTGCTCATGGCGAGGGGCGGCGCGGTGCCAGCAGGCGCGCCCGGGCCGAGCCTGTGGTCGCTCCAACTACGAGGAGAAGGGCCGCTCCCGCTAGTAAGATCGAGACAGGTGATGTGGCTGCGGAGGCGCCACCGGCTCCGACCACTCGCCGGAGGGCGCAGACTAGTACGGAGGCTGCGCCGGCTCCAACCACTCGGCGGAGGGCCCAGAGTACTGTGGAAGCACCGGTAGAGGAGAAGGTTCCGAGGGGGAGACGGACGACGAGGAGAGCTGTGGCGAAGAAGCCCGATATGCAGGAGGAGGAAGAAGAGGGCGTTAAAGGTAACAATGGTTTTGTCGATGAATCACTGATGCTTCGAATGGTTTGCTTCATGTTCAATCAAACTTGCAAACGCGGCTACCTCTAAGCTTCACTGATGCAAATCATTTTTGCTGGGGGAACCAGGTGTCTTTCCCGTCGTGGAGAGTACAGAGCCTGCACCTGATTCTGGCGCGGGATGTGATGATACTGATGAGGTAGACGAAACCAGAGAACCTCTTGCGGCTGAGCAAAATAGCGCACACGAGGAGCCAGTGCAGGAAGAGGAAGGTGAAATCTCAATTCTAACAACCATATCGTTGTTGTAATAGATCCATTTCATTATTCTGTAGTTGGGAGGTCTGAATTTGTTGTGCCTGTTGTTCAATTGGGTAAATTCAGGAATTGAAGTGGAAGTGCCTGCTGAAACTGTCGAGGCAGTAGCTCATGAATGCTCGCCTGATGCAGTAGTTGAAGAGAAGCCGGTGCAGGAAGAGGAAGGTGAGATCTCCGTTCTGTTAAACATTTCAATAGCTCCATTTCATTCTTCTTTGGTTGGGAGGTCTTAATTGAGTGTGCCTCTTCAATTGGTATATTCAGGGATAGAAGTGGAAGCACCGGCAGAAACTGTCGAGGCAATAGCTCAGCAATGCTCACCTGATGCCGTAGTAGAAGAGAAGCAGGTAGCTGCCGAAGTAGAACAGCCGATCAGCCTAGATGATTCGCCCATTTCTGGCCTCGTGTCTGGGACAATTGTTGGAGAGAATGAGGAAGCTCCTGTGTGCAACAGTGAGTGTCCCATGAACATGGTTACTGAAGAGAGTTCCGACACAGTTAGTGAAGAGAAGGAAGCCGTGCCTGCTGTTGAGTTGCCGCTGGTTACGGTGACATGTGTCGAGGCAACTGGGGATGCTGAATTCCCCACCGATGTTGGAGATGCCAAAGAAGAGGTGGATGAAATGGAGGCTGCTGATGCCAAAGAAGAGCGGACTGAGACTGTTGATGAGCTGAATGGTGCACTGACAGAGCATGCTGACAACGCCATTCAGCTTAATTTCTTAGCAGAGGTCAGCTGTGCTGATGAAGGGGCGGGAGTAGTGGCCACCGATGATCTGCTGCAGAGCTCAGCGACAGCGGAGACCATGGTAACATGCAGGGAGGCCAACGAGGAAGAGGATGCACTGGAAGCAGTAAATGTGGTCGGCTTTGCGGTTGAGGAGAAGGGAGCTGAGACAGTTGATAAGTCCCATGATACACTGTTAAATGATGCTGACAGTTTCATTCAGCTTGAGGAGGATGCTCTGGAAGTGGTAAATGAGGCCGGTTTTGCAGTTGAGAAGGGAGTTGAGACTGTTGACGACCCACATGATACAGAGACAAATGCTGCTGAAAATGCTATAGAGGAGGGAGTTGTGGCCAGTGAGGATCTGCTGCAGATTTCAGAGACTACGCGAGATGAATTCAACTCGGATATTTGTCATGCCGTTGAACACAATGAAATGGACAATATGGTAAGAGTGTCATCAGTGGAGGAGGATATTATGGAGGATGCGTTCACCGGTGACCTCACACTGAAGTTTGACGGTCCTGGAGATTTGGGTGATCGCATTACCTCTCTTTTGCAAGAGGGAGCTCAGACCTTGCCACTGTCTACTGAAATGCCCAACAATGTCACTGATTCCTTATCAGCGCTGGTCACAGCTGCCGAGGAAATGGTGTCTGAAGCCATGGGTGTGTCATCAGATTGCATGCACGGTAGCAGTAATAAGAAGAGTACTGAACTAGCTGCAATGGAAGACGGCAACGAAGTGAAGGTCGTGGAGAAGCAGAAGGAGGATCCTGTGGAACTAGTTAAACTTAGCCTAAGGACCCTTAGAGCCAAGCTCAAGGAGAAGCTGACTAAGCACAAGGTAATGACACCTGATCTTATTTATGCACTGTACACTATTTATCATATAATGTTGAGTACTAAGACGACTCTATAATGCAGCGTAAGGAAGCAAAAAGGGTGGCCTTGGGCCGGTTGGACGAGAATGTTTGTTGATTCAACACAACTGTGCAGCATCCTGCAACAAGCCAACAACCACCCTGGATGATAAATGTGTGATAAACGTCTTCGCTGCAACAACATATCATGGGGGTTGCGTTGGATGCATGCTGGTTGTTTTGCGAGGTTGGTATCGTTTGGTGTGGGTTTTGGTCACGCAATGGCCACGTAAAGCGACGAGATGCGTGTGTTGTGAAACCATGGTTTCTGCAACCTCCAGTCGAATAATTTATTTATGTTTCTTCTATTTATGTACGATTCGACTGTATTTTAGTCAAGTCTAATCGTAGTAAGCTTACCTGCTGTGGTGTAGCTATGGAGCAAGAGTGATTTGATAGTGCTATGTTTTAGACCAACCTGTTTGTATGCGTGTATTTTTCAAAGTTATTTGAAGTTGCTCAATCTGTTTGCAAACCATTTCTCCAATATGTTTGTTGATGCTAAGAGTCTGTTAAACTCTAGACTACTTCCCTATTTTCAGACAGATGGATCACTGACTGGATATACTGTCTCCTAAACCCTAATCCTACAAGATTTCTAATGGCAAACCAGTTGAGACTTGAGAGTTCTTTGAAACATGGCACCTATAGAAACATATACTCACTGTCCAAGAGTAAACTAGTACTCTGAAATATAGCCGGCAAATTTGAGCGTAATCGGATATCAATCTGATGAACGTCACACTACCTTGTGCTCTTGGGCATCCAAAACTTCAGTCAAAATGTCCGGATCATTTGCAATTGTCCTTGGCTCCTGACCAGCCACCCTGGATCAATAAGATGGTATTCAGCCCTTATCAACACCGTGCGCCCTCACATGACACTGATTGCAAACCAAACCATCCAGCCATGGACACACAGCTAGAATATTCTGCAACATCACGCTCAGAAAAGATTCACCGGTAACCAAATACTTATAGTACGGATTAGGACATAAGTACATTACAGCCACAAGCAACATGAGCACACGTCTTTTGCTTGTTCTTATTTTAGGCATCAGCATCGCATCACTGTTACGACCGATGCATGCCATGTGGATCTGCCGATACTATATTAGCAGAACCACACTACTAGTACAGTAATAATCAAGGAGCCCAGCTGAAGAGAATGATAGGTGTCACAGAGCTAAGGCTCGTATTAGGCCTGTCGATCAGGCGACGGGAGGCTTCTCAACGTCCTCGAGCGGGCGGAACCAAACCTTCTGGTCCAGCACGGAGGCGCCACCATTCGCGCCGGCCTTCGCCACGCCGCCGGCCGCCACCTTGGCGTCCACCGCCGCTGGCCCGAACACGCCGGTGGTCGGGTGAGGGCCCCAGTACTTGTCAGGGCTCCCGACGCTGCCGATCACATCGTCCGGCACCACGGCCGGGCGCACCTGGTCTTCCACGTTCTTGTCGTAGGCTGAAGCGCTCACAAACCTCCTGCACACAAAACACCACACAATCAGTTCAAGACAATCTCACAGCACCTGCTTACTGTGTTAATTTGACTTCCTTTGCAGTGTGTTTTTCAAGCGGTTGGTGTTTCTGGCTTTTAGGCCAGGCGTTCATTGTACACATGGGACGGCACTGAAGATCCCGTGCTCCCTGCTGTCGTGGCTGCTGGGGTCAGCAGCAGCGAAAGAGGACATGGGAGAACGTGAGAGGCACACCAGCCAACGACGCGGCGGGGGTAGGGTCGGTTGGTTGGTTGCGGATAAGCGCGAAGCCATCGATCTGGGCAGTACAGCAATACACCCACCGTCCGATTGGATGGCCGGTGCTGATGGACGTCCCAGATCGGTCTCCGCTCCGGGAGGAACAAGCGAGATCGAGAGAGCGTGACACGAATCGTACGGGGCCGGATGCGAAAGGACGGCTGGTGGGCCCGGAGTAGGGGTCAGTCCCCCTCCCCTGGGCCCACATATGGCGGGCCNGGGCCCGCCACATCAGACCCACTTCTGCACCGCTTCCCATCTCCCTTTGCCCTTGAGTAAAAACCAAGATAAAAAAAGGTTGATGGACACTGGAGGAGCGACAGCTACCGCGCGCCAAACCAACCCGTCCAACGATCCATCTACTAGTACCAATTCGTCGAAGAACTTTTGGAAAGCGACGACGAGAGTCGGGGTCGCACGGCTCCCGTCGGTGAACACGTCGCACGCTTCCACTACTCTCTATTCATCTTCTTTGCGTGGGTGGCGCGGTGATCATCGATGACGCATGCTTCTCTTTGCCCAGTTCTCCACTCCCTCCGATAAGGAGGCAGGCAGCAAAAAAAATATATCTCCCCGGATCTGGTCCAGTAGAGTTCTTCTAGTAAAATCCTACTACTACTCTACTCCGCTAGACTTTCAGTTTCTACAGGTAAATAAGTCTGGTTATCTTTCTGAAGTGGTACTGAGGATGCCATATCAAGAGTTCTAAATCATACGGAAACATGGCAGATCTTACTAAGCATATAGCAAGTAGTACCATCAAACTCCTTGCGGCAAGAACACATGTACAACTCCATACAACAACGATTACCGCTTGAATCAAGGGGTTTTAATCACAGTGCCACAAAGCAGCAACATAAAAATCAGGCCCGATAACCACGGAAGACAAAATCTTGCACATGTTCAGAGTCTGAAACTTGAGAGCAAGCGTTAACAGCAACTGGAGGAAGGCAACCGAAGTGATACCTCGGGGAGGCGGCCTTGCCGGCCAGGACGCGGGCGACGAAGCTTCCAGCGATCACCCGCCCCTTGGAGCTAGCTACTGCTGCCATGCAAAGGTCGATCGGACGAGAGAGGAAGGCGAAAGTTCAGTGCTTTTCTTGGGCGGCGAGATTGGGGGGAGAAGGGGAAGAGTGGGTTTTCAATCCTGTGGACTGCTCAGCTACCACTTTGCCCGCTACTTATAGTGCCCCGAGGAGGATGATGCCGGTACACCAGCGTACAGCCACCGTGACCGGGAAGAAAAAAAATGGTGGTATATTACGGCGATTAGGAAGCAGCGGTAGTGACGGCCATTTGGCTAATTGCGATGGCCGCAGCCAACTAACCAACGGCTGATTCGCTGTCCCTCAAGCGACTGCATCCCTCTTGGCCTTCTTGGACACTCCGTCCGCGCTATACCGTCCGATTGTATGATAAGACCACGCCTTCTTTTTTTTATTTGTTTATTTGTTTCTTTCTTTTCTTTCTTTTTCTTTTTCTATTTTTTTTCTTTTTTGACAGAGCCACGCATTTCAAACATGTGTGGTGTAACTTGTAGGTACAAAGGCTTGTTAGACAGCCATATCTGCCGCTGTCACTACGGCAATGGCAGTTCAAAATTGCTGCAAACTACAGTCACTTTGAACTGCTCCAGTCGCAGCCGCTGTTAAAAAAGGACTTCCGAACATACCCAAAGAAGCTAACAGCTGAATTCTAATAGAAATTTCAATAACTTGTACTGGTTGATTATAGTACTTCAGAGAAAACTGGTCCTTGGGACTGTTTGTTTGATGTTTTGTCGTTGCAACACCTTTTGTTTTCACAAAACGATAAAGGATTTTTGAAGTCTTGATCTAGCATTTCAAATCGTTGGCTCTATAATATGCTAAAACACATCAAGGGATAACGAGGGGGGACTGAATGAGTAACGTACTTGGTACTGTTCATCACTCCAGCGGTCCAGCCCCTTTTGTGCAAACAACTTTCTCATTCAAAATGACATAATTTTTCCTGCAAATGAAAAATGGTGAACGGTCGAATCTGTTCTTTAAAATCCATAGTACTTCCTTCGTCCTATTTTAAATTCATTTTTAGCTTTTTTTAATATGTTTCAAAATAAGTTTATTTTTAAAATAATTATTGCATCGAAGTTGTGAAAGTATGCAATAGTTGTATTAGACTAATATGAAATGAGTAATAGTTACCTGAGATTTGAGAAAGTAGAGATGTTTTAGTTTTTTATTTTTTATTAGTATGTATGGGATGTGTGAAAAATAAATTTATTTAGAAAAGAAGACAGTATTACATTGGAACATGGAATCAAAGGGATCAAAGACTTTGAGTAGCGTTGATTCGAATGTGCTGAGAAAATAGCATTGTTGAAACATCCAGATATCGTCAACAATCAACTTGCATTGGTAGACGTCGACATCATTGTGTTATATGTAGTGTTATATGTAGGGATACGGTACAACGTACGTAGTAGTACTTTTCATGTCTCATAATATATAAGAGATTTTAACTATATAATTACATAACCAAAATCCTTTATATTAATTGTATGGTCAAAATTTTTATATTATGAGATGAAGATAGTCCATAAGTACTACTTTTTTCTGTCTCATAATATATAATATATAAGAGATTTTAACTATATAATTACATAACCAAAATCCTTTATATTAATTGTAAGGTCAAAATTTTTATATTATGAGATGAAGATAGTGCATAAGTAAGTAGGCGAGTCTCTGTCTGCGTTTGCTGATGGTTAATATACGTTTGGAAAACTTCGTTTCCTTCCCCGTGCAAACAAAATCATAAAAAAAGGCCAACAACTTTCGACCACCCAAACCTTACGGAAACAAAAGGTTTCAAATTTGAGGAGTACACACATGCACATATGGTACATAAATACCATGTGCACTTCTTCCGTTATCTAAAAATGTGCTACAATGCTAATGGAGTAGGAACGTCGATGACGATGGATATACTTAGTTTTATGTTAGACGTAATAAAACTAATTTGATGTTATAAGTGTTGTTATGTTTTTTTATAAATTTGATTAAATTTTTTAAAAATTTGATTTTAAAAAAATTAAAACGATTTATAATATGAATAAAAAAGAGTACTTTGCTAATTGACCAGCAGTGCGTGCACTGGAGATTAAGGGCAGCTTAATTTAAAAATAAGCAGAACTTTGCTTATCCAAAGCAGGTTAAGTACGTGGAGCCTGTCTTAGGTCTTGTCTTCCACCGGCCGCCATTAATTAGCTCGTACCTGGGAGAGTTTTTCCTATCGAGTGTAGGGTAGCCCACATAGGAATATGCCATGCGAGATCCGGATTATTAAGGCTACGTTACTTGGTGTTCCTGACTTTATCATATAAAACTTATGTATATTTTTTAAATTATTAAACGATATATTTTATTAAAAAATATATTAAAATTATTTTTAAAAATTTAATTAATATTTAATTAATTATATAATAATAAGTTATTTTGTTTTACGTGAAGATTAGTTTTTGCCGAAGCACCGACCAACCATCTGCGACTTCGAGTGCGTTTCTGGTCAATTAGTACTCGCTACACGTGCCTGCCCTTGTGTGCGTGTACGGAAGTCAGGATGCCGTGATAAGTTGATAAGAGCAAGTATTATAAGTCCTAGTCAGCAGGCTATAAGACCATCCATATCATCAAAATCCTACGTGGAGGTAAGAGAATTGAAGAGAGAGAAGAAAGCGGGCGGTAAGATAGCAGTCGGCTGGGAGCGCAGGCACCGAGAAAAAGTTGTTGCAGTTTGTTTCTCGTCCAATCACATGCATGCAATTGCTGCTGCTATTTATTGCCTACAGCCGGCTCAATCGCGTGACCAGTATACGCGTGTTTGCTACTGCTGGCGGTAAGTGGCGTGGCAGGAGTATTCAGCCGGCTACCGGCGAAATTACTAATCTTGCTCTAATGGCGCCGCGAACGCATGATCTGTGCTGGTAAAGTGTCATCGTTTTGACTTGTATTCGGCGTCTTGGGATGAGATCTAATCGTGTAAAATGGATTGACTCATTAGCGAATAATTAACTAAGTATTAATTTATTTTTTAAAAAATAAATTAATATGATTTTTTAAAACAATAAAAAAAAATTTTAAAAAACATATCGTTTAACATTTTAAAAAATATGTGCATGAAAACAAAAAAGGTAAATTGAGAAAGCATGGAAACGAACTCAGCAGGCCTTCAACGGAGTTGCTGATTCTTTACGACTGAAGTACTGTTCTGATAACCAGAAATTCATGGACCGGAGTTTCCAGAATTCCAGAATTTCCAAACATCCTCAAATTTGTCCCCCTCCCATGTCTACGACTGTGAAGAAGACGCCAAAAGAGCATGGCGTTTGGAGTTTGCTTTGAACTGAACCTTGAAGTTTCTCCCGATGGGTGGCGTGAGGTTATCTGCAGCAACCGGTTTGTCGTTGGGAATTCCCACCGGCGGAGCGTTCTGGTACATGATGACACCCAGGATTAGGATAAGCACGGGACAGTGGGACATCGGCACGCCCAGTAGCTACCTTGCGTGCGTGCGCGTCGCGCACGGTTCAAGCCTTGAAGATGCCGTGTCATGCAGATAGGCACAGCACCAGACGATGATGCGGCTCGCTAAGGATTAGACCCGATCCGGTTGCTACTTGCTACTCCATGTGTCATAGGTGACGCCTTCGATCCGTGCCAGGTTTCAGGTTTGTCCACGGGAAGCCGTAAAAAGCGATCGAATTGGGGCGGTTGGGGTCACCTGGTCGCGAAAGCACATGCGACGTGTCCCGTGGCATGGTGGCGCCGTGCTCGGTTGCCACCGCCGCCAACGCGTGCGACGCGATGGGAGCGGAACCGGATGCGGCATGTACGGGTTATGGCCCGGCCGGCCACACGTCGCGCTCCTGCGCGATTTATCGGTGACTACTTGGACATATAGTACTGTAGTATTACCAAACGGAATCTCGCAACCACTAGAGTACACAGTAAAGCTGTGTTCGTTGGTTGAAAATAAAAACTAATCCATCAGTAAGTAAAACGAAACGATTAATTAATACATAATTAATTAAATATTAATTTATTTTTAAAAAAAAACAAAATAATATTTTAAAAGCAATTTTGTATAATTTTTTTAAAAAATTAATAGATTGAAAAACGTGTGTGCGAAAAAAGAAAAAAAGTTGAGTTGCTAATCGCGACGCTACAGTAGTTCCGGTACGATGGTGGAAGCGCCACTAAACATGCCATGTGATTGAAGGGGTCAGCTTACGACAGTACGGCATCTCGCCAAAAGCGAAAACCATAGGGCCAACATGGAGTAAAAATTTGTTCTCGTTTTAAGTTCATGCATGTGCCCGTGTGGCCCGCCACGGTTTCCCCCTCGATCTCTCCCAACGTACGTGCGTGGGTACAGGCAGCCTCTGTCGTTAGCTAGAATCCGATCCGCGCCTCGGCTGGAAAATGGAAACACCCGCGCGTTTCGCCAACCGCTACAAAGTGGAGACGCAACGATGGGGAATTCCGTGGCACCAGCCGTGCCGTGCCGTACCACGCGCCGCTCGGGAGCCGGGACGCGTCCCTTTCATCGTCGATGATGCTTCCAGCGCGGTGTGTTGGCCTAGTGCGCGAACCCGGAATGAGATAAGATCCTGACTCGTCACGTCGTGATCGGTGGAGACCCTTTTATCCGCAGCTTGAATTCGCACGAAGAAAAAAGACCACACCGGCGTGAGAGCTTTGGACGGTCATACTCGCCTGCCACCGCGCTTGAAGTGCTGAAGAGACACTCCTATCAGACTAGCGCTGGCCGTGACTAATCTGCACAAACATTACCCTTTTAAAAGGAAAAAGAAAATTGTCGGTTTGCTCCACGTTTTATTTCATGATGAAACAGACGTGCCGGATATTTCTATGTTTCCACGACACGACCGGCCTCCAAAGCTTCGGCCCACGTTTGCTTAGAAGTAGCCCAAACTTCCACGGGTTCGTGGACTAAACAACAGAAAGGGCTCTATTTTGGATAGGAATAAGTCCACTTTAAATCCTTTAATATTGGTCCAATATGATTCACATGCTTTAACCGTAATATCCAATATCTTGATACCCTAACTAATAAAATCGGTGCAAAAATGACTCTCTAGTTGATTTTCATTGACGTGGTTCATTGACCAAGTTTAACCGATTGAGTTAGCATATGACGCCCAAATGTTAGGAGCTCCCCATCTTCTCTCATCTATCTTCTCGACCTTTCCGTCTTTCCGATCCCCATTCGTCTCAGCAACACTGGTGTCAGTCTCGACGGCATCAGGTAGGATGGACAGAAGTTGTATCGTTGAGGCCGAAGAAAGGGACTGTGGATCTCCTCTCTGTGTTCGCCCGCCTCGGTAAGCAGGTCCTCGATCAGGAGACGGCAACGCAATTGTCCTTGAGCATGGCATGGAGGTTGACCCCAAACTAGATGGAGTGTAGCGAAGATGGTGGCCAAAGACGGAGCCCGTGCCACCATGCACCTCCTCAATCTCTTGCATCGTTGAGGGTTCCTTGAGCTCGGTGTTGAATCAGCCTCCTTAGCTCGGTGATGCAACGTCAGTTCCCCCTCGCCACCAGCACGCTTTCCTAGGTCACAATGCCACATTCCCTCGCATTATCCACCATGCAAGGCGAGGTGGTTTACGATGCGGTAAGGTTCGGAGGTGAAAAGTTGGAGTCACTGACATCTGGGCCCCATATATCGACTCAACCGGTTGAATCAGGTCAACAAGTCACGTCAGCTAAAATAACACTTAAAATCATCAAGGGAGTCATTTTGTTAGCGGGTTGATATCTGGTATTGCAATTGAGGGGTACGAATTAGATTGTACATATAATTGAGGGAATGAAAGTGGACTTGTTCCTTTGGAAAAAGTACACAAGAGGTCCCTCATCTTGTCACTGAATTACAACATCATCCTTCAAACGTAGGACCGGATACAACACAACCCCTAACTTACAAAACCAGTGCAAAATAGGTCCAAAGACGGTATTGTCCCCGGTTTTGGCTGATGTAGCGTCTACGTGGCTCCTTTGACTAGGTCTTTGTCCCATGTGGCATTGACGTGACACTTACGTGACAATTCGATCCGAAAAAATTTAAAACCGTGGGACCCACAGGTCAGTTCCACTAGAAAATAATTTTAAAATGGTGGGGTCCATGTGTGACCCACATGTCATCCTCATCCTCATTCTCTCCTCTCATTCCTCTCTTCTCGTTTTCTCCTACTCCTCGCCACACAGCGCCGGGTGGAGCGAGCGAGCTCGCCGGCCTCCTCGTCTCCCTCGCCGGCCCTGCCTCCTCCTTCTTCACTCGCCGTCGGCCTCCCCGCCTCCCTATCTGTCGCCCGCTGCCTCCTTCCACCCGTTCCTCGCCACGCGGTACACCACGACGCTCCTGTGCCGGTGGTCGTGGTAGAGAGAGCCTGCGACGTGGGAGCAGGTGGTGTGGACGAGGGCGTTAGTAGCGGGCACGCCACATCGCCGACCACGGCTTCCTTCGCCGCTTCCTTTGCCCACGGCCTTTTTCCACCACACGCACCACCATCACCCCCACCTCGCCGTTGCCGCTGCCGACGAACTTTCTCCATCCTTCCCTTCCCCTCATTCGCCTCCCCCCACCTCGTCGGCAACGACGACGATGACTGCATTGACGCGAGCACAAGGTACGCAAGCACCTCATTCGCTGCCCACATCTTTCCCTCGGCCTCCTCCCGTCGCCTAGCCTCCTGATCCATGGCCTTGCCGTGCGCCGCCTCCCACGCACGCGCCGCGCCGACGACGACGTGCAGGCCCGAGGAGGCGTGGACAGCGAGCCCGCAGCGTGCAGGAGCATGGAGGCCTGGGTCGTCGACAGGGAGGCGGGGGTCGTCGACGGCGGGCGCGATGTTGTGGAGCTGGCCGAAGGCAGGGACCTCCTCGTCCCCAGCCATGGCGCGGCGATGGATGGAAGGGAGGGGATGCAGCCGCACGTGGCTTGTCGGAGCCTCGCCCCACCGGTCGTGGGCCATCTCCTCTCCCATCTTGGCCCGCCGGCCTCCCTGCCGCCTCCTCCACCGCTCCACCTGCCGATCTGGAGGAAGGAGAGAGGGTAAAATGAGAATGAGGATGATATGTGGGCCTCACATGGGCCTCATCATTTTTATTACTTTTTAGTGTAATCGACATGTGGGCCCCATTTTTTTCGAATCGAATTGCCACGTAAGCGTCACGTCAATGCCACATGGAACGAAAACCTGGTCAAAGGAGCCATGTAGACGCCACATCAGCTAAAAACGGGGACAATACCTTCGAGGGACCTAGTTTGCACTGATTTTGTAAGTTGGTGGATACATTGTATCCGGTTTTACGGTTTAAGGACGATTTTGTAATTCAGTGACAATACGAGGGACCGTACTTTTTCCTATTCCTTTTCGAATTCCAAATAGTTTTGGGCTTAATAGTCACATAGTAAGCCCACTGAAAGCTTATTGCTCCAAAACAGGCTTATTAATGGGCTTTTCAAGTGATTACACGAAGGCCGAGTGGCCAACCCAATCAAAGTGAGCAGAAGCTGGCCGTTATATAAATGCTACTAACCCATTCGAGCCGAAACCCTACTGCGCCTCGACCCCCACCCGTAGCGCCTCCCCGTGAACCCACTCCCAGCCGCCGCCGCCGCCGCATGCAGCCGAGGGTTCGCCATGCCGCCGAAGCTCGAGCCGACGCAGGTGGTGGATGTGTTCGTCCGCGTGACCGAAGGCTAGGAAGGGCCTCCGCGTCACCGTCAAGCTCACCGTCCAGAACCGTCAGGCGAAGGTCTCCGTCGCCCCTCCGCCGCAGCGCTCGTCATCAAGGCCCTCAAGGAGCCCGAGTGGGACAGGAAGAAGGTCAAGAACATCAAGCACAGCGGTAACATCAGCCTCGACGACGTCATCGAGATCGCCAGCACCATGAGGCCTAGGTCGAGATCCCCTCTGCTTAAAGGTATACAAATACTACGTTTTTCTTGTTACCCTTTTCTGTAGTTAAGTTGCAATGCAATTGTTAAATTCATAAAATTTTCATGAGACCAGTCTGTTAGTGCCGTACTGTTCTGCTATAGTGTTTATTTTTTCTTCTGTAGGCTTATATGTATGAATATGGTATTTGTTGAAAATGAAATGAATTTGGCTTCATTGCTTTTATAACTGTGTAATGCCTTAATTCTTTTTATGAAAGCAGCGAACTTTTGTTAACCAAGTCCACGCACTGTACTCTTTGATTGTAATGTTGGATAATATTGAATGGAATTACTTGTTTTGTAACTTTAACAAGTGTTGATCGTCACTTGTCATGCATGGTACTTGTGATATTGAGTGACCTTTTCTGTTTACATTTACCATCTTGTGTTTCATTTGTTCTGCCGAGACGTGTAATTTTGTTGTGTAACTTTGCTGTTTTGGTTGTCTAGGTTATTGTCAGTGTTAACTCGTATTGTTTCCTGTGTGTTATGAATCGTCCTCTCTTGTTCTTGTTAAGGTTGAGGCACCAATATCTCCATGGTGTCACCATCTTTGCAAGAATGGGATAGATCGACGAGTCAAGAAATCGTTTCTGTTGCAATGGCTCCAGTAGGCGATACAATTGTTGCTTGCGTACAATTTTTTCTTGATGCAGACTAGTTTCTTTTCCTGTGCTCTGTTGTAAAAAATCTCACTCTTCTCTGTTTATATCTGTTCTGTTCATGCACGGTGCTAACCCCGGGCTTGTTGGATTGGAATCCTTTGAAGAATGAAGCCCCAATGCCTGTGCTAGATCCACCATGCCGTTCAGTGTTGCAGGTCATGATGCTTCGAGTTCGTGATTGGTCTGTGTCAGCGTAATGGATACATTTCAAAACTATATCTTTCTTGGTGTTTTCTATTGGAGTTTGATGGCTGATGGCAGTGATTTGACATTACCCGTGCTTCTGATCTAATCCGTGAAGCAAAGGGAAAAATAATGGTTGAATTTCTTAATATGAGCCATTCATTCTGCTATCATATTTCCTCTAAAATATTAGTGTTTTTGTCCAGTTGATTCATTTTGACTCTTAGATTTGGTGGCTTGGCAGTGATGATACAAACTTTCAGCTTACAATGCCAGTTCTGCTTCTGAGATCTCATGACAGATAAAGCTGATATATATTTGAGCCAAATGATTTTTTTTTGCATTATGTGTACAAACTTATAGAATCCTAATATCTAATGAGCCCATGATGAGCTGCCCAATGATTAGAGGGTGTAGTTGGCTCAAGTTCCTGTTTACCAGGAAGAACCTACTTGCAGCTGCTGCATTCGCATGTTATGAATGGGCTTCCTGAGGTCATAGATACACTTCATGTTTTGCTCGTCCATCAAATTTTGGTGTTGTTACTTTCAGGGATTCTTTTCTCCATTGAGAAGTTGCATAATTTTTGCCGAGTTTGACTATCCTTCCGCAAGTAAAGTTTCTGATTTGCGTGTAGGCTGAAAAAGCTTGGAGATTGTGTGTTGACATCAGCTTCGTCTGTTTGTGTCTGTGAGACGGGAGTTAAATGACAGCACGAAATTCCATGCTCTTCGGTTGCACCGGTGCAGTCCTCCCCTTCGTCTCCTCCGTGGAGGCTATAAGTACGCTCCCCTAACCCAGAATCCTCTCTGCACCTTTGTAGCTTTCCTTTCTGGTCTGTGTTTTTGTATTGCCTTCTACATGTTCAATTTGATTTTTTTTTTGGATCTATGGTATATGATTTTTTCCCATGTGTTATGAATCGTCCTCTCTTGTTCTTGTTAAGGTTGGGGCACCAATATCTCCATGGTGTCAGCATCTTTGATAGATCGACGCGTCAAGAAATCGTTTCTGTTGCCATGGCTCCAGTATGCAATACGATTGTTGCTTGCGTACAATTTTTTCGTGGTGCAGACTAGTTTCTTTTCTTGTGCTCTGTTGTAAAAAATCTCACTCTTCTCTGTTTATATCTGTTCTGTTCATGCACGGTGCTAACCCCAGGCTTGTCGGATTGGAATCCTCTGAAGAATGAAGCCCCAATGCCTGTGCTAGATCCACCATGCCATTCAGTGTTGCAGGTCATGATGCTTCGAGCTCGTGATTGGTCTGTGTCAGCGTAATGGAGACATTTCAAAGCTATATCTTTGTTAGTGTTTTCTATTTTTTTTCCTTGGAGTTTGATGGCTGATGACAGTGATTTGACATCACCCGCCCTTCTGATCTAACCCGTGAAGCAAAGAGAAAAATAATGGTTGAATTTCTTAATATTAGCCATTCATTCTGCTATCATATTTCCTCTAAAATATTAGTGTTTTTGTCCAGTTGATTTACTTAGACTGTTAGATTTGGTGGTTTGGCAGTGGTGATACTTACTTTCAGCTTACAATGCCAGTTCTGCTTCTGAGATCTCATGACAGATAAAGCTGATATATATCTGAGCCAAATGATTTTTTTTTCCATTATGTGTTTGTACATATAGCATCCTACTCCCTCCATCCCATTTTGATCATCATCTAAGCAAAGAGCACAGAGAACAAATTAATCCTCATCGTTTAAGGTGCTCTGTCGCTTCGTGTCCCGTGGATTGCATTGCATTTTAAATATTGCATGTCATTGCACCAATAGAAATTAATTTTGGTTGGTTGCATACAGCACATTCTGTGATGCACATTTACTCTTTGCACAAATAAACAAAAAAAATTGTTAGTTTTGAGAAGACCTGAAAAATCTTAGGAGATCAAAATGGATGGTGGGAGTAATATCTAATGTGCCCATGATGAGCTGCCCAATGATTAGAGGGTGTAGTTGGCTCAAGTTCCTGTTTATCAGGAAGAACCTACTTGCAGCTGCTGCATTCACATGTTATCAACGGGCTTCCTGAGGTCAAAGAGACAAAGATACACTTCTTGTTTTGCTCGTCCATCAAATTTTGGTGTTGTACTTTCAGGAATTCTTGTCTCCATTGAGAAGTTGCATATTTTTTGCCGAGTTTAACTATCCTTCCGCAAGTAAAGTTTCTGATTTGCATGTAGGCTGAAAAAGCTTGGAGATTGTGTGTTGACATCAGCTTCGTCTCTTTGTGTCTGTGAGATGGGAGTTAAATGACAGCACGAAATTCCATGCAAAACTTAAAACCTCTGCACGTCAAACAGACAAGTAACACTATAGAAGAACTGCCTCCTAACAGAAAGAATGTCATTGTAATATCTGATGACACGGATGAAGTTTTGCACTTATCACTGTTTATAATATCTAATGTAACTTCTAGTCAAGGAAGCAAGGAATCGAAGCAAGAAATCTAAGTAGTTCACTCGATGTATCACTACTTCCAACTGATATATCACTACTTCCAACTGGTAAGTCTTTATGTGATGGTTCTCTATACCTTGTACAATCATATAGCCATATCGGTGTCATATCAATTTCCTTATGAAATTACATTCATGCTGCAGGTTATGGACTGAAATCTACATGGTAACTACTACATATATCAGGTTGTTGTATATATAGCTAGCATGGAATCGCAGTACTTGTGAATAGACCCTATATCTCTATGCAGATACCAACCTATCTCAGTATGTGAATGTGAAAATCCAATACCAACCTATCCCAATATGTGAATGAGAAAATCCAAGAAATACCATTGACAAGCACCCAACTTCAAGAAATGCCATCGACGAGTATGAGTTTAATGAAATGCTATTGTACAAGCGATTTTGTTCTAAAAATGTCATCGTAGATAGGGTTCTGTTAGTAGTCTTTCGTAAAGTGTTATAGGATGAACAGTGCATTTAACGGTGTGGGATGAACGAAACCCTAACGCCAATGGCATTTTTAGGACAAAATTGCTTGTACAATAACATTTAATGGAACTTACACTTAGTGATGATATTTTTTGGATTTTCTTTACGTGAACACAGCCATGGCTGAACCTTGCTATGTGCATGCATGGTATTGCTAGGACCTTACGTGTTTAGGTCTCAGCATGCTTTTGCTCATCGTGATGTGTGGTATCTGAAAGGGTTTGAGGGTGAAGCCACATATTTGGTGGCGTATCTCATTCATATATATAGCAGGAGAGTACAACCTCATAACAACCAGAACGAGAGACTCGGTACGGTAGCTTAGGTTGATCGGGCCGCTATCTATACATGCAAACAGACTACTATGCCAGCTAAAGATGTACAGTACGCTAGCACACCCTCGCAGACTCAGTCGGGAGTTCACAGACGTTGAGGCTGGACTTGAAGTCGGGGAAGAGCGACGATGGCAGTCCTTTGGTGAAGACGTCGGCGAATTGAGCGGATGACGGGACATGAAGAACTCGAACTTGGTCGAGAGCAACGTGCTCACGGACAAAGTGTAGATCAAGTTCAATGTGTTTTGTTCGTTGGTGCTGCACAGGATTAGCTAACATGTAGACGACAGAGATGTTGTCGCAGAAGACGACCGTAGCTCGGTGAAGCGGTTGATGAAGCTCGCGGAGGAGTTGTCGAATCCAGGTTGTTTCGGCGACCGTGTTGGCAACGTCGCGGTACTCAGCTTCGGCACTTGATCGCGAGACGGTAGGCTGGCGCTTGGCAGACCAAGACAGCAAATTGGAGCCGAGGAAGACGCAGAAGCCCAAGTCGATCGGCGAGTGTCGGGGCACCCAGCCCAGTCGGCGTGCGAGTAAGCGGTGAGCTCGTGTGGTGATGAAGCTGACAGAAGGATGCCGTGACGAAGTGTACCTTTGATATAACGAAGAACTCGCTTCACCAGGTTCAAGTGACCTTCACGTGGATCATGCATATGTAGACATATTTGCTGTACTGCATATGCTATGTCTGGCCTTGTGAATGTCAGGTATTGGAGAGCTCCGGCCATGCTGCGATATGCTGTCGAGTCTGCAACGGCAACGCCAGCGGCGGCAGACAACTTGGACGAAGTGTCGACCAGAGTTGAGCATGGCTTGCATGACGTCATGCCGGCACGATCAAGGAGATCGGTGGCATATTTCTCCTGATGCAGGAGCATTGTATCACCATTGCGGTGGACTTGGACGCCGAGGAAGTGGTGTAGAGGGCCCATGTCCTTCATCGAAAATTCCGAGCTGAGGGCTGTGATGATGCGTTGCAGCAAAGAGGCGCTTGATGTTGTCAATATTATGTCATCAACGTACAGTAGAAGGTACGTAGTGCCGAGAGAGCTCTGGAAGATGAAGGTACGTAGTGCCGAGAGAGCTCTGGAAGATGAATAGTGAAGAGTCCGATTTTGCCGCCATGAAGCCAAGTCCAAGAACAAACGCTTTGAAGCGCTCGAACCTGGCCCGGGGAGCCTGTTTGAGGCCGTAGAGAGAACGGTTCAGGCAACATACAGCGTCGGGGTGCTTGGCGTCGACGAAGCCGGTAGGTTGGCGACAGTAGACCGTTTCTGAGAGGTGGCCATGGAGAAAGGCATTTTTAATGTCCAGTTGGTGTATTGGCCATTTGGATGTAAGGTGTAACATACCCAAAATTTTAAATCTCCATTTTGCATCTAAAATATGGAAAATGATTTTTCGTGAATTAGAGACAATAAAAATTTTCCATACAAAAACCTTGGGCGAGCCTAAGAACATTAATTTTGATTTACAAATTCGTGATTAATTTAAAAACCTTTTTCTTGATAGTTTCAAGAAAGAAAATAAAACATAGTGTGTGCTTGTAATTGCCTGATGTATTGTTGAGATTTGAGTTCTTTTTCTTGTTTATGGTTTTTATTGACATTTCATATTAGGACTCATGAGCATTAACTTAAAAACCTGAAGCAAACACTTAAAGTATTTTTTTACAAGGATGTAAAATATATGAAGTTGAGTAACTAAAAGTATAAATCATGCTCAACAACATCATATTAGGTCAAAAATTATTTAAGTATAATTTTACAGCATTTAATTATATTTTATAATAGGAAACATATAAGTAAAGATAAGCTTATTGAATATTTAAAAATAATTGGAGCAATATAAAATCATGAGGAAATTCATGTAGATAATATGTATGTATGTATGTATGTATGTATGTATGTCTATATGTATGTATGTGTGTGTGTGTGTGTGTGTATATATATATATATATATATGGAATGTTGGTATAATTTAATATGTAGTGTTGATACCCCAATGTCGGTGACATGGGACCGAGGGTATCATGACTAGAGGCTTGAGTGGCCGCTGTCGCCCACGTGGCCCAACCCCCTCGGGGGGGGGGGGTCGGGCCCGAGGGTGACGTGGCCACCCCTCCCTCCGTCTCCCCGAGGGGTCGGGCCGCTCCCGTTTCGGCCCCGAGGGTTGGGGCGCCCCGACCCCCTGTGATTTTGGCGCCACGTGTGTGGGTTAGGTGAGCACAGCAGGGCTCACCTAACCGCATTTATAGCGGATCAGACGAGCGCGCCACGCCGCATTTAATGCGGCGCAGCGCACGCTTATCCGGTCCGTGACCGGTCGCGGTGTGTGACCGGTCACAGACCGGTCAGATCGCGGGTTAGGTGGCGACAGGCGGCCTGTGGCACGCCTCGCCCCGTCCCGTCAGAATGATGAGAGCCTCCTGGCTCTCGTCCCTAGCCGGAGCCGGCGTGCTAACTCCTGGAGTTGGTATGTCAGTCCCGGGCAGATTCATTCCAGACTTCAGCGCAAGCATGGCAAGGAAGTCGCTTGCCGTTTAATGAAGGTTGAAACGGGCGTCCACCGGGAGAGCTGGCGAGCGGGGCAGGAGGCCTGTACCGTGCCTGTCAGAGGTCACTTCCGGCTGTAGACTAGCCCTGATTGTAAGAAGAATGTTTTCTTTCTTAGGCAGCTAGAGGCCCATGTGGTGACCCCTTGCCAGATAAAAGGAGGCCCAGGCCTAGGAAAGAAAGGGGGGGGGGACTCCGGCCGATACGCTCTAGAGGCCAAACTCTCTTTGTATGGTTGGAGACTCTCAGATCCACCAGAACATAGGAGTAGGGTGTTACGCTTCTCAGCGGCCCGAACCTGTTTACGTCGCCCGTGTTTTGTGCGTTTCCTCTCTCGCTGACGTTCCTCAGATCGAGGGCAAAGAACCTCACCTAGCGTCCCCGGCCGAACCGGCAAAGGGGGGCCCGCGCGGTCTCCCGGTGAGGAGCTCCACGCTCCGTCATCTGGCGCGCCAGGTAGGGGGCGCGCGTGTCTTTCTATGCCCTCATCCTCTTTCGTGTGTGCCAAGTTTCGCCCGGTCAGCCCTATGGCCGAACGGGCAGTGGCGCACAGCCTCTCTCCGAGCGCTAGCGGTGATGACGGGGAGCAGAACCCGCGCCGTCGGGCTTGCACCCCGCCGTCCCCCTCTCGCCGAAGTCTTGGGCGGGGGAAGGCGCTCGAGGAGGTCGAAGGATCCGCGACCTCGCCGCTCGCGGGCGACGGGGGAGGACGGCGAGGCGGGGCGCGTCACCGCCTCGTCTACGAGGACGGCGGCACGCCCCAGGGCGCGCTCCAAGCTGCGGGCGCGCTCCTGTGTCACCCGCCCGTCGTCCCCGATCCAGAGACTCCAGCCCGGCGTTGGCTGGATGACGTGGCCAACTTGGTCATGACGGCGCAGCAGCGCCTAGGCGCCGGCGGGCGGTCCTCCGCCGCCGGGACCTCTGACGCTGCCGCCGACGGCTCCATGTCGTCGAGGCGGAGGGCACGGCGAACGACGGCCGATACACGCCGTTCGTCCGCCGTTCCCTCGTCAGCGCCTCCGACCCAAGAAGATGTGCGTGGGGGGCCGGATGCCCGCCTCGATATCGAGCGCCGGCGCGACGCTCGTCGCGCTGCCCACGCAACGGAGGGCGCCTCCTCGACCGGAGCGCCCCTTCGGTCCGGTCACGGGGGCCGACCCCCCGTGTCCCCGGTTGGCGGTGCCGGCTGTCGAGCCTTTGTGGCGAGCCTTCGGAATGTCCGTTGGCCCCCAAGGTTCCGGCCCACCATCACCGAAAAATACGACGAAAGCGTCAACCCCGCCGAGTTTATCCAGATCTACACGACCGGGATCGAGGCCGCGGGGGGTGACGACAGGGTCATGGCGAATTTCTTCCCCATGGCCCTGAAGGGTCAGGCGCGGGGTTGGCTAATGAACTTGCCACCCGCGTCGGTTCACTCTTGGGAGGATTTGTGCCAGCAGTTCACTACGAACTTTCAGGGCACATATCCGCGCCCAGGCGAAGAAACGGACTTGCACGCGGTACAGCGGAGGGACGATGAGTCCCTTCGCTCGTACATTCAGCGGTTCTGTCAAGTCCGCAACACCATACCATGCATCCCCGCACACGCGGTGATCTACGCGTTCAGGGGGGGCGTGCGACACAACCGCATGCTCGAGAAGATCGCCTCCAAGGAGCCCCAGACCACCGCGCAGCTTTTTGAGCTCGCGGACCGTGTGGCTCGCAAGGAGGAGGCCTGGACCTGGAACTCCTCCGGCTTTGGCGTGGCAGCTCCGGCCGCCCCCGGGGCCGCCGCTCGATCAGGGCAGCGGGACAGGAGGAGGAAGAAGAGGTCGGCCCGTTCCGACGACGAGGGTCATGTCCTCGCCGTCGAGGGCGCTTCGCGGGGGCCCCGAAAGGGGAGGCCTGCGAGCGACAAAAAGAAGGAGGCCAGCGTTCCCAGCAGGGAGCGCCCGACCGGCAAGTGGTGCACTGTGCACAACACCTCCCTCCACGACCTCGCGGACTGCCGCGCGGTCAAAAGATTGGCTGAGCGGACGAGGAAGTGGGAGGAGGAGAAGAGGCAGGAGCGCCGTGAGGGCAAGCCCCCGGCAGCTCCCACCGGCAACCGGCGAGGTGAGGCCAAGCAGAAGGCCCCCGCTGAGGACATCGATGATGGCGACGATGACCTGGGCTTTCAGGAGCCTGAGGCCACCGTCGCCACCGTCGATGGGGGAGCGTGCGCTCACGCTTCTCGCCGGAGCCTCAAGGCCATGAAGCGCGAGCTTCTGGCCGCGGCCCCTACCCATGAGGCGACGCGGCGGGCGCGGTGGTCGGAGGTTGCCCTCACCTTCGACCAGACCGACCACCCGCCGTGCGTTGCCCGGGGAGGATAGATTGCGATGGTGGTTTCCCCCACCGTCTGCAATGTGAGGTTGGGGCGTGTCCTCGTAGACGGGGGTGCAGCCCTCAACATCCTTTCCCCCGAGGCCTTTGATGCCATCAAGGCCCCGGGGATGGTGCTCCGACCGTCCCAGCCGATCATCGGCGTGACGCCAGGGCACACCTGGCCGCTGGGTCATATCGACCTCCCGGTCACCTTCGGTGGTTCCGCCAACTTCCGCACGGAGCGGGTGGACTTCGATGTGGCGGACCTCAGTCTGCCCTACAACGCAGTCCTGGGGAGGCCTGCGTTAGTGAAGTTCATGGTGGCGGTCCACTACGCCAATCTCCAGATGAAGATGCCGGGCCCCGGTGGCCCCATCACTGTCCATGGCGACCTCAAAGTCGCGCTTGC
The DNA here is from genome assembly GCA_008326285.1 of Oryza officinalis. Lineage (NCBI taxonomy): Eukaryota > Viridiplantae > Streptophyta > Magnoliopsida > Poales > Poaceae > Oryza > Oryza officinalis. Next base: position 35,032,405 of record BDMV01000004.1, read on the forward strand.
TTGTATGGAGCAGCGCGTGGACCACCTCGCCGCGGCGTCCAAGCCCGCGGGTGGCGACGAGAGGCTCAGCACCTCCGTCCCGCCCGCCCCGAGGCAGCGGATGGTCACGTGCGACGAGGTCCCGGTCAAGGAGGTTGCCCTGGGCGACGGCCCGTCCAAGACCACACGAATCGGTGGTCTTCTGGACGACAAATAGGAAGACGCGCTCGTCTCCTTCCTGCGGGCAAACGCCGACGTCTTCGCCTGGAGACCGGCGGACATGCCCGAGGTCCCCAGGGAGGTGATTGAGCACCGTCTCGCCGTGCGGCCGGGCGCAAGGCCGGTCCGGCAGAAAGTGCGGCGGCAGGCCCCGGAACGCCAAGCCTTCATCCGCGAAGAGGTGGCGCGACTTTTGGAGGCCGGATTCATCCGTGAGGTCATCCATCCGGAGTGGCTGGCGAACCCGGTCGTCGTCCCTAAGGCGAACATCAAGCTTCGGATGTGCATCGACTACACCGACCTCAACAAGGCATGTCCTAAGGACCCTTATCCCCTGCCACGCATAGATCAGATTGTCGACTCCACCGCGGGGTGCGACCTTTTGTGTTTTCTAGATGCATACTCTGGTTATCATCAGATTCGCATGGCTAGGGAGGATGAGGAGAAAACTGCATTCATTACCCCCATAGGAACTTATTGTTATACGACAATGCCTTTCGGGTTAAAGAATGCAGGTCCTACTTTTCAACGTACTACTCGAATCTCTTTGGGTAGTCAGATAGGACGCAATGTTGAGGCCTATGTCGATGACTTGGTTGTGAAGACACGCAACCAAGAGACCTTGCTCTCGGATTTAGCGGAAACTTTCGAAAGTCTCCGCTCCGCCCGCATAAAGCTGAACCCCGATAAGTGCGTGTTCGGCGTGCCTGCGTGCAAGCTTCTCGGGTTTTTGATCTCTGCCCGAGGCATTGAGGCCAACCCCGAGAAGATACGAGCTATAGAGCGGATGCGCCCCCCCAGCAAGCTTAAGGATGTGCAGTGCGTCACCGGCTGCATGGCCGCCTTAAGTCGATTCATATCGAGGCTGGGAGAGAAGGCGCTACCCCTATTTAAGCTCCTCAAACGCTCCGGGCTGTTTACTTGGACGGAGGAGGCTGAGCGGGCACTCATTCAATTGAAGGTGTACCTCAGTTCTCCCCCAGTCTTGGTCGCCCCGGAGCCAGATGAGCCGTTGCTACTCTACCTGGCGGCAACCCCGCAGGTGGTCAGCGCGGCGTTGGTCGTGGAGCGCGACGAGGACAACCCTCGCTCCGCGCGCCCCCACCCTGTGTCGACTCGACCCGGGAGAGAGCAGGGAGGAGAGGCCCCCGAGCCGAACGGCGGCCTAAGGCCCCCGACGGCCGGAGCTAGCCCTCCGCCTGCTTGTCCGACGGTGCCAGGCGCCCCCGATCCCCAGGATGGCCCTGGGGCCACTGCGGGAAGGCCGCGCCTGTCGCCCTCTGACCCCGAGGTCGTCGGCACAGAAGCCGAGTGCGCCCCGCACGGCCTCTCGGACGAAGGGCGCCCTGGAAATATGGCCCCTAGCGAAGAGGACAGGCCCCGCCGAAAGGTGCAGCGGCCCGTCTACTTCGTTAGCGAGGCCCTCCGGGACGCCAAGACCCGATACCCTTAGGCTCAGAAGATGCTTTACGCAATTCTGATGGCTTCGAGGAAGTTGCGCCATTATTTCCAGGCGCATCGGGTCACGGTGGTTACGTCTTACCCCCTTGGCCAAATCTTGCATAACCGAGAGGGTACTGGACGAGTGGTGAGATGGGCAATCGAACTCTCTGAATTCGACTTGCGCTTTGAACCACGCCACGCGATCAAGAGCCAGGCCCTCGCCGACTTTGTAGCGGAGTGGACCCCAGCTCCTGAGCCCGTCTCCGCCCCCGAGGCCAGCCCGGGCCCCTCGCGGCTGCCTCACGCCGCCTACTGGGTGATGCAGTTCGATGGCTCCCTGTCTCTTCAGGGCGCCGGTGCGGGGGTCACTTTGACCTCGCCGAGCGGAGACGTTCTCAGATATCTGGTCCGCCTCGACTTTCGGGCGACGAACAATATGGCGGAGTACGAGGGACTCCTTGCGGGACTCAGAGTGGCGGCTGGACTGGGGATCCGCCGCCTCTTGGTGTTAGGCGACTCCCAGTTGGTCGTTAACCAGGTCTGTAAGGAGTACCGGTGCTCTGACCCGCAGATGGACGCCTACGTCCGCGAGGTGCGGTGTATGGAGCGCCATTTCGACGGGATAGAGCTTCGGCACGTGCCCAGGCGGGATAACGCGGTCGCCGACGAACTCTCAAGGCTCGCTTCCTCGCGAGCCCAGACCCCACCGGGCGCCTTTGAAGAAAGGCTTGCCCAGCCGTCGGCGCGACCCGACCCCCTAGGGGAGACGGACGCGCCTGAACGGCCCCCGAGGCCCGTCGGAGTCCAGGCCTCAGGACCCGAGGGGAGCGCTCCCAGCTCCCCTAGATTGATTGCTTGGATCATTGAGATCCAGGCGTACCTCGCAGATAAGACTCTACCCGAGGACCGCGAAGGGAGTGAACGCGTCCATCGCATCTCCAAGCGCTACGTGCTGGTGGAAGGGACCCTCTATCGGCGTGGGGCTAACGGAGTCCTCCTGAAGTGCATTCCTCGGGAACAAGGCATCGAGCTTCTCGCCGATGTCCATGAAGGCGAGTGCGGAGCCCACTCCGCCTCGCGCACCTTGGTTGGCAAGGCCTTTCGCCAGGGTTTCTATTGGCTGACGGCTCTCAACGATGCGGTTGACCTGGTCCGACGGTGCAGGGCGTGCCAGTTCCACGCCAAGCGAACGCATCAGCCGGCCCAGGCCCTACAGACCATACCTCTCTCGTGGCCGTTTGCTGTCTGGGGGCTCGATATCCTGGGTCTGTTCAGGCGGGCCTCGGACGGGTTCGAGTATCTGTATGTCGCTGTCGACAAGTTGACTAAGTGGCCCGAGGCTTATCCGGTCATCAAGATCGATAAGCACTCGGCGCTAAAATTCATCAAGGGCATCACTGCTCGGTTCGGGGTGCCTAACCGTATTATTACGGATAACGGCACCCAGTTCACTAGTGAGCTCTTCGGCGACTACTGCGAAGACATGGGCATCAAGCTCTGCTTCGCCTTACCCGCCCACCCCAGAAGCAACGGCCAGGTGGAGCGCGCCAATGCGGAAATCCTCAAGGGCCTCAAAACCAAGACCTTCAACATCCTCAAGAAGCACGGCGACTCGTGGATCGAGGAGCTGCCAGCGGTGCTCTGGGCGAACCGAACCACGCCAAGCCGAGCAACCGGGGAAACGCCTTTCTTCCTCGTCTACGGCGCGGAGGCGGTCCTCCCGTCTGAGCTCACCCTGAGGTCCCCTCGGGCCACCATGTATTGGGAGGCTGATCAAGATCAGCTTCGCCGAGACGACCTCGACTACCTAGAAGAGCGAAGGTGGCGCGCGGCCCTCCGAGCCGCGCGCTACCAGCATAGCCTGCGACGCTACCATCAGCGCCACGTCCGGGCCCGATCACTCTGCGTCGACGACCTCGTCCTACGCCGCGTCCAAACGCGCGCCGGACTGAGCAAGCTCTCACCAATGTGGAAGGGTCCGTATCGAGTGATCGGCGTCCCCCGGCCAGGCTCGGTTCGGTTGGCCACGAGCGACGGCACAGAGCTGCCTAACCCGTGGAACATCGAACATCTTCGTCGCTTCTACCCCTGATGGGGGTCGGGTGTCATGTCTCGGGCTCGGGCCAACCCCGCACCCCCCTCGGGCGTGCAGGGTTGGCCGGGGGCTACCACATGCATATACTTATCTTTTTTCTCTTCCGTATTTCAATAAAAGCACTTTCGATTTCCTGAGGACTGTGTCTGTGCTGTCGTTTCCTTTTGAAGAATCTTGGCTTGAATTAGTACGCTCGTGCTCGACCCTGCCCTCGGTGGCCCGGGCCGGCTAAAACCGCCAAATGGGGCCCAGAACCGAGCCGTGCCCCGGGGCGCGGTGAACTCCGGGGGGGAATCGGCAAAGGCCCACAATCGGGTCCCCCTAACCCTCGGTCACCGCGCTCCCGGCCTGGCCAGTCTCGACACGCGGATCTCCCCAGGCACTAGCTCCGACCCGCGCCGTTTGAGGCTGGGACCTGGGCACGAGCCCTTGTTCAAGCCAAGACACAGAAGGACCGCGGCACAGACCATCCTCGTCTCATACGCACAACAAACATAACTGACATAGAAATTTCCACTTTATTTGATTGCAGATTAAACCAGTCTATACAAGAAGGGGGCTCGAAGGCCTCGGAAGAAGAAGGAAAAATTATTAAGATTGGCGGGGGCCTGGGGGCTCACTCCGACGCGCCCGGGTCGCCGGCCTCGTCGTCGCTGCTCGTCCGCACCGTCGTCGCCGTCCTCCTCCTCGTCGGAGTCGAGGGCGAACGCGAGCCGAGGGGCCGTCCCCTCGAAGCTGTGGACGATGTGGTCGGCGGCGTCCCGGACCTGCGCGCGCGCGCCGTCCTCGGTTCCGGGAGGGAACTCTTCCAGCGCTGCCCACGGGGAGAAGTCAGGGTCCCTGGCCTGGTAGCTCGCCAGTACGAGCTCCACCGCCCCCCGGGCGAGGTCCCTCGAGGATGACTTGATCGTCTCCTCGAGCTCCTCGGGGAGCCGTTCGAGGGCCCCGGCCATCTCCGAGAGGCGCTGGGCGAGGCCCCCCTGGTTGGCGGCGTACTTCGCGTACCGCCCGCCCCAGAGGCCCGCCTGCCGCCCGGCGCGGTCTAGACGGGAGACGGCGTCCCGAAGCATGCCGGGCCCTACCTCGCTCGCCAAGCGGAGGGCCTCGACCTCCCCGGCGGACGAGTCCAGCGCGCCCTGCAGCTCGGCGACGGTGTGCTCGGCGGCTGCGAGGCGGGCGGCTAGGTCGCCGTGGCCCGCGGCCGCCCCGCCGCTGTGCGCTCTCGCGTCCAGCTCCTTCGCCCGCGCCTCGAGCTCAGCGGCCCGCTGGTCCAGCGCGGCCCTCTCGGCGCGGGCGCCTTCCAGATTGCGGCGCGCCTGCTCCTCCCGCGCCGCCTCGCGGAGAACAGGCTGTCCGCCAGCCGCTGCGCCGCGGCCTCGGCCTCCTCGAGAGCTCGCCCCCGCTCGGTGAGCGCGTCCTCGCGGAGGCGGAGTGCGGACTCCTCTTCGGCGGAGGCGGCCTCGTGCGCCGCCAGCGTTGCCTCCCGGGTGGCGACGGCGGCCTCGCGGTCCGCCAGGGCGCTCTCCTTCGCGTCCAGGGCGCGGGCGCGCTCCTCCAGCGCCGTGACGCGGGCCTCAAGGGCCTCTTCGCGCTGGCGGGACGCCGCCTCGTTCTCCGCCGCCCGCCGTTCCCGGGCAGCGGCGGCGTCGAGGACTCCCCGGGCGGCGTCGAGCTTCTCCTCTAGCTCCGCCGCCCGGCTCCCGTATTGGAGGCGGAGGTCGTCCCGCGCCTCGTCGAGCACGGCGGTGGCGATGAGGGCGGTCTCCCGCTCCTCCTCCACCTCCCTGGCGATCTCCGCCAGGTTCCTGCGACGGGCCTCGAGCTGTGAGGCGTGCCGGCGGTGTGCCTTGCGGCCCGCCTCCACCATGGCCTCCACCGAGCGCCGCCCCTCCTCGACGCGCGCCCACGCTGCGTCGAGCTCCGCCCGCTCCGCCTGCAGGGCCTCCATCTGGGACCCAGAAGCACGACCCCCTCCCGGGGTAGATTGTTCCCCCCTGCGGCTCCCGCCCGCGCCGTCGTGGCCTCGGGGGGCCCGCTCCCCCGACGCCCCGACCACCTGCATGATGGCCAGGATGTTGGCGCGCTATGGGTCGCAGCAGAGGGGGAGGACCCCTTGGGGGATGAGGGATGCCTCCACGGAGCTGAGATTCAACACCCGTTGGACCATCATCCTGAAGTCCTCAGGGTCCCAGTCCCATTTGCGCCCCTGGTGGGTCCTCACGTGGTCCTCGGGCCCGGTGTACTCCCAGGCGCCCCGGGCGCGCCGCTGGAGCGGTGCGATCCGGCGACGGTGGTAGTCGCCGAACACCATGGCCCCCGTGAGCCCCTGGGATCGCAGACCCGCCAGGCGGTCAAGAACGGCGTCGTAGCCGTCCCCCAGATCTACCGCCGCCCGCCAGCTGGAGGCCTGCGCCGGGGGCTGGCTCGGAAGTCGGAGGCGTGCTTCGTCGGCTAGGGGGGTGTAGAACCAATCGCTCTTCCAGTCGTCCCACTTCTTGCGGAGGACGCAGGGAATGTAGCGGTTCAGCACCTGCCCCCGCGGCTGGAAGTAGCAGCCACCGACTACCGTCGGCGGCGACATCGGCTGCATGGTGAAGAACCACCGGAACAGCCGGAGAGATGGGCGCACCCCGATGAACATCTCGCACAGGTGCGCGAAGATGGCCAACGTCATTATCGCGTTGGGGGTGAGGTGCGCCATCTGGAGATCATAAAACTGCAGAATATCCATGAAGAAAATAGAGAATGGCGGGACCAGCCCCGTCATTGCGAAAGAGAGGAAGAAGACGGACCGCCCCGGGTAGTGTGGCGCCGGGCGTCCCTCGCCCAGCGCGACCACCTCCCGGCCGGTGGCAGATTCCGGCATGAATCGGCGCGGCAGCCCAGCCTGCCTCTCGCTCGTGATGCGGGAAGGCGGCAGCACGCTACTGTCGAGCGGTGCGGAGCCCCGTGCCATGGCGCCGGCGGAGGAGGAGCTTGAGAGCGAGCGCGTGCGGCAAGGGTAGGGCACAGGAAACGAAGAGTTAGAGCACAAGTGGCGAAGGCAAGGGGAAAAGTGGCGAGAGGAAGGAAACGAATCCCTTCCTCGGCGTCTTTATACCCTTGCCAACGCTATGCCCGGCTCCTCGCTTCCCGCGCCCACTACCTTGCCCCCTCGTTTCTCGCGCCCACGCCTCCACTAACCCCACTCGCCCGTTTGCGGCGCACGCGGCAGACGTGCGGCCGTGACGGTTGAGATGGGGCAGATCGTGCGCGTATTAATTGCGCTCGTCGACTGCGAAAAGCGCCATCATCATATCCCCAGGCGAGACGAACCGGCTCGTCCCGATTCGCGCGCTGAGTAATGTAGCGGTCTTGAAGAGGCCGCTCATTATTGTCGGTCGATTTTCCCTTGCCGACGCGCGCGATTCGCGACCGTTGGGTTTCTGCCCGCCTGTAGGGACCGGTCCCACCTGTCACCCGGCCTAAGGAGTGGCGTCACGCCCGAGCGCTTCCCCCGAGGGGGGCGGTCGCCCTGGCGTAACGCCGGGGGCTACTGTCGGTGACATGGGACCGAGGGTATCATGACTAGAGGCTTGAGTGGCTGCTGTCGCCCACGTGGCCCAACCCCCTCGGGGGGGGGGGTCGGGCCCGAGGGTGACGTGGCCACCCCTCCCTCCGTCTCCCCGAGGGGTCGGGCCGCTCCCGTTTCGGCCCCGAGGGCTGGGGCGCCCCGACCCCCTGTGATTTTGGCGCCACGTGTGTGGGTTAGGTGAGCACAGCAGGGCTCACCTAACCGCATTTATAGCGGATCAGACGAGCGGGCCACGCCGCATTTAATGCGGCGTAGCGCACGCTTATCCGGTCCGTGACCGGTCGCGGTGTGTGACCGGTCACAGACCGGTCAGATCGCGGGTTAGGTGGCGACAGGCGGCCTGTGGCACGCCTCGCCCCGTCCCATCAGAATGATGAGAGCCTCCTGGCTCTCGTCCCTAGCCGGAGCCGACGTGCTAACTCCTGGAGTTGGTATGTCAGTCCCGGTCAGATCCATTCCAGACTTCAGCGCAAGCATGGCAAGGAAGTCGCTTGCCGTTTAATGAAGGTTGAAACGGGCGTCCACCGGGAGAGCTGGCGAGTGGGGCAGGAGGCCTGTACCGTGCCTGTCAGAGGTCACTTCCGGCTGTAGACTAGCCCTGATTGTAAGAAGAATATTTTCTTTCTTAGGCAGCTAGAGGCCCATGTGGTGACCCCTTGCCAGATAAAAGGAGGCCCAGGCCTAGGAAAGAAAGGGGGGGACTCCGGCCGATACGCTCTAGAGGCCAAACTCTCTTTGTATGGTTGGAGACTCTCAGATCCACCAGAACACAGGAGTAGGGTGTTACGCTTCTCAGCGGCCCGAACCTGTCTACGTCGCCCGTGTTTTGTGTGTTTCCTCTCTCGCTGACGTTCCTCAGATCGAGGGCAAAGAACCTCACCTAGCGCCCCCGACCGAACCGGCAAAGGGGGGCCCGCGCGGTCTCCCGGTGAGGAGCTCCACGCTCCGTCACCCAAATAGTTAGGTCAAAGCAGTCAAACTATAGTTTAATATTAAACCCTAATCGACAAAACTAACTTACATCTCATATGTGTATTTTATCACATAAAAATGTATAGGGTTTATAATTTATTCAAATACTACACTAGTTATTAGAAATTAATATAATTTTTCCAGAATTTATTTTGTAGGTCTGGACCTTTTAAAAATTCAAACAAATTTCGGCTGAAATGAATTTCGTGTGAAACCAAAGAAAATGGAACCTAGGTATTTTTATCTACCACCAGAAAAATCCACATTATTTTATCTTCCACAGAAAATGAGTTTTGGAATTTTAAAGAAGGGAGAAAGAATTTGAAAAAGGGAAAAACCCTAATTCTATTCTAAGTACTGTGTTCACCAAATTGTGTACCCATCTCCCTCTTGCTGCCTCTGTGCACATCACCCTGGACCCACATGGTAGTTGCTAGGGCTAGCTCTAACTCAGTGCATATAGTCTCCACCGCTTCAACACACAGAGAGAGGCAGAGAAGGAAGGAGATCGACGCCGGCGTTCGACGCGTGTACATCGCCGTGGCAGCCGCCGACGCTCGCCTTTTATGCTCCAGTGGCATCGCCTCCTCTCTCGCTTCGTTCCTGTGCCGACCAAGCCGAGGGAGAGAGTTCACTTTGCCCCTGTCACCTCCAACTTTGCCGCCGGCCGCAATAACGACGACCGTCGCCACCGTCATTGAGCCACGGTCGTTTCTCCCAATCTTGTGATCTGTCATCTCCATTCGATGTCGATCCCATCCTCTCAACCCTTATCCCGTGTCGTGCAGTGGTGACACCGGAACGCCGACGTGCCCTTGAGAGCTTCAGAGCGCCGTTGCCTGGACATCATCGTCGTTCGGCCAGCTCCGATCAATACAGGCCGAACCGTCGCGTCACCGACTTCACCTTGATCCCAGGAAGACGCCGACTGGAGGAATTGAACCCCGAAACCGTAGCGAAGGAGATCGGCCATTCCTTCCCCAACTCCGACCGCCGGACGTCATCGCCGATTCCGTCCTCTCCGGTGAGCCCCACTTCGATTTCTTACTCGGGGAGCATCCTTAAGTGATCCTCTAGCCGTTCCTCACCTCCTCTTAGCGGGTCACAGGCCGAGGAGCGCTGTCGTCGTGAAGCCGAAGGTCTGCGCCGCCGCCAAGCCGTTTACTCCATCGCCGTCGCGGACCAAGCACTGTCGACCGTCGCGTGTTCTTTGGTAAGTCTCCAGGGGACTTCTATGACCGCGTGCATGCATTGGTTTACACGGATTCGAGCCGTAGCCCTACTTGCATATGCACACCGAACGTCACCACCGCCTGCGCCGTCGTCGCCATGGATCCCGACCACCTCAGCCGATGAGAAGACCACCGATAGCTTCACCTTGTTCCCCTCTCCATTTCACCTTTTAGTTGCCCATTGAGATCGGCCGCCGTTCGCCGTTGCCGCCGGCGGGAAGCTTGCCGTTGAGCTGCTGCCTCTGCTCCAGCCGCAAAGCCGCTGACATGTGGGACCGGTTGGATTAAGCTAAGGATTTGGCTTAGTACAAGTTTAAAACCTAGAGGGTCTAATTTGTAAGATTCTCTGTCTATGGCAAATGGGACCAGGACTAATTAGTAATAACTGAAAACTTCATGGTTTCTTAATGGACTTTGCTTTAGCACGTGTTAAGGACCTCGGGTCATAATCCAGGAACTCCAGGGACTTTTCTGCAAAATAGCCAGAGGCTGACCTGTGGACCCAGAGGAATTATATGTTGGAGATATTAAAGGAAATGAGTTAATCTTTTTCTTTTCAATTGAAAATTGTATTAAACTTGTTAAATTTATATCAAATTAATTATAACTCCTTTTGAGATGAAACCAACTCCAGTAGGTCCATAAAATTGTAAACTTTAATATGGTGTAGTAAAATCCTATGCTCACAGTAGGATTTTAATTTCTAAATTTCAAATATGAAATAGTTAACTTAGAAATTGTTAAATATGTAGAAAATTCATTTTTACTCCAAATGAAATGAACTAAATTTCTGTAGAACCAGTAAAGTATGAACTTTAATTTGGTGAAATGAAATATGGTACTTTCTGTACAGGAATTAAGACTAAAATTGTAAGTCATTTATAAACACTTATTTTGCAAAATAGGACTTATTTAATTTCTAGAAAATTTATAATTATTCCTAAAATTATAATTTCACTGCTGTACATCTTAGAAGTATATACCATTTGACCTGGTTGAAAGGAATTTGACAAAACTACCTCCTAAAACAAATTTAATTATGTGATTAATTCTCTTTTCATTAAATTTGTAAAATTCATAACTTTCAAAATAGCAATGCTAAAATAGAAATTTCTTCACCTAAATTCAATTTAGGATAGGACCAATCCACTGTGAGGAATTCATGCATTTTAGAGCATTTTGGATTTTTCGCATTATTTGGATGTTTATTTGTACCGTACTTTATGATTATTTAGATTCAGACGTTCTGGAATACGTGGAGCAAGTTCCGAAATTGGAGTGTGGTTTTTCACAACACGCAGGCAAGCATCTAAGCATATAGAATCTCTATTTTGCTAAAATAATTTGGTTGCGAAATTATATAAATGCATGTGTTGATTTATTACAAACTTATCGGTATTGGGTAGAAATGGTTATTCCTAATTGCTGCATATCCTCTCTTGTTCCATTGTTATCATTTATCCTTGTAACCTCTGGGCAGCAATACTTGGGAATGTTTTATGGTTTTACCGATGCTTAGCCATGCTTAGACCTAGTAGTGTTAGAAATCGATGGATGGAGCTATTGATTAAAATTATTCACTATTTGCGTTTTATGGGCATAAAATTTGACTACTTTCACTAAATGGTTCCTATGGAAAATATGCTTAACTTGGACGAGTGATAGGGCGATGAAGAGATGGTGGTTTTCCCTGATGCAAGTAGCCTCGTCTGGGTTGTTAAGGACCGAACATGTTGTCATCTATTCAAGCACCTTACGTACTACCACATGCCGGGTATGGGGCGGCTTGACTTAGTACTACGTTGTACTGTAATCATCTACCCTACGCTGGTCAATCGTGAGGATGGTTTTTCCTTTGGAGTGCCCAGGTGTGCCGTGTTTTGGCAGGGGGTTTCTTCCACGATGATGAGCCCGCCTTAGCCACATCACACACGTACGTGGCTAAGTCGTTGGGGGCCTAGGCGGAGTTTAGGTGATTGGGGTGGGACTAGAAAAGGGCATGTTATGAGCTTGTGTCACTTGTGAGTCACACCTGTGTGGTGGTGAAAGCATTTGATTCTTGTTCATTTCGTGTGGGTAAAGATGTACCCCTCTGATCAGAGTAAAACTATTCGAATAGCCGTGTCCACGGTTACAGGACGACCACTTGATGTGTTAGCTCAACTATGTTAGCATCAAACCGGGTTAAATGGGTTGATTAGTCTTGGATATGAAATAGATATATTGATAAGCCATAGTTGGACAATGGTTGTCCATGGTTGGTGATGAAGGCACTTATTATGTTTATATATAAATGGTATAGAGAGCACAGACTGTGCTTGTACATGAATGGTGATGAGAGCACGGGTTGTGCTGGTTGTGCTTATTTGTGATTAAATTTCAGATTATGCTAAGTTATAAAACTCTATTTTTGCAACTTGTGATTTGTTCAACTAAATTGGCTTTTATGCAAAACTTGAACCATTATACCATCTTCTAAGGTAGAAACTTGCATTCTCTTTTGTTATATATATATATTAAAGAGTAAGTCTTGCGAGTACATTCTTGTACTTAACCCGATGTCTGCAATTTCAGAAGAGGACGTTGGAGAACTTGATTGTTCTTACTACCCTACCAAGGGCGGTGAGGGTGGTGAGTAGTCTTTTTAGCTTGACTCTTGCCCCGGTTGGTTGCCCTTGTGGGATGGTGGGCAAACCACAGGTTTTACTTTTGCTTATGTGAACTTATAAAACTTCCGCTGCTATAGTTTGAGTTGTATGATGGGTTGTTGAATCCCATTATAATATATGTATTTTGTTGTTCTATTATCCATGTTTATGCATTTGTGATGGTTATCAATTGCTTGCAATGAAAGTGCAAGGCTAGTCGCTTTTCCTGGGGACTAGCTAAGCACGAGTATGAATTTTGAGCAATTGAGATGTTGTAGAGCTCTTGCAATTTGAGTCAGGTCTCCTGAGATGTGTAACACATCTGGTCGCTGCCTTCGTGTGGTTTGACGGACACGTCTCAGGCTGAAGTTGACTGGCATGCAGAGTCCCAGTAATATCTCCTTTGCTCATTATTCGGCATTATGGATTTTATATCGAATGGTACTACTTTGTGATCATGGGCACATTGAGGTATGAGTGGCTATTTATGCGTGTATGGATCCCACTCATCCAAAATTATGTGGTGGTCACAAAATGCATTGGACGGTATAATTTCCGGGTGCCCACATAAGGGCTAGGGAGAGGACAGCCCGAATAGTGGCAGGTTTGATGACGGGGCTAAATGTTTCGCCAAAATCAACACCGGCCTTTTGAGAGAAACCGCGGAGAACCCATCGTGCTTTGTAGCGTTCAAGGGAACCATCAGGATGGAATTTGTGTTTGAAAACCTTTTTCCCAGTGATTATGTTGGCTCGGGGTGGTAGAGAGACAAGTTCCAAGGTATTGTTGGAGGTGAGAGCTTGGAATTCCTCAACCATGGCTGCATGCCAATTTGGATCATTCAAGGCTGAACGAACAGACTTGGGAATAGGTGACAAAGCAGTGGCCGAAGTATGGAGGTTGAGCCGCTCGCGCGGGCCGCGGTGAATGCCAGAGTGAGACCGGGTTTGCATGCGAGGTGATGCGGCAGCTGTAGGAGCAGATGGTGCAGCGGTGGTGTTGGGTGCGATCGGCGCGGTCGGCGGCGTGGCAGTGGTTGCTGCTGGCTGGGTTGCAACTGGCGGTGCAGGAACTGCTGGGATATCAAGAAAGTCGTATGTTTCATTAGGCGAGGCAGTGGTGGTAGCTGCAAAAGGGAACATGTTTTCGTCAAAGACGACATGCCGCGAGATGATGACGCGGTGAGAGGCGAGATCCATGCAGCGGTAACCGCGGTGATTGGACGGGTAGAGTTGCGGAAGCGAGAGATGTGGATCGTGAGATCAATCTGATACCATGAAAGGGTTTGAGGGTGAAGCCACATATTTGGTGGCGTATCTCATTCATATATATAGCAGGAGAGTACAGCCTCATAACAACCAGAATGAGAGACTCGGTACGGTAGTTTAGGTTGATCGGGCTACTATCTATCCATGCAAACAGACTACTATGCCAGCTATATAATATGTACAGTACGCTAACAGTATCTACAAGTTTAGATACCGTAGTCGTTTTCACGCTGCATGTGTAAAGCTTTGGAAATGCTTTTGCACTCGAACTGGTGTACGTAGTCGTTTTCACGCTGCATGTGTGAAGCTTTGGAAATGCTTTTGCACTCGAACTGGAGGACCCGATGAATGTATGGTTGTTTTATCAAGCTATTTGTGCTGCTATTTAGCATCTCCGAGATCATAAAGTTTGTTTCTGCGTGTGCGCCTGTATCTCTTCAGTGTCCCATATGGATGTCAATATGTCATGTCGAAATAGAGCGTTGCTATTTTTAACACCATTTAATGTGATGGATTGTTAGGATATCGTTTGAACAAGATTAACGCAGCTCTGCGCATAATCCAATTAACCCAGGTTTGTAAAAGTTAACGGCATCTAACACTGAAAAGATGGGGAGTACATTATCTGGTTTTCTTGACACGGTTGATTTTTAACACACGTTTGCTTATTCGTTTTTATTTAGAAAAAACTATGCAATTATGATAACAGTTCTAAACCACGAACTGCGTGAGCTTCAGAATGAAACAGAAAAGACCAAAGAATTTTATTTATCTGGAAAATATCGATCTAATGTAAAGTCTAAACCAAGCAAAAGATAAATTGCTCGGCAACAATATAGTTAACTAATGCCCTCCCAAGACATGCTTTAAACTAGCCATACAACTTTCGTTGTTAAAACAACTTAATAGATAAACGGTACCAACCATTGGTCATCAACCAAAGGTCTTTAATCAGCAGTAGATCCACTTGAGGGCCGAGACCGGGTCAACACACTACTCGAGCTGTTGGCGCTACAGTGAAGTGGGAATCATGCCTACTCGCAACATCTACCCTCAGACTTATTCCGCTAGATTTGCCTCCAATTTTTCGGTGTTCTCGCAACACAGCAAGTTCTAAATAATATTGAGAAGATATGTGCACACCATGGGCAATAATATGAACAGTGTCATTCCACCACGTGAAAAACACTTTACATCTTTCACCAAACTAGGTGAAAAATATCTAAAATTATTGAACCTCGCAACTTCACTTTGCTAGAAATTTGAGGTATAATCATTATCTTCAAATCAGGAAAATATGCTTTCAACCATAAATCATAGGGAAAGCAAAAATGTCGATCGTAGTCTGACCATAATCTGATTGAGATGTTAAGCTCCTAGGGGAAAGACAAAATTAATCCTAAGCACATTGTCTAATATCACACATTTCAATGACTCATAATCCCATTTTAGAGTGTAAACGTAGGGGTAGAGTCATTCAAGGCCTCGACGTGAAATCACCCGCGCTATCTATTCGAATCGTTTCATGCGGTTCTCAGATAATGCAATATGTAAACGGATGATATGCGCGATGAATTCGGCAAAAGCATGAATCTTGTACAACAAGTATACGTGACTCCATCTTTTAGACACATTGATATCACCATTTATATATGAAGGACTGTATCAGTAACAATGGTCTTATCCATAGTCATGGATATTTAATTTTCCAGAATTTTCATGCATTATGTGATTTTCTGTTATTTACTTTTTCTAATTGGCATTATATTCTCAATATTTGTGCCCCAAAGAAAACCATCACACACAAATGCAAGAAACATAAGCCCATCATAATGCTTTCAAAGGGGACCTACCCTATGTGAACACACTTTATGGAAGCATCATAACCTAGGAACCATCTATAGATTATTTAGTTGGAGTTGCATCAATTTTAAAAGCAATGCAATGCTTAAAACCACCATTGCATGGTTATTTACGAGTCTAGGGACCCACATGCAAAACCAAACTATACAGGACCTAATCAGCAATATATAGCCACACAAACAAAATTAATGTAATTCTTGTTATTATGAGGTTCGAAGTGTAAACTTTGATTAAATAGTGAACTATAGTGTAAAAACCCAACAGTCCAGGGGCTTAAACACAAGTTATCAATAAACCGAAATTAATCGAGCCGAATTACCATTCGTGCTATGATCTTATTTGGGCCAACAAACAGGCCGAATTCCTGAAACTCTAAGCCCATAAGGATTTTCATGTTTATTATTTTTATTAATCTTGTTTGGATTGTCTCATTATTGTTGGGTTTTATTTGGTCGGGCGGAGGGAGGCTGGCCCAGCCAGTTTGCCTAAATGACCGAGAAAGAAGAGGGGGAATTAGGGTTCCCTCTTTTTCCTTCATTGCCCATGGCGGCGTCGGCGTTGGTGCGTTGGCCCTTTGGCACGTCGGCGGCGTTGGAGGACATCGACTGTCGATGTTGAAGGGGTTTAGGGCGGCGCACCGCAAGGAGGTCATCGCCGACCCATCCACTGCCCCAACTGGCAGGACGGCAGCGACAACATCACTCCCATGTGGCAATTTGGTACGACGACGGCTCGGTGGCGCACGATGAAGCTCCGTGTCGGCCCGCGCATCCTCTAGACAGCGGCGAGGTAAACTCAACGACGGTAACCAAGGCCCCAGCGATGGTGACCGAATTACATCTGGCCATGGTCATCTCAGCGATGGTCAATCCGATAGCAAGCGACCGACGATCCATCATGGCTCGACGGTAGCGGTGCCTCGCTTCGGCATTAACTCCAACAACGACGATGACATGGGTTTGGGGCTTTCTCTGACACGACGGTTTCCCACGACGGCATCGATGCAAGGCCGACGACATGCCCAACAACGACGACGAACGATGCCCGACATGTCCCGAAGTCCGACTACACAGACTAAGACTATGTCCTCGCGTTCCCAGCATGGCGTCATCGGAGAAAGAGAGAAACAAAGAGATACGAGGGAGGTGGGCGAGTCAACCGATTCGGCGCAGTCGAATTAGGCACATCTCAAGTCCAAGCTATCCCATCAATTTTAGTGATTTCTCTCACACGTTTTTCTCCAGTTTTCATCAAATACAAAAGATGCATATAAATCAAAAGGCAAGAAATTAATCTACTACTAGATCAAGAGCATATTGATTTATACTCCGGAATTAATGAGGCACTGTTAACAGCAAAATTCAGAGTTAGATCCGAAGCGGATTCGAAGGGATAAGATTGTTTCCAAAAACCGAACAGCGCATTGACTGGAAGCCATATCAGTCGATATGGAATCGGGCTTAGGCAGCCGATACGGGTAACTTGAATCGGACTCGGTCAGTCGATACAGGTAACATGAGTTTGTGTCCGGTTCAGAGAAGAGCTTGAAGATATTGCCAGTTAGGAATTGAGTCTAGAAGAGGCAATTGTATCTATTAATTAGGAATAAGAGTTATTTCCTTTTATAATTTCGTGGCAAGAGTCTGCCTATGACTTATTTGTTTAGGTAAGTTTTAATTAGTGTCCGACATCAACAAGGTTTGTAAGTTTGGGTATAAATATATATCTAGAGTCTTGTAAGAAAAATAACAACAGTTTAGTACATTCTCGGTGCATCGCCATAATTTTCTTTTACTTTCGATGAGTTCTTGTTTCGAGTTGGGCTGCATCGGTTTCGATCTTCAGTTAGAGGTATGGCTTGCTAATTATCATATAACTTAGCTAATCCAAATCGATGGCTCGATTTACTTGTATCGGCCAAACCTTGCCTAAGGTTTTGTCAGTATCGGCTAAATCGACTGATTGGTTTAGATTAGCTAAGATGAAAAACATTTAAAGGCTTGATTGTCTAGATGTTATGCTTTCTTTTACACTTTGTATTGCATCAACCCTAGTCATGATTAGTACCATAATATCTAGCCTGCTTCTTGATTGTCAATGAGAGTAGAATCGGGGTGGTCAACCGATCTTTCCTGATTATAACTGTTTAGCTTTGCTTAAATTTCTTTATTCAGGCTTTTCATGTTATATCTGTCCCTTATACA
The DNA here is from genome assembly GCA_008326285.1 of Oryza officinalis. NCBI lineage: Eukaryota > Viridiplantae > Streptophyta > Magnoliopsida > Poales > Poaceae > Oryza > Oryza officinalis. The sequence continues at coordinate 35,049,902 of BDMV01000004.1, forward strand.
AGGATATCACGCTATTTAAATATAACAAGTTTGCTCTTGGTATATTTACTTAGATTGATATTCTTGTATGAGGCTGTATGGGAGTATTAACCGATACAATATTTATTTTTAACCTAAGTATAGTGTCATCGGCTATAATATAAACAAATATAATCTCTGTTCATAGGTTACATGTTTGATTACATCTACAGCCGATGGAACATATTTTAGGCTTGCTTAATCTTATTCATTTTACACCTTATAGCCGATTCGGTCAGATCGCATCGGCTAGGTTAACACGACATGTCATTGGCTCATCGGTCGATCGGCTATCATGCATCTAATATGTTTTATTGTATATCTTGTTGGTTGCAAGATCAAACCAATTGGCACGCCCTGAACCCGAACGCAAGATTTTGAACCTGCACTGGAGCTAAGCAGAACTCCCAGGCCATGTGTTTTCGCATCAACACGCTTTTGGCACGCCTGATGAAACACAAATTTCAAGAATATTCATCATGCCTGATATTACTGAAGACAACGTCATCCCAGTGACGGTTGAGCAGCTGTCTGAGGAGCAAAAGGCAGAGATGGATCAACTAACACAAGCTTTTCACAAGATGTACTTGAATTCCTTCAGTGTTACTCAGCAAGGAAAGATGATTCAAAAAGGAAAAATAATTTTTTTCAAAGGCTGAAGCAGAAACCAGTACACAAGATGATGAGGTCAAAGCAAAAATAGAAGTCAAGGCAAAAGCAGAACCAGGTGTTGATGAAACAATTTAATTACAAAATAGACTTGACTATGCAATGCATCAAGCCTTAATCAATCAATCAAATGTATTAGTCAATACATTGACAAATGTGGTCAAGAAGGTGATGGATGGGACTATAGCTGAGGAAAAGTCCAAAGGACCAGTATACTTCCCAAACAATGTGTTTCCTCATTATAAAGCCATCAAAATTGAGATTACAGGTTCTTCATAGATGCAACAACAATTGACACCTGAGGGGCAACACATCTCAACAAGTTCCACAAAATTAGGTGCCACAGGTGACAAGGACAATACAACCAACATTGGCTAGGATATTTTAGAATTTGCAATCAATATGGGAACAAATGAATCAAATACCTATTCAGTAGCCAATTTTGTCACAACCATCAACAGGACCACAATATATGCATGAGGTGCCACAAAATTTCCAATATCGATCTCATCAAACATACTTGAGGTTAGAATTCAAGCTTCCAACAACAGCTGATATCACCACAACAATATCGGTCAGAACCTGTTCCACAATATCAGTATCAACCTCAATTCAACAACTATGAGCAAATACCGCAGTTTGGTGGGCAGCAGCAGCAATGGGCTGGTATGATTGTAGAAGTGGTAAGGGAACAATTTGGATTGAAGCCTAAGGATAGTGAAAACATGTATTGGTATTCATATCTAGAATATTTTGATAAGGTTCCGTTACCGAACCGATACAAGATTTCAGATTTCTCAAAGTTTTCAGGACAAGATGTATCACAGAGGCCAGAGAAAGGTATCGTGGATCTCCTCTCTATGTTTGCTTGGCTCGGTAAGGCGGGAGGCGGCAACACAATCGTCCTTGAGAATGGCTTGGAGGTTGACCCAGATTTGGACGTAGTGCAGTTCAGCTTCGCTAGAAGATGGTGGCTAGTGGCGGAGCTCGTGACACCGTGCACCTCCTGAATCTCTTGCATCGCCAAGGGTTTCTTGAGCTCGGTGTCGAATCAGTCTCCTTAGCTCGCTGATGTAGCGTCGGTTCCCCTCACCACCAGCGATGCCGTATTCCCTCGCACCGGGCATCATGTGAGGTGAGGTGTTTGTTAACGCGAAATTCATTGCACACACTGTCGGTGACATGGGACCGGGGGTGTCGAGATCAAAGGGAAGGGCGGCCGTAGTGATCCACGTGGCCCATTCCCCCGGAGGGGTCGGGCCTGAGGGTGACGTGGCGGCTGCCCTCCCGGTCTCCCCCCGGGGTCGGGCCGCTCCCGATTCTGCCCTGAGGGCTGGGGCGCTCCGACCCCCTGTGGTTTTGGTGCCACGTGCGCAGGTTAGGTGAGCATGGCAGAGCTCACCTAACCGCATTTATGGCGGTTCAAACGAGCGCACTACGCCACATTTAATGTGGCGTGGCGCATGCCCATCCGGTCCGTGACCGGTCACAGCGAGTGACCGATCACAGACCGGTCAGATCGCGGGTTAGGTGGCGCCAGGCGGCCTGCAGCACGCCTCGCCCCGTCCCGTCAGAATGATGAGAGTCCTCTGTCTCTCGTCTCTCAGCCGGAGCTGGCGTGCCAACTCCCGAAGTTGGTACGTCAGTCCCGGTCAGATGCTTTCTAGATTCCAGCGCAGGCAAGGCGAGAAAGTCGCCCGCCATTTAATGAAGGTTGAAACGGGCGTCCCCCGGATGGGTCGGCTGGCTGAGCAGAGGCGTGCTGCGGCGTCTGTCAGGGGCTGCTTCCAGCAGTAGGATAGCCCTAATGGTAAAAGAATGTTTTCTTTCTTAGGCAGCTCGTGGCCCATGTGGTAGCCTCTTGCCATATAAAAGGAGGCCCAGGCCTAGTAAAGAAGGGGGACTCGATCAGACTCTCGCTAATTTGGTCTAGAGGCTGAACTCTCTCTGGATTCCTTTACATTCACAGATCTACCAGAACACAGGAGTAGGGTATTACGCTTCTCAGCGGCCCGAACCTGTCTAAACCGCCTATGTCCACGCGTTCTTTCTTGCTGAGATCCCTCAGATCAGGGGTTAAGAACCTCACCTTGCGCCCCCGGCCGAACCGGCAAAGGGGGACCTGCACGGCCTCCCGGTGAGGAGTTTCACGCTCTGTCACATATGAAGGCCTGAGAAATTTGCTTAGCTCTACTGCAGGTCCTATCAATCAGGTTTAGGGTGTGCTAGTTAGTTTGATCCTATAACTAACAAGATAGATGAAAAAGATTAGATCGTGGGGCCAATTGGCTACAGGACAAATATAGTATCATGTGCCCAGTCGATGCCGATGGAATTTCGGATCGATCGACTATAACTGACGGAGTTTAGATATAACGAGTTAAAAGGAAGATCAGCCAAAACATAGATATAATACAATTGCAACTTATCTAAGTTTATTACAACCAATCTTGATAAATCAGACCAAACCGAGGCAGCATAAGATTGAAGGTAATAAGTTAGAATCTGAACAATTATATATCTTGGATATAGGCCGATGCATCAGGAATTGAACAAAACTTATTTTTATTCTATATGAAATAAATAAACTAACATCGGATACGACAAGCTAGAATATAATCAAACAACAACTTGTAACTATTGACCACAATCTTGTTAGATCGAACCAAATCGAGATAGTATGAGAATAAAGCTAATAGAAACAACAAATGGCCGACCATACTAGATCTTGTAGATTAACTGTCATGCGCAAAAAATTAGCCAATTTTTTAGACTATTTTGTGTATAGATCCCTGTCCAGGAATCAAGCCAGGGTATACAAAACAACAAATTAATATATATATCAAAACATAAATAAAGCGTAAATACTTAAAAAAAGACATTTAATCCTCACACCGAAAAGAAAGCAACAGCAGGGGAAAAAGGCGACGATCCTAGCGGGCCTTCAACTCTACTCCATAGGCAAAAACTCAACTGTGGTATAAGCCTTGGTCCTCTAACTTCGTCTTCAGCTCAGAAGTAGTACACTTCTGAAAAGAGGGAAATAGCAAGGTTCAGTACAACCACCGTACGCAACAAGCCACACCAATGATGCAAACGTGCAAGGGAAGACAAAGGAAGTTTCGTGGCTATTTGCATAAAGGCAGTTGTAAACATTTATAGTTGAAAACAGTAAAACAGTTGAGTAATTAAGGCACGATTAAATATCCACTAAACAACGCTACACCACGTTGAACAAGCCAAACCAAACCACCTGAATTACACCAATTCATTATGTCAAGTTATTTAATAATGTGGGACTAATCACGTGAGGCTGGTCGATCGTCCAAAACCGTGGGCACGACTATTCGAATAGTTTTACTCTGGCCAGAAGTGTACAACTGTACCCAGAAGACATGATTTCACACATGTTGCCATGCCCCAAAGTACCACCATGGTACTGCAAAGGGGAAAATCATGACAAGACCCTTCGTATAACTCCCCTTAACCAATCGCACCACACTGAGATTTTGCCCCCACCCTTAAGCCGGGGTGGGTAGCCTCCCGTGCGTCGTGGTGAATCCGACAGCCGATCAACCCTTAAGCCGGGGCCGAACCAACTCCATCACGCCCACCCTCGCCTGGGTATGTCAGAGATGGAAGAGCTATACTACAAGTCCAGCAGTTGCCCATTCTTGCTAGTGGTAAGCACGGTAAGTCTTCTAGGATTTCTTGTGAACCGATCCTTAATTGTCATGGGTGCGACAAGCAAAACCATGCATTCATAGCCCACTATTAAGTCATATTTTAGTTGAGTAATTACGACCAATAGAACATGGCCAGATGTCTCGAGCTCACGGCTTGTCAAGATGCTAAAAGTAGATAGTGTAATTATCCTATTAAGTAAGATAGTGGTAATTAGGCATGACTAACCATATCATTATTCTAGCAAGGTCAACATAAGTAACACAAGCTAGTCAAGTTATCACTCAGGTTTGGCAAAGAATGGATGTTAATTAAACATGGCACAAGCGAGCATATAGGTAGTCCCTATTCCCATGTAATTAGGAAAACATGCAATTTATTTGCAAATGGTAAAACATTTTCTAAAGTAGGCTCAACATGCTCAAGGGAATGTGTGACTTGCCTTGCTTCTTCAAACAATCTTCCGAACTCTTTTCCTCGCGAACATGATCTTCCCAAACAGCAGAATCTACACTCTCGCACGCAAAATGCAGAAAAAACCTAATAAAAACCAAATAAACTGTTCATGAAAAGTAAACAAACATGTAGAACTCAATTTTAGATGAATTTTGAAAGTTCTATGGCTCAATTTGGAGTTCATATGAATTAATTATGAATTTTACAAGTTTTGAGCCATTTAAATGAATTTCTATAAACATGATTTATTGCGTAATTATAACGATTTATGACGTCATCCAAGGAGAGAGGTGGCGTTGGCAAGCGGGCCCTACCTGTCGGTGACTCAACAGAGGGCGACGCATAGTGGACCGGGTCCACGCGCACACCGTCCGCGAATGCACCACGTGGCGGCTACAGCGGACCGATGGGAGAGGTGGCATCAACGTGGCGCTGAGGTGGCGCCGATGCGGGACGACACCAAGGCAGCCACGCAGATGGCCTGGATTCGCCCAAGGGCGAATCGGATTGCGGGGCGAGCAGGAGCGGGGCTCGTCGGTTGGCCGGCCGAGGAGTGACGGCGCGCGGCCCGATGGTCGCCGCCAGCGACCATCCGGCATGGCAGCGCGCACAGGAGGCGGCAGAGGGAGGTAAGGAGGGGGATGGGGTGCTTACCAAGCTACCACGGCGAAAGGGCCGCGACAGGAGGAGCTCGGCGATGGTGGGAGGCGGCGGCGCTCCGGCGACTCTCGGCGTCGACAGAGCGATGGTCGAGGGCCGACTGGACCCGGGGATGGTGGAGGAAGGATTACGGGAGGAAAAGGAAGCGCGGTCCGACGGGAAACGTCGACTGGAGAAGGCGGAGGTGGCGGAGCTCACCTCGGACGGGGAGAAGAGGGCTCCGGCGATGCTCGGGGAGGATGGATGGGTGGACGGGGTGTGGCTTGATGCAGCAGAGCCGGGGAACACGGCGGAGAAGCCCGACGATGCTCTAATTGATGGCGAGCGACGGCTGGAGGCGACGGGAGCTGATGGCAGCTCGACTTTGCGGCGGAGTTGGCGCTCCGGTGGCGGGTTGGGTGAGCGGAGAGTCGACCGGGGTGCGGCGCGAAGCGGCGAAGCCGACAAAGGCGGTGGCGTGGCTAGGTGCGACCTCTAGCGGCGACGACGGGTGGCCGGAGAGCGGCGGCGAGTGACGGAGCTTGAGCTCGGGGTGAGCGTTTCCGAACTTGGGGAAAAAGGGAGAGAAGAACCCGAGGAGGGTTTTTATGGGCTCGGCAGGCGATGAGGTGGCCGGGGGAGGCGGAATCGTCGGGCGAAGTGGGGCGATACGGTGCCAAATCCGTGCCAGATTTTTAGGGGAAAGTAGGGAATCAGACGCGGGAGGTGGAGGAGACCAGCCCACGCACGTGTGGGAGCGAGGGTCGCGCGCGGAAAGGCGTGGGCGACGGTTGCCGGCTCTCCCGTTTGCCAGCTCTCCCGGCCAGAGGAAGGAGAAGGATATGACAGGTGGGGCCGCACGGTCCCACCTGTCGGCGAGAGGGAGAGAGAGGAGACAGGGCCGGGAGGTAATGTGGACTTTTTCGGGGAGGGGGAGTGAGTGGGCCGGGTCAAGCGGATCGGGCCGGAGGGGACAATGGAGGCGAAATAGACTTCGTCAAAGTAAGAGCGTAAGCGGACCGAGGAGAGAGAAAAGGAGACCGAGCCAGGGAAGGAAAGTGGAGAACAGACGGGCCGAGGTGGAGGGAGGCAAAGTAAACTTTGGCCAAAAACAGCCCAAAGCAAAGAGAAAATTTTAATTTGTTTTTCTATTTATTTAATTGATTAAATGAACTTTGTATTATTAAAATTACTTCTTGAGCTCCGAAAATTTTTGGGAAATTCCAGAGAGTACTTTAGGGCATGGAGAATATTACAAAAATGTTTCCAGCCATGATTTTTAAAGGATATTGTATTTTCCACATTAATTTCACTTGCTAATTTGCTTTAACTTTGAATTTAATATCTAGAAATGGATTATTTAATGATTTTTAATCCCGAACGAGAATCGGGGCATGACATTAATCGATATAGCAAGTTAAAATATGATAAGAAGATACCTCATCGGCTAAAACTCCTATAAAACTATGACTATCGCCTATCGACTTGAACAAATCTAACAAGCAAATTATAACTTAGAAGATTGGACTTAATCAAAGCAATTCAATATTAATAATAAGCTTGAGAGATTGAAACCAGTCGATTGATGATTCTAAGGGTGATTGATATATTGAATCTAACTAAGACATCAAAGCAATATAAGAAAAAGCCGATATATCGGATAGGCAACACTAATAAAAGCTAAATTAGTATATCAGACTAAACCAATAAAGTACTAATTCCGCCGATATTGACAAAACTTACTTTCTCACCAAAGATTGAAACCGATGCAGCTCAAACTCGAAAACAAGAACTCGTCGAAATTAAAACTAGGATTAGTGATGCGTCGAAAGTTGTACATTGAACTGTAGTTAAATTACAAGGACCCTGGGTATACGTATTTATACCCATGGGATGATACAAGTCCGACTCTAATACGATCGGATCGACTCAGGACACAAATCCAACTAAGAAAACTACCATTACAAGTCCGACTAACACACGCCTTCTATCGGCTATCTTACAGTAAAAGAAAACTAACCGAGTCCGATACTAATACAACTGCATCGACTCAAGACTTTATCTTATGGAAAAAAATTAAGATATACCTTTCTTATCTCGGAAGCTTGATTTAAACCCGGATAATCTTGCCAACCGAACCAACTATAATCACGGCATGAATTATATCTTTGACTCTGTCTTTGACTAACAGAAATTGCCAAATTTGCCATTAACAGTAGTTTGCGACGCAGTGAGGTTCAAAGGCAAAGGTGGAGTCACTTGCATCTGGGCTCCACATGCTGACTTAGCCGGTAGGACTAGGTCAACAAACCACATCGGTGAAAACTACCGTCCAAACCATCATGGGAGTCATTTTGTTAGTGGGTCAAGATATATGGTATTGTGGTTGAGGGTATGAATCAGATTGTATACATCTTGAGGGACTAACAATGGACTTATTCCTTTTGGAAATCCAAATAGTTTTGGGTCTAATAGTTATATGTAAGCCTACCGAAAGCTTATCGCTCCAAATAGGCTTATTAATGGGCTTTTCAAGTGATTACACGAAAGCCCAACCCAATCAAAAAGTGAGCACAAGCAGGCCGCTATATAAATGCGACTAACCCGTTCGAGCCGAAACCCTACTGCGCCTCCACCCCCACCCGTAGCGCCTCCCCGCGAACGCACTCCCCGCCGCCGCCGCCGCCACCGCCACCTGCAACCGAGGGTTCGCCATGCCGCCGAAGCTCGACCCGACGCAGGTGGTGGATGTGTTCGTCCGCGTGACCGGAGGCGAGGTGGGCGCGGCGTCGTCCCTTGCCCCCAAGATCGGCCCTCTCGGTCTCTCCCCCAAGAAGATCGGTGAGGACATCGCCAAGGAGACGGCCAAGGACTGGAAGGGCCTCCGCGTCACCGTCAAGCTCACCGTCCAGAACCGTCAGGCGAAGGTGTCCGTCGTCCCCTCCGCCGCGGCGCTCGTCATCAAGGCCCTCAAGGAGCCCGAGCGGGACAGGAAGAAGGTCAAGAACATCAAGCACAGCGGTAATATCAGCCTCGACGATATCATCGAGATCGCCAGGACCATGAGGCCCAGGTCCATGGCCAAGGAGATTGCCGGGACCGTCAAGGAGATCCTCGGGACTTGCGTCAGCGTCGGGTGCACCGTCGACGGGAAGGACCCCAAGGATCTGCAGCAGGAGATCTCTGACGGCGAGGTCGAGATCCCCTCTGCTTAAAGGTATACAAATACTACGTTTTTCTTGCTACCCTTTTCTGTAGTTAAGTTGCAATGCAATTGTTAAATTCATATGAGACCAGTCTGTTAGTGCCGTACATTTCTGCTATAGTGTTTATTATTCCTTTTGTAGGCTTATATGTATGAACATGGTATTGGTTGAAAATGAAATGAATTTGGCTTCATTGCTTTTATAACTGTGTAATGCCTTAATTCTTAGTATGAAAGTAGAGAACTTTTGTTAACCAAGTCCACGCACTGTACTCTTTGTTTGTAATGTATGTGTTTTGTAACTTTAACAAGTGTTGATCGTCACTTGTCATGCATGGTACTTGTGATATTGAGTGACCTTTTCTGTTTACATTTACCATTTTTTGTTTTATTTGTTCTGCCGAGCCGTGTAATTTTGTTGTGTAACTTTGTTGTTTTGGTTGTCTAGGTTATTGTCAGTGTTAACTCTAAGGTTATTGTTTATGTTATCTCAGCTTTAGTTAGCCTTCCTGATGTTTATTGGCAAGGTACTCTGCCTGATTTTTTTTTTGTGATTTTTGATTCCTGTGTGGCGACGGAAAAGCATAGGGTGAGATAGGAGTTATTAGGATGGGATGCCATTTCATTGAATCGAATTATGATTATATAGTAAGCTCAAATAGCTGAGTGCGGAGTATGTCTGTAATTGAATTTATATCTGATTAAATGTTGTAATGATTAATTGTTATAATGGATATCTAAATGTAATTGATGAAATTAAACTGTTCAGTGTAGCCTGTCCTGAAATCATGTATGTATAACCATCTTTATGTTTTGTTACCTTTTCAGGCTTGATATTCGAGGACATTACCATCTCGTGCTACTGAAGTGATCATTTGTTCCAAATGCTGCTTATGTACCTTACGAGACGATGTGATTCGACCTATTTTTGTCATGCTTTAGTAGTGATCTTGTTGAGACCTCAATGTTACTATTGCAACTTGGCACCATTTGGTCCTCTGGAATGGAGTTTCAAATACTTGCATGATTTGAACCTCAATATCTGATTATCTGATGAGAAGTCTGATTCAGTTTTATTATCTGTGTGCTTATCTGATGAGAAGTCTGATTCAGTTTTATTATCTGTGTGCTTGATTTGATCAAAATGCCCACTAGTAATATTTTGAGGAATCTGTCACTCTTGCTTGCACCCATTGCTGGAAAAATGACAATTTGATCACTCACGAACTTGCTAATTTTGTCTCGGTTATTTTTCCATGCAAAAAAACACATCTAGCCAATTCTCATTACTCACTAACTTGCTATTTAGCAATTAGTTTTTTTTGTCTATTGAGAGAGATGTTACCGTCGCCAATTCTGCCCAATCTATTGTTTATCAGTGGATTTTTTTTTTAGAGATGGTAGTAGTTGCTGCTGTTTACCAGCATGGAATCATTCAGTGGAATTTTTTTGTTGAGAGATAGGAGTAGTTGTTTAGTACTCCCTCGGTCCAAAATAAGTGTAGCCTCAAAATAAGTGTAGCCGTATAGTGTAGTTCAAATTGGACGGAGGAGTAGGAATTAAAGGACATATGTTGCCATGTGGGTCGTTCTATTTGGCCATTTACCCCTCGAGTCCTCTTCAAATTTAGCCACTATCTAAGCAAGGATATCACGATTATCACAGATTCGAGCTGCTTGAACCATCATGTAACTAACATAACCTTTCGTCAGACGATACAAAATTCACCACATTTAGGATTTAGCATTTCATAAAGGAAAGGAATTTAACAAGGTAGTAACAGCTAACAAATGGGCCATCCAGATCACCCAACATGGGTACACGACGACGCATCCTTCTCGATCAGCCCATCGAATAGCTAGACCCAGGAAACAAACACCTTCATCCAACTGCCTTACAACGAAAACACGGCCCAACAACACAGAAACGCCCACGCGCCCGCGCTGGAACAGCAGCAGACTCGCCGGCGAGCTAGAACAAGGGCGGCGGGAGCGCCGCGGCGGCGGCGGCGTGGCTGCTCCGCGCCTGGTGGCAGAGCTGGCGGAGCCTGGTGGGCACGTACCAGATGGCGAGGCGCGGGTGCGCGGCGAAGACGGCGTCGATGTCGAAGCCGTGGCGCGCGGAGATGTCGACGAGCGGCGCGTAGCAGGCCTGCCTCCACGCCCCCACGTTCTCGCCGCGGGCCTTGTAGGCGCGCCGCAGCGCGTCCGACGCCTCCTCGTCGAGGCAGTGCAGCGCGTAGCAGTGCACGTAGTGCCGCATCTTAGGCTTGTTGATGTAGCTCGCCCCGACCTTCTTCGCGTACCGGAACACCTGGTTCGTCACCTGCATCAACACGCGTGAGAGAAGTTGAGAAACTCCACCGTCCGTCTCCACTCCATCTCGCTTCGTTTGGCCGAGACGCGTGCGATTTGTGTCATGCGTCGCACAGTGCGCTCGAGATCACGGATCTGATCATCGATGCAGCAGCCGGTCCGGGCTGAGTGGACGGGATGCAAAGCTATCCAATCACCCTGGAACCCCGACCAGGCCGTGCGTGCATTCATTTCATTGCACCGTCTCCGAGCTGAGCGCCCTGATCCACGGCGGCAGGTGAGCTCACATGGCCGTACGTGCGAGGGATTGCTGCCACGGAATCCGAGGAAGTGGCCGTCCTCCCCCTACCTCCGGCTCCATCTCCATGGCTCCATTGCCATGCATGCCTACGCTGATGCTAGGGCCCGACAAGACAACACATGGAACGCAGGCTTTGCCAGCCTATCTGCAACTGACACGTCGGACGCTTTTTCAGGTTGGTACAACGCATCGGCGTACGCGCGCGTGTCCAGGTCTTCCTGAATTCTTTTACTAATCACTGTTTGCGTGTAACAAGCGAACGGACGACTACCATTATCATGCATGGGACTAATGAAACAGGGAGAGCATGAATACCTGGCAGAAATACCGGTATGACAGAAACAAGGAGCATCATATTACCATGTGATGTGTGTTCCTCTTCTGTGAGCATGAATTGGTAGAATGGATTAACACTCTAGCAAGTCTTCCTGCCGTCAAAAGGTTTTGCCAATTGTATGAATGTTTGTCAGAAGGAAAGTGAACCTTCCTGCTGTTTTATGAATGTTTGTCAAAAGGTTTTGCCAATTGTACGGTTGATTTATAGAAATTTTAAACTCTGTCGGCCTTTTCAGTCAAAGAGCCAATGTTAAAAGTTTTGAGTAGGTGTAAAACTTAAGCATTGAAAATACTCAGGTTATTAGTAGATGCTTTAGCAATCAACTGTTGTTACCCTTGATAATGAATCTTTCGCACCTTTTTAAATCAGACTCGCCAACAGAATATATCTGACGGCAGCACGATGTATTTGCTCCTACAGTGCTTAGGAGTAACTATGATGAATGATAAATAGAGAATAAACAAGTCGGGCCGTTGGGATGGCAGTAGTCGTATTCAGATTGTCATACGTCTGCCTGCTTATGCAAGAACGCGTGTACTAACTATGCATGTAACGCGAGTACTAGTAGAGTAGGAGTACGCAAGATACGTAATGCTCGTAAATCACGCGTACCTTGGTTGGGGACTTGTGTCCATGCAGCTTAGCCATGGACTGCACCTGCAGCAGGAAGAGGCGGCACTGCTCGTACAGATGGAACAGGTAGTCCAGCCCGTTCTTCTTGGCCCTCGCCACCTCGCCGGGCTCCGTCACCACGAACGGGTGCTCCCTCTGCCGCTCCCCGCCGCCGCCGCCGGCCGACGACTCCGTCGACTCCGACCCGCCGCCGCCGTCCTCGTCGCAGTCGATCTCGTCCTCCTGCATGTCCAGCTTTAGGTCGTCCACCTTCTTCCTCCTCGCCTTCTTGCCCTTCCTCGCCGCGGATCCCTTCTTTGCCTGCTTCTTGCCGGTCACCATCCTCCTGCCGTTGTCGTCTTCGCCCATGCCGCCGCTCCCCGCCATGTCGTGCTCGTCGGACAACACTGCTTGCGTGCATGCAGTACGTACAGTACAGCATCATGTACAGGAACAAGCACAGGAACATGGTTAAGAATACAACTGATCGCCGTTTGCATGCATGCATGATCACATCGAAATTCACACACAAGAACACACAGCACGCACGAGCGTGCTCGGTGCTCACATGAACAAGGATAAAGATAGTGGCATCCATCATCGATGAGTAGATATTTACCTTCCTGGGAGGTACCGTCCACGGTGCTCCCGGACTGGTGCCCATGGTGGCGCCCGCCGAGAGACATCAGGCGGCCGCGCTCGGCTCGCAGCGCGGCGCGGAGGCCGAACCGCTCGCCGAGGAGTAGGTCCCAGCGGAACAGCCCAGCGAGCGCGGCCATCATGTCGTCGAGCTCGCGCTCCGTCATAGCCAGGAGCGTGCTCGCCGTGAACCCGAGCTCCGAGATCCGCGCAACCGTCGACAGCCGCACGCCGTACCCAGCCACCAGCTCCTCCAGCTCCCTGGGCACGTTAGCCGGCGGCGGCGGTGGCGGTGGCGGCGGGGGCACGGGCGCGGGCGCCGGCGGGCCGAGGTCCCACCGGAAAGGGTGCGCGGCCGAGAAGGCGTCGTTGGGATCCATGCGAGGATAGCTAGCTTGCTGTCCTTGCGGTCAGCCGGGCGCGGTTTCTCCGGTTGTTTCTTGTGTTTCGCCCACACCTCTGTGCGTCGCGTTGGGCTTGTTATATAGCGGCCACTGTAGTGTTGGGCTAAACTAGACTACTCCTCCATATAGTTGCTGCACGCGGTTGACTTGACAAATCTCCATAGCTCGTTGCATTGGTCCGGATGTATCTGCATTCACGCTAGCTTTTGGTTTTTGTCGAATACTTGGAGGAAGGGAGCGAGCTACCGATCGATACTACTACGTGAAAACGACTTGTCCTGTAGAAAGCTGCATGCGTCGCTAGCACACACGATTTGATAGTCTAGATTCTAAGCCCTATTACGTGCCGGTACATAAAAAGTAGGCACAGTAAGCCTTATAGGAGTAATACACCCACACATTGTGTAGTCCTGTCACGGCGTACGTGCATTTGTCATGTGGCGCACGTCTCAAGTCCTTCGATCTTTTCGTCCGTCTCTCCTTGGAGGTAGCAACGGCGTTACTGTTCCTCTTCCGAAGAAAAAAAGATACTCCTGCACGCGCACTGTTGTTGTGTACACGGTGAACACGGGTGAGGTCGTAGCCTTATCGTGCGTAGCGGTTGTCCATGCAGTCGATCGTTGCGAGCGGTGGGGGCAGAAGGTTGGCGTGTCATTTTTCAGATTTTCCCCTCGCTAGCGCAACTCAAAAATGTTTTTGATTCCGAGGACGAAAATATTTTTTAAGAATTATTTTACCATCCTAGATAATATATTGAGATATAACACATTTTTCAACGTAAAACCTAATACTTTTAGGTACTAGGTATTTCGAGGTACAAACATTTTTAATGTAAAATTTCTCTTTTTTTAATGGCTGGCATGTGTTTTGTAAACTGACATAATTTTGTAATATCCAGATATAGCTACAACGTTCATACAAATGACATGTAAAATCAACGTCTAATACTAGTTACGTCCAATGATGGATTTCTTGGTTTTAGTTAGTCACCGATCTTTTTATAACAGTGGTTGATATTATTGTCAAAGGTGTATCGGTTTAGTCATTAGCTCGAGAGAACAATATTAATAGTTTATGATTGAGTTTGGAAGCATTAATGAAATGAGCCTATTACATCGAGTGTTTCTTTACCTTCGAATATAAAAGCTGCCATAAGCAAGGAACACTACAAGTACCTATTTATAAGGAAGGAAAGCCATCTCCAGGCTTTTTTTTTGGGTGAACGACATTCGACCGTTTTGCCTAGCTGTGCAACGATCGTATTGCTCTCTCACAACTTCATGTTTATAGTTTAGGCTGCTCTTATTTCGCTTGCCGCTTCTATAATTCAATCGAGATTTTCTAGTTAAGAGAGTATTAGCTAGTTATCCATTAGCTTAAAGAGACGCTTGTCTTCAGCCTCCATCTTATAGTTGATGGTAAAGGAGAAATGAAGGTAGCGGGGGACTTTAATATATAGCAACAATAATTACCGTGTTTTTTTATATCAGGAGACAGTTATATGATATATAGTAGCAACGACAAGTGTATGGTTTATATTAACAACGTGAAGTGAGGACGATGGAAGGGTAATTGATCAATACTAAGAGAATAAGGTGGTGGGCAAGGACAACATTAACCGAGGGTAGTGAAGGTGTTGGATTGGAGTGGCTCGCCCAAAAAGAAGATGGGGACACACAATGGCTACGACAGTGACTACCCCACACGTATTACAGTACCCCCTCAGTGCATCATTCCATCATCACGGTTTTTGTTGATTGGGCTAGTGGGCCTCAGATGGCCTTTTATGTGCATGCTATGTTCAATATTCAGCAACCAAGGACAACTAACCGACTCAATAAGTACGGTCATACCCATCATTTCCATTAGGAACACCACAATGAGAAACACATTTGTTGCAACACACACTACTGAACAATCGATCTTTACTCGATCGACAAAAACAACAAATATCTCAGATGTGTTCAGATCTTTACTCGATCGACAAAAACAATAAATATCTCGGATTTTTAACGAAACGATGCTAAAGAAGATCTTTAGCACCGGTTAAAACACCCAACGACATATTGTTATCTTTATTACCGGTTAGTAACACCAACCGGTAAAAATCAACACTTATCGGTTGGTGTTACCAGCTGGTACTAAAGATCATATATTGATCTTTATATTGCTGCAAAGACCTATATTGATCTATATTGATCTTTAGTACCAGTTGGTAACACCAACCGATACTAAAGATAATCTCCTTTATATAGGTCTTCTTCCTCCTTCAGCTCGAGCCATTGCTGCAAAGTGAAAAAAGGATGAAGGGAGGTGCTGCCAAAATTTTTTGTGAAAATATTTTGGTGATATTATACAAATCAAAGGGATCTAAAAGATTAACAACTTTATCCTCTATTGATGTATGATCAACATTTTATATTTATAGCTATGTTTCTATACATTATTCCCTCTAAAAAGGTATACAGAAAAAAGAGGAGAGAGAAAAATTGTTTAGGGAAAATTAGGGTACTTCAAAAAATTAGAAATATTTTGATAAAAATGTTTAAAAAAAGGACAACAAAGGAATAATATAGAAAATGAAGATAAAAGAGTAGAAAACTAAGTTCATTTAAAAATCATTAAAATAGTTAGAAATAAGTAGAATACATTAAAAATATCTTTAAAATTTTGAAAAAACCATTGAAAATAATTAAAATAAGGATAATACATGAAAAAGAAAAAGTATAGTTACAATTTTTCAAAACTTCTTGAATTTATATATAATTAATCATGATTCAATTTAAGTCCATTTAAAACTTGTTAAAATCGTTAGAAATAAGAATAATTCATTAAAACCATCAGTTTTCAGTTTAATTATGATATTTTAAATTATTATATGATTATTTAAGTAGTTTCATTTTCGTGGACCTTCTTTACATTTGTTATCTCCTGATGTAGATGAATCGACAATGGACGTACACCGCGGATCGACGATCGAAGGAGTTTATTGATGGCGTACATTATTTTTTGAGTGTGGCCAATGCCCACAAGGCTAAGGGTTTTATACGTTGTCCATGCAAAAAGTGCAAAATTCAGAAAAAGTATTATACATCAAGAACTCTTCATATACACTTGTTGGAGTCGGGATTCATGCGTAGCTATAATTATTGGACCTCGCACGGAGAGTTAAGGGTTGCAATGGAAGAAGAAGAAGAAGACAACAACATTTTGGACTGGGCTCAATACGATGGATTTGCAGAAAATACAACAGGCGAGGCGGACAGAGCTGTTAAAAACACGATGGTGCGGATGATCTTTGTCAGATGTTGTGCGACGTAAAGAAGGACTGCGAAAGTGAAAAGGAGGTGCAGAAATTGGAGCGGATGTTAGCGGACCACAAAACGTCCTTGTACCCAAGTTGCGAAGAGAGGCACAAAAAATTAGGTATCACGCTGGAATTCTTGCAATATTAGGCAAAAAATGGTGTGACTAACAAGGAATTTTGTGAGTTGTTGAAACTCGTAAAGAATATTCTTTCCGAGAGAAATGAATTGCCCAAAACAACGTACGAAACTACGAAGGTAGTCTGCCCTGTAGGACTAGAAGTCTAGAAGATACACGTATGTCCGAACGATTGTATCCTCTATCACGGTAAGGAGTACGAGAACCTAGAAGCATGCCCGGTTTGTAAGACACTACGATACAAGATTAAACGAGATGACCCAGGTGATGTTGACGGACAGGCTTCGAAGAAGAGAGTTCCTGCTAAGGTGATGTGGTATTTCTCTATATTACCACGGCTGAGGCGTTTGTTCAGGAACAAAGCGCATGCTAGAATGAAATCACATGGTGGACACCGTGTGAGCTGCATATTCCCTTCAGGAACATATCAATCAAGGTATGCTCGAAGTTTTATGATATATGGCTTGTATATTGCGAAAGTTTGTGCATATGTTAATTACTAATTAACCTTGATTCTAGTGAAGGTGGCGAAGGGCATGGCCATACGAGTGCAGCAAGATGGGACGTACCATGTAGGCCAATTCCACCTCGGTACTCAAAGGTCGAAGTTGAGCTGGTGGTCCTAAGCTTTTAGGATCTCGAGCTGGACATCTCTGAAGGAGACAGGGAGACGAAACTAGGAGAGACAGCCCACGCCATTATACTATGGTGCAAGCGCTACATCGTGCTTCCCGAGCGAGCAGCGGCATCCGTTCCTACATCTCCACCATCGCAACCTCGGTCTCCACCGTAATCGCGGTCTTCTCCGCCTGCACCGTCTCCTCTGCAACCACAGTCTCCGCCGCCTGCACAGTCTTCTCCGTCTTCAATGCCGCAACCAGCTGCAAGTACTAGACGGTCTTGCCCACTTCGTCCAGTGCCGTCGAAGTCCACACAACAAACAAATAAGCCAAGACTTGACGAGCCAAAACAAGCCGCTCTCAAGAAAAGAGCGTATGATAGGACTCTCGAGGAGACTGACGAGATCGTGAGAAAACAAGTGGAGGAGCACTTCAAGCCACAGGTTCTAGAGAAGAAGATTCCAATAGACCCGAAGACTAAGGCCTTCTTTCAAAAGATGAGCGAACCCACGAAAAAAAACTTACTATCAGACTACGACCGCTCAGTTCAAAAGTCCTTTGGGAAAAGAAAGACCCAAGCAAAGGCTGTCTCCCAGCTCAAAACGCAAAAGAAACAAATGGTTGACCCGATGCCATCGAACCACAACATCACTTTACAACAATTTATGACCAATACAAATCTGAGCAAGGAGCAACTGCTGGGGAAGACCCCTATAGAGAACGCATAACTAATACACCAGTACGTACTCGGCGAACCACTTGTCAAGCCAGAGTTGGTCTCCAAGCTCTCTACACAGATGTATCGATTCCATGAATGGTACATGGATCAATCATCTAAGGTTATGATGACGTTTGCAGCAAGGGTTAGAAATGAACATTTCTTCTGTGGGATATACGATATGTGGATCGGCTAGAACGATTGCCACGACGTATACCATCAAGATGCCCTTGACGTCTCTCTTATAAGTTGCTGGGTTCTGTAAGTGTCGTTTAATTTTATTTCGTTCATTAGCCCGTTG
The DNA here is from genome assembly GCA_008326285.1 of Oryza officinalis. Taxonomy (NCBI): domain Eukaryota; kingdom Viridiplantae; phylum Streptophyta; class Magnoliopsida; order Poales; family Poaceae; genus Oryza; species Oryza officinalis. The sequence continues at coordinate 35,068,264 of BDMV01000004.1, forward strand.
TATGTGACATAGAAGATTTAACGTCTTTTTTTACCATAGAAAGGAGATTCAAAGATGTTGTAAAGAAGGATACTTCAAGTGCAGTTTAATAGACCCGTACATAATCAATGAGAAGACCTTAGAACGCTGGCCAGTGAAAACCGAGAATAACATTTACAAATTCTTGGTATAGCAACATTTCAAGGAGTACATACTATTGCCATACAACACAAAGTGAGTTTTTATCGGCTGTTGTAGCAACTTCCTTCTCGTTTTTATAAATTAATATGTATATCATATTTCACGAAATCTGCAGATTCCACTGGGTACTCTTTGTCATAGAGATTACCAGAGGCCAGATTATTGTCATGGACTCTACGTGCAAAGATAAGGATGTTTTCAACGATATCATTGACATGATTAATAGGTAATGTGATCCGCAAGTACTCTCGTTATGATTGCTGCTATCGCTACTATGTGGATCAAAGCGTCATTAATTCATTTGTAACTGTAGGGTGTGGGCAAGATTTCGTGCAAACGTCCGCAGAAAATTCAAGAAAGAATTGTTAGTGAGAATGAACTTTCCGGTACGTACATGGTTCAAAATTATAAATCTCATTTATTCTATAATAGAAATATTTCATAAGTTTGTTTCTCCTTTAGTGTTTACGACGAGAACAGGGGACCAACTTGTGCGGGTACTATGTTTGTGAATTTATTCACTGCATATCACACGCTATTAACATTGATAAGGATATCGAAGTACGTAAACACCTGGACATACATTATTTACACTCTTCTCATTGATTTAATATATTCATATCTCATTTTTTGAAAATGGAAATTTATTTGGATGAAAGATTAACTCCCCCAGGCGGGTTACATCAAGGCTGTTCAACAACAACTCATGAGATTTGTTATGGACGAGATTGTTAATCCAGCGGAAGAATTCCACGACGACGGATGACCTATTCCTCGAGATGAATTATCCTAATTTATAATATATAATGGAACATTAGAAATTAACAACGATTGTACATGTAAATTCTCATTGTACATAAGTAATATATACCAGCAATTATATATACGTGATGCTATATACAAATATATATTACTCCTATGTGTATGTATTTACTTATAATAGACACACACATGTATATATATGCATATACATAAACATGCAGCAAGCAATATAAAGCATTTTGAAAAAAAAAAAACTTTAGTCTTTAGTACCGTGGCGCTACCATCATGTTACCAACCAGTAGTAAAGATTATTTTTAGTCTTGGTTATTTTAATCGGGACTAAAAATGTTCATCTTTAGTGTCGAATTGGGCATCCCGATTGCATACCCGGAACTAAAAGGGGTTGCCAACCGAGCTAAAGATGGGTTCCCAGCGGTGACATTAACGACAACATGATGAGTTGATGACCTGACAAGATGTATAGAAATAAATTATTTTAGTAAACAAGGCTTTCTGTTTGCTTGGATTTATTAGCAACTCCTAAATTTTGGTCATGTCTTTTGTACCAATAGTTTGAACTTGGAGAGATAAGAGGTACGAGGGTTACCCAATTGAGCAAATCTTGAAGCAATTGAAACAATCCAAAAGTAACCGTGTTAGGAAAAGATACGAATACCAAATAGACAATGCATTTGTTTTATACCTTTAAATTGTTCGAGCAATCAAAACCTAAGGCATGTTTGATTTCTTGTCCATGTTAGTGTCATTGGAATTGTCTATTATTTGGTTGTCACAAAAATACCGTAAGTGAAGAACCAAAGCAAACGTAGATAGTTTTAAAATTTTTGACAAGAAGTCAAACACCCATGCATTACCAAAAATTAGTAAAGTCTGTATTGGTTTCCTCCTCCTCCTTTGGATAATTGGTGAATTTTTAAGGAAAATCTCAGGATTTGTATTTTCAAAGGATTAATTTAGGTACTGTCTTTGTAACATAAGAAGAGAAAATCTAGAAGAGATTTCCTACTACAGTCATCATCCACTGAACCACACCCATCATTTGACGAAGATCAACCTCTTATTTTACCTGTCGTGTAGGATCGACACAACAAAGTTTCGCGAATAGAATTTTGGAGCGTTCGGTTAAGATTGATATAAGCTGGTGTGGCTATTGCTACAGCTGCACCAACAACAACTAGTCTAGTAAGCTATGCTAGGTTGCTGCAGCCGCTTTGGCTGTGCAGCCACGGCCAAGGAAACCGAACACCCCTTTCTCAACTACAGTCACTGTTGGCTAGAGCGTTGCAGCCTCGTCGGTTATCCATATTCTCTAATAAAATAAAACGGTTTATTAGAGAATAAAAATTAATTTATAGATAAAATTTTTATATATTTGTTCGTAGTGACTTAAAAATCAATGTTTGCAAAAAAAATTACGTTAAAAATATCTTAAAACCAACTTTAAAGTTAAGTTTGAAAATTCAAATTTTAAATTTTACTTTGGTTTATTAGGCCAACCGATGAGGACCTTGCTAGCAGAGTATTGTATCACGGACTAATTGCCAATAGCTTAGCAAATTATAAGATGCATACAAATTAATATCCACTCTAGCATTCTTCATATTGCCGTGTTCCAAACAGCTCATCCTATAGAATTTTTGTGTGTTTTAATCCTATGTTTTGTATATACGGTCACATTGATATATTTTTATGTTTTTCCGTAAAGCTATGTGTTTCCCATCATGCGTTCCAAAAGGGGCTTAATTCATGAAACAAGGGGCTAAAAAGGAAATTCAGCGCTATATGTACTTCACTGGCACTTCTTTCATCCCAAAACAAACCAATTTAAGATTGGATAGGACACTGTTTAGTATAACGAATATGAATAGTTTTTGTCTCATCTAATTTTAGATTATTTTATTTTAGGATAAAGGAAGTAGAGGTGAAAATAACGCGTTGGATCATCGGTGGTAGAGAAAAATACGTGAACGGCATCCATCGTCCAGACCAGATCCGCATGCAAGTGCAACCACACTAAAACTGACCCAGGCTTTTCTGCCTCTTCCTGGCTCCCCCTGCTGGCCCTGCCTCCCTGCGCGAGAACATGCAAGCGTAATGTTTTGCAACTGATGATCCCCGGATAGCAGAGCAGTGCCACTTATGATGCCGAGACGACAGTGCAATTTGACTGACGCCTAACTGCCCTTAACTTCGTTCAACTGCAGTAGTGAGTGCACACAGTGCAGTGCTCTCTCTTAATTCACCGAATGGGATGCTCTCTCTCGCATGCGGCACAGTCGATGTGCGTGAGACATGTTTGTCTGGTTGCATGCATTGCTTGCCACTTCGCAGCATCTCACTGAGATGCCGTCTCGAGCATATCATGTCTATCTGTAAACTGCTGCTCCACCATCACCACGCCGTCGTCTGTGCGTGCATGCATGCACTCCTCTCAAGGCACATATACGCACCGGCATCGCGGCCGCGTACGTACTCACTGGGCACGTGATGAACTGACGAGCACTGGACTGGTATTATTCCCCCAATTGAATCGTTCAGAGAGCTCTCGCTGCTGGCTGCTGCTTGCACTCCCATCCCATGTGCATAGCAGCTAGCTAGGCGGAAGATGTGCAGATGAATTCATGAACTTGAACGTGCAAGTGCAATTGTGCAAATGAACGATTAAATCGATGTGGTTGGTTGATTGGAGAAATTAAACATGGCGGCGTATGAGCATATCATGTGTGTAGGCTTTCAGTAGAAAATCGCAGAAGGCTCAACAGTTAATTTGCTCGTTTGATCGAAACGGCGATCGGTGTGTGCACGCAATTATATGCTGAGAATTCTGAGACGATATGTGCGAACCTGCTGGCGAGGTGCCACGTGATATCGCTTCCACCAAATTCAGTATACGGCCATGTCGATGTCTCATGAAAGCTAAAGCTGGGTGTCTCATAGCGAATCTTTGACCACGTGCAATTCGCACAGACTCAGTAATATTCTCAGCAATACGCTCAGAGCCAGGAAAGCCAGGAAACCGCAGAAGCATCGTCGCAATAGTTCCGCAACAGAGCTCCCACTTACCTTTTACACGGAGGCCACCTCTTGAAATCCATCTCTTCCTTTCGCCGGAGACGACGACTCATCCCCGTTTCCCCTCGTCGGTTCTAGTGCGTGCTATGCTACGGCGGCAGCGGCGGTGGCGCGCTGGGAGCAAACGTTCTCACGAGGAAGAAAGGTCGGTCACGCGAAAACCGCGCGATTTCCAGCCGTTCGATGGGTTGATGGCGCGCGATCTATTTCACCTGGGCCGGAAAAGGAGAGCGGAGGGACGTGCGGCCTTTTATGGTTGGGCCAAAACGGGATTGCAACTAACGTGCGGGCCGTGCTCGTTGGGCTGGAATTGTAGTGAGGGGAACGTGCCGGCCGTCATGATCGGCCCTATTACTAGCCAACTCGTTGTCCTTTATGGCCACGTGAGCGTAGTAAACCCGCCGTCCGCCGAGGCCTACACTAGACGTGCTCGTGCGGGTGTTTTTAGTGTCGATTTCGTAAGGGCTCCTGAGATCTAAGATCTTCGCGTTAGTAGTAGTTAAGCTCTTATCATTTTTATGGCAGATCTGTTCCTACGGAGTAGTGAGCAGATTGACCAAACTCCTAAGCAGGTGAGCATGTGCCGGTGGCTACTTCGCACAGGCTCGGCAATATTGTCGGCAACAAAGTTCTTAGGGCCGGGAATTCAGGAAGCACATTGTTGACACCGATTTTGGCTCATGTCCTAAGTATAGTTTAAGTATAGTTTGTTAAATTATAAACTAATATATTATTTCAAATATAATGTAATAAAAATAATAAATAAAAATGTCATTGGGAATAAACAATCAAGATGGGCGAATGAATTAATAAAATAGCGATCGAAAATATATGGCCAAAAGATAAAATAAAATTTACTCAGTCGGAATGAAACAATTTCCGGTATAAAATGAAAATGTACATGCGCGTGCTATATAAAAATATATAAACAACGTGGAAGCGTGTCAAAAAAAATAAGAAGAAACTAAATAGCGCGAACAAATATTTTTCGTGCACTTTTCACTACACCGATGATTTGCTCATACATAGCTTTATTATCATATTCGCATATAACATTCATTATATAATAAAAAGATAAGACATACAGACCGTATAAAATATATTCAGGCTACGATCATGTGCTAAATAAAAAAACGAAACCAATCCAAAACGTAAAATATATTAAGGCTACGATCATGTGCTAAATAAAAAAACGAAACCAATCCAAAACGTAAAATATATTAAGGCTACGATCATGTGCTAAATAAAAAAACGAAACCAATCCAAAACGTATAGCCTTTATATATAGGATTATACCGTTGGCTCAAAATAATCGCATCTCAAATATTCTAAAAAAGGGCATACAGTTGTTGACGCCGAATCCGTACCGCTGATGTGGACCCGGCGTGCGGACACACGAAGGCATGGGAGATCTGCTTAGCTCCAGTACAGGTCCTAAAATTGATGAAGCATAGGCGTGCCAGTCAGTTTGATTCTGCCACTGACAAGATATGCAAAACAGCAGAACATATAGTGTATCGACCGATAGGCCGATAGGGCAAAAACGTATCGGCCGATAGGCCGATAGCCAAAACAACCGATCAGCCGATGGGACGATGGCACAGTTCCAGCCGATGCCGATACCAGCCAATGTAATTAGGGTTTCGAACCATCGGCCGTGTACTGAGCAAACATCTATATAGAGGCGATCGGCTGACGATAACATGAAGATATAGCAATGTGATATAGCATAATCCAAATATAAAATAAACATTGATCTGAAGATTAAAGCACACATCGACCAGAGGTCCGATGGCATAAACTCTCAATAAGCAGATAAACAATAAATACTCCGTTGTCATCGGCCAGATCCAATCTATATGTAAACTCTTGGGCCGATGCAACGTCCAGATAACTCATCGGCTGAAACCCCGATGAAACCCTTATTGGCAGCCAACAAGCAGGCTAGAGATTACAGTTCTAATCATAACTTAGTAGGTCAAACCGAACTGATGCAGCACTAAGTATAAAAAGAAATGCAAGATCTAGACAATCAAGCCCTCGACTGATTTTCGGGGTGGTGGATACCTTAGCCAATCTAATCTAGCAAGGCGATTTAGTCGATACCGACATAAACCCTAAAGCGAATCTCGGCCAATAAGACTAAATCGAGAAGCCGAACCAGATTGACTAAGATATATGATAGTAGGTGCTTACGTTGACGAGATCAGAACGTCGAAGCCCTAGCCCCGACAGCGCAGACAGCCATAACGAGACTTACCCCTCGCGGGAAGGGCATGAACTCGCCGAAGAAGACGAAAAGTAAAGGGTGGCAATGCGCCGAAGTTGTATTGATCGTGAGATGATTTTACATGAACCTTGGGCTTACATATTTATACCTATAGACTAACAAAGATCCTAACAGAATACGACTCAAACTTTTCTAAAGATAAAAGGAAACAGATAAAGTCCTTATTGGACACTAAACACACTTTTCTAAAGATAAAAAGGAAACTAACAAATTCTTCCTAATTAATAGATACAAGCCGCATCCTCCTCAAACTCGGTCTTCTCTGGATAAGATCTTCTCGAATCTAACAAGAATCCGACTGTTGTTAGTGGCTGGTTTTAAGAAAACCCTCATCGGCCGATATAAGACTCTAGGCCGATATCAACCTTGAGCCGATATGGATCTTGAGCCGATGAGGACTTCGGGGCTTACCAAATTCTGGTGTTAACACATGCCCCCCAGTTTTGGAGTATGAGAAGTCATGCTTCAAAATTATCCTGTGTCTGGCCTTGATCACCCCAAAACTGATTCTTCTCTTCTTCTTGACATCGGCTCTCATAAACCGATACCGTCTGCATTAGATGAGCCAGGCTGTCAAACTCGTGGAAAAAGAATCTATTCTTGATAGGCGCTGACAACCCTTGGAACACAAGATCTGCTAGTTGTTCATCACTTAGGCTCAAGCTATAACATCGGTTGCGGACATCACGAAATCTTTGAATATACTCCACAGCCGATTCCCCTTCTTGCTGCCTGACTGATATCAAATCTAAAAACTTTAACTCATTGTTCCCAGCAAAGAAGTGCTGATGAAATTGCTTCTCAAGATCGGCCCAACCTTTGATTGAGTTTGGTGGCAACGTCGAAAACCATGTGAAAGTCGATCCAGTCAAAGATAACGGAAAAAATCTAACCTTCAGAGCTTCTTCAGCCAATGCCTCCCCACATTGAGCTAAGAACCGGCTGATATGTTCCATCGTAGACATATCATCCTGCCCTGAAAACTTGAAAAAGTCTGGAACCCTGTATCGGCTCGGAAGTGGAACTTTATCAAACCACTCAGGATATGGCAGCCGATACACAGAAATATGTCCCTTAGGTCTAATTCCAAACTGTTCCTTTATTACTTTTGCAATCATATTGGCCCAATCTTCTTTAGACTGATATCTTTGAGTTTCTTCTGGGCGATATTGTTGATGTGGCTCTCCAGGCTGATGCTGATCTATTTGCCCCCCAAGCCAATGTCGTTGTTGCCGATGATGCTGAGATTGTTCGTCGATTTGCCCCCCAGTCTGATTTCTTAAGGCAATTACTCTGGGAACTATCTTCTCGATCAAACCATGTAATGTACTCACCAAAACTCCAGATCGATCAAACACAACATGACGAACGATTTCATCAACTGTCTTTTGAAGCGTCTCATCATCCATTGGCTCTTCTTCTTCCTCTATCGGCTTGAGAGATTGTTCTTTCTTGGCCTTGACTTCCTTCTCAGACATCTTGTTGCAATTGTGGGTTCCACGAGCCGTGTAAAAATCTGTTGTCAAAAACACGGTCCCACTGGGCGTGCGAAAAATGTGTTGACGCCGAATCCGTACCGCCGATGTGGACCCGGCGTGCGGACACACGAAGGCCTGGGAGATCTGCTTAGCTCCAGTACAGGTCCTAAAATTGATGAAGCGCGGGCGTGCCAGTCAGTTTGATCCTGCCACTAACAAGATATGCAAAACAGCAGAACATATAGCGTATCGGCTGATAGGCCGATAGGCCGATAACCAAAACAACCGATGGGCCGATGGGCCGATGACACAGTTCCAGCCGATGCCGATACCAGCCGATGTAATTAGGGTTTCGAACCATCGGCCGTGTACTGAGCAAACATCTATATAGAGGCGATCGGTTGACGATAACATGAAGATATAGCAATGTGATATAGCATAATCCAAATATAAAATAAACATTGATCTGAAGATTAAAGCACACATCGACCAGAGGTCCGATGGCATAAACTCTCAATAAGCAGATAAACAATAAATACTCTGTTGTCATCGGCCAGATCCAATCTATATGTAAAACTCTTGGGCCAATGCAACGTCCAGATAACTCATCGACTGAAACCCCGATGAGACCCTTATTGGCAGCCAACAAGCAGGCTAGAGATTACGGTTCTAATCATGACTTAGTAGGTCAAACCGAACTGATGCAGCACTAAGTATGAAAAGAAATGCAAGATCTAGACAATCAAGCCCTCGACTGATTTTCGGGGTGGTGGATACCTTAGCCAATCTAATCTAGCAAGGCGATTTAGTCGATACCGGCAAAAACCCTAAAGCGAATTGTAACGCCCGTTTTGCCGCGGCGTTAGCGGGAAAACCTAAGTGCTAAAAACTCTACTTGTGAAAGTTTGCTCTTCGGTTGAGTCTTGTTGTGTGCCAAGGTCTCGTGTTTCCCCTCTCGTCTCAATCCCGGAGAAAACCGTGAAATCGGAATTTAAATCCGAGCCCTAATCCCTCCAAAAATCCAACTACCGAAAAGTCTGTTTACCTCCCTCTGCCCTCGGGCCGATTTCCTCTCGGCCTGTTTCCTTTTCCCCCTCGGGCCGCCGTCCGGCCCAGCCTCTCGGCCTGCTCCATCCTCCTCCTCTCCTTCCCGGGTCACCGTCGGCCCAGTCCTCTCTCCCCTCGCCCCCTCGGCCTCCTCCCTCCCACTGGGCTGCGCCCGCCCGGCCCAGTCCACGCGGCCTGCCGCGTCGGGCGCGCGAGAGAGCGAGCGCTCTCCTTCTCCCCCTTGCCCGTTCTATCTCTCGCCGTTTTCTCTCTCCCTCCGCCCGTTCCGTCCCACCGGCGCCGCCGCCCCGGCCTCGCCGCCTGCGCGCGTGCCGCCAAGGGAGAGCGCGTGCTCTCCCCCCTCTCTCAACCCCGCGCGCGCCCCTGCCCGAAGCGGAAAGGAGACCACCCTCCTTTTCCCTTTCCCTCTTTTGCTTTTTCCTCTACCGCCGACCGTCGCCGACGTCACCTGCTGCCGCCGCTCGGCCGCTATCGCGGAGAGCGCCAGCGCGGTCTCCGCACTCCACCGCCTCCGCGAACCGCCTTTTTTCCCCTCCAAACCGACTTCCTTCCCCTCCCTTAAAATCCCCCTCCGCCCGGTCCGCCATTACCGCCTCCCACCCGAACTCGCCCCTCTCCTCCCTGCTGCCGCCGCCGCCTTCGTCGGCCGTTGCCGCAGCCCAGGGACGCCAAGGGGGACCCCGGCGCCCCCTTCCTCCTCCTCCTTGGCCCGGAGCTGCGCCGCGCCCGCGCCGTCGCCCTCTTCTCCGGCTTGCCGCCCCGCTGCAGTAACCCCCCTCTCACTCTCTCCTCTCTCTCTCTCTCTCATGCATTAGGGCGCTAGCTAGCTCCCCGTAAGACCTTCTCAGGGCGCCGCCATGGCCGTCGACCCTCTCCTCCGCTCCTNCCTCCCCCCGCCTCGCCGTTGCCGCCGTCGCACCGCGCCGTCGCCAGCCGCCGTCGGCCCTCCTTTCCCGAATCCGAGCCGGTGGCTCGATTCCCCTCTCTCCCCTCTCGCCCCGGTGCCGTTCTCCTCGCCGGAATCGCGCCGAGCCGTCCCGGGCTCCGCCGCCGCCGCACACCGTTGATCCCGGCGCCCCCTTTTTCCTCTTTCGCCCGGGCGGCCTCCGTGGCAGCCACATAGGCGCCACGCGAGCGCCAGCCGGTGCGCTCCCTCCTCCCGTCGGCCTCCGTGGCAGCCGCGTAGGCGCCACGTGAGCACCGACGGCCTCTTCCCCTCCGTGTGCTCGGTCCGCGTAGACCGCGCCGCTGACGGGCGGGCCCCGCCCTAGCGCCACGCGGTGGACACGGTCCACCGGACTGGCCGCCCGCGTAGGCCGCGGCCTGCCTCGGCCCGTTGGCCCCCTCTCTCCGCTCGTCCCATCGGCCTCCCTCTCCTCGGCCCATCGGCCTCTCGCGCGCCGATCGGCCATGGGCCGATCCTTTTTGGGCCGTCGGCCCATTAATTCGGCCGCGCCCATTACTATTCCATTGGGCCGCTCTTAGCCGCCCAAAATAAAGTCCAATTGCAGTCTCTCCTTTCTTTTTCTTTTTCAAAGGAATTTTTAATTCCTTTTGCTTTAGACAGAAAATCATTTAATCTTTGGAAATTCGTATCTCCTCAACCGTTCGTCCGATTGACTCTGTTCAACTTCCAAAATTCCTCAAAAATCGAGATCTATCCAATGGCATGCTTAGTGGTCATTAATAGGGCTTCTTTTTATTGTTTTGTTGAGTTGTCTCGTTTCGCATGTAGTTTCGGAGCCCGAAGACCCGCAGTGCGCGGATTTCGAGTAAGAAGCTCAAGATCTTGAGCAAGGAAAGTCACCTTTGATCAATTGAACCTATAATTTAAAATTAAGTATTTTGATTCCGCAAACTATGCATTCTTTAGGTTACACTTGACACTTGGCCTCGGTTTGCAATTCAACCGGCAGGCCCTACCCAATTGCTGCATTCACCCTCCTTGATTATTGAATACCTTATCACCCCTTGTCACCCCTCAGGTGAGATCTCGGTATTCGCACCTCGCGTACGAATATCGAGACTCCCCTCCAAATTTAAAATGATCACTTGGGTAAAACTTGAGTTTACAAAATGCTTGGAAAACCCGACACTTGGGTCGGTGCCTTGAAAATAAAGTGAGTTTCTAAAACTCGCGGTGCGGGAGACGTATTGGAGGTACGGTCTGCCCGTTCTCGCTCTAAGGACCGATTCCTCGGGAATTACATCCGAGCATATGTCAAGTACGACCACATGGGTGATATGGGACGTCCCTGGCTGAGTAACTAGCTAGGGCAGGGAAATCTTGATGCCAAGGGAAAAGTGGATTCGCCGGGGTGGTGTCGGGAAGGACCCCTGGGCTTCCTGGCACAGTATGGTCTGGGACTTAATCTGGTGTTGGTCCCTGTGACCCCTCCCGTTGGCATAAGATGACCCTGAGTCGGCTTTCGAAATGCCTTGTCGTGAAAGCCTCAAGGTCGCCAGACGTGGCTGAGAGTCACGGACTGGGTGGCTCGGGGTTAGTAACGTCGTGTGGGTAAAGTGTACCCTTTCTGCAGAGGTTAACAACTGTTCGAACAGCCGTGCCCACGGTTATGGGCGGATGTGAGGTGATTCCTTAGCGTAGTTTTAATGGTTACTTTGTGAACTGCTGTTGGTGTGAGATTTTTCCTTCTGTGCTTGGTTTGAGGCTGTTGGAGCAGCCGGTGTCGGTGAACGATTGGCAGGGATCCTCTCGTTCCGACGTGCTTAACTTGTGGCTGTGGTGCAGCCTGTGTCGGTGAACGATTGGCAGGGAGCCTCTCGTGCCGATGTGTTTGAGTTGTGGCTGTTGGAACAGCCAGGTTCGGTGAACGATTGGCAGGGAGCCTCTCGTGCCGACAAGAATCAATTGATACAATTTTACTGCTTCGGCCGGATGAGACGCACTCTCTCGTCCGTGTCGTTGAGAAGCACTCACTTAGATGTTTCTGAAAGTCTTAAACTAAAATCAATTGTAAAAAACAATTGGCTCTCCTTTGAAGCTTGCATCAAACGCTTATTCCCTTGACTTGCTGAGTACTCCCGTACTCACCCTTGCTCTATATAATTAAACCCCCCCAGTTCTCGAAGATGAAGAGGTGGACCCTGCTGATGAGGAGTTCTTCCAGGAGCAAGTAGTCTACGAGCAGTAGTAGGGTTTCGGCCTTTTCCCAAGGCTTTGCTTGTGGCTTAGGGCCAGTCTCCGCCTTTTTTCGCTTTCGCCTTTTGTAATGTTGTTGTGAACTCGGGGTCTGTCCGCAGTTCCAACCTTGACTGTAATCCTACTCTTAATAAAGAGACCGCTGTTGTTGTGATATTCTATCTTTCTGTTGTACCAGCGTTATTTCCTGGGACTGGTACATGCATACAGGTTAATTTGGATCGTCTTATTCTGGCCTCCGTTCGGGGCTAGTTTGGGGCGTGACACGAATCTCGGCCGATAAGACTAAATCAAGAAGCCGAACCAGATTGACTAAGATATATGATAGTAAGTGCTTACGTTGACGAGATCAGAACGTCGAAGCCCTAGCCCCGACAGCGCAGGCAGCCATAACGAGATTTACCCCTCGTGGGAAGGGCATGAACTCGCCGAATAAGACGAAAAGTAAAGGGTGGCGATGCGCCGAAGTTGTATTGATCGTGAAATGATTTTACATGAACCTTGGGTTTACATATTTATACCCATAGACTAACAAAAATCCTAACAGAATACGACTCAAACTTTCCTAAAGATAAAAGGAAACAGATAAAGTCCTTATTGGACACTAAACACACTTTCCTAAAGATAAAAAGAAAACTAACAAATTGTTCCTAATTAATAGATACAAGCCGCATCCTCCTCAAACTCGGTCTTCTCTGGATAAGATCTTCTCAAATCTAACAAGAATCCGACTGTTGTTGGTAGCTGGTTTTAAAAAAACCCCCATCGACCAATAAAGACTCTAGGCCGATACCAACCTTGAGCCGATATGGATCTTGAGCCGATGAGGACTTCGTGGCTTACCAAATTCTGGTGTTAACAACAGTATAAAATACATACATTTAGAGATCATCCATTAAATTAAATTTTAAGCCAGAATATATGTTTACGAGGTTCATGAAAATATTCGCGATATAAAATAAAAATATCTACCACGTGCAAGCCATTATAATGATGCGTATATATACATGCACATAAAAAAAGGCATGCTTATGACACGATACAAGATTTTGATCTTGTCGTCGAGATGTCGGACTGACAAAGCCGCCAGGATATATTATGTATGTCATGACGCAATAAAAAAAATATACGCGTCATATAAAATATATTGTGGGACGGTGATAGTCCGTTCGTTAAAAGAAAAGACCACAAATATATATTTCTACATGTCTCTTTAAAAGAAATAAGGAACAAAAAAAATTATATTCATGTGTATAAAAAAATAAAATAAACCGAGGTGCCTAATTAAATAGAAATATAAGTGATCCAAAAATAAATATTTTGGATGGACATACAAAATAGTCCATGCATGAAGAGAATACCGACTACTTTGAAATTAAGAAAGAGATACATGCATGTATCGGTTAGTGATTAAAATTCTGAAGAAAAAAAATCAGTCAAAGCAAAAACCAGGTCTGCCCACGTCAAACCAATGAGGAATCAGTAAAATTGAAAAGGCCCACGTGACAGTTCAAAGCAACAAAGAGGCATGCGGTTAAGCGCACGATTAGCACTTTCTTCCAGTCAAACTAAAAGGGCCCGCATGTCAGTGAAAGAAAGGCTGCATGTGGTCAAGCCCACGATCCCATATTCTACGGCAGATGAGCGCGCTATTGTTCAAAAAATCTGGAAGGGAAAAAATCAGCGATGGTTTAGCCTTGATCCTCCTCTATAAATAGAGGGCAAGGGGCAAGCAATAGGAGGGTCCAAAGAGGGAGGTGAAGGCTGGCTGAGGCAAGAGGCTGCTGCACTGAATTGCCGCTAGTTTGCTACTGCAATTGCTGTCGTGCTAGTTCTTCGCTCTACTGTGCTGGAAGATCACAGGTGTTGCAAGGTGGGAATCATGCTCCTCCTTTGTCCTTAGGCTCGGCCATTGTGTACGAGTCGAGAAATCTCTCAATTCATCCTTTCTCTATTCATGTTAATCTATTTTTTTGCTATGTTTTTTGGTTCGGTCAATGAGTATGAACCAAAGAATTCTTATTTTGCCATGTTTTTAGGCTCGGCCGCTATAAGTATGAGCCTAGGAGTTGCTTGTGTATATAATTTTTTTTATTTCTTTATCATCCCATCATACTCTTTGATTCGGTCCCGTTAGTGGATACAAGCCTGAATAAAATTCTCGTTCTCAGGTTCGGTCCTCTAGAAGCGGATACAAATCACGGAGACAAAATTTTTTTTTTGCATAACTCATCGTAAATTAAACAATCACTCGCTTCGGTCACGCTTCATGGCGCTACGCCATGTTAGTAGTGATACAGGCAGGGTGATAGACAGAATTAATCAATCATGTTAATTGGCACACATATTTGCTCATGTTAACATGTTTTCAACCATATTTCTTTAACAAGAATTAAAATAATGTGGCATTCATTTTTTTTACCACAGTCAGAAACATGAAATAGATGTACCCATGCATATATTCTCTTTCCATCTGTTCATCCACAAAAATAGTAGATAAATCACAAACTAAGTAGAAAGTAAATCAACGCTCGCTTCGGTTAGGCTTCATAGCTCTGAGCCGTGTGACTAGTAATACAAGCAGAGTGAAAAATTAAAATAATTCAAGAGTGACAAATTAAATTAGTGCAAGCATATTTTAAATTCGTTGCACATATATATTTGCCCACGATAATATATACTCGCTGAAAGTGTAGTGCAGTGTGTGTGTGTCTATATATATATATATATATATATATATATATATATATATATATATATATATATATATATATATATATATATATATATATATATGATATTCATGCATGCGTGTTGTAGTCTTATACGGCTCACAAAAAATCATCAACAAGGTTCAAATACAAATATATATGACACAAATAAAAATGTCTGATAATATGACAAGTATCAAATATAAAAGTGAACAAATACTCGCATGGTTACGCCAGGTGGAATTATACCACATTGGTAGTAATACATGTGTATAGTAAAGAAAATTAGTCAGGAGTCATATACCTGCTACATATAAAAAAACGAACATAATATTACTCAACTATATACTTTGTACACAAGCTTCAGGAAACTGAGCACTGTGCCCTAAATACAAGTACCAAATTTTGCTCTACTCATATTATGCATATACATCGAGCAGGATAAAAAAAATACGCGCATGCTATATGCGCAAAAAAGCTTTTCCGGCATTCAAATTAAATAAATAAAGTCATGAAACATACGCTATATCTAAATATAAGGTGTCATCATAATGAAAGAAAATCAAATATATTGACAATATGCAAGATATGTGTCTGTTATAGTCTACGCTTAAATTCTAAGAGACATAAGTGCCCGTCATGTATTAAATCGATCAAAATATAATAGCATGTGCTAAAATATATAGAGCACGAGTAAGAAAATTCACGCTCCTTATATACATAAAGAAAAAACACCCTGCCTTCTTTAATACACACACATACACACACATACATACATACTATACTAGTAAGCAAATTAAAAGCCAACAAATTATAGATTAAATAGGACATCCAAATATTCATGTGTGTTCAAACTAAACATAGAAATAAAAATCTACGGACTATTCTATGGCTGCGACAGTAGGAGCTTAGGATAGATTTTTCTTTTTAGCTTTGTAGCAGTTATGTAATTTTTTTTCATTATGTTGGAATTCCTAATTATGGGTTTTCTCTACGGAGATGTAATTAACAGAATTTTTATGTAAATGTATGAATTCTGGAAGTAATGAACTCGCAATTTCTGATATTTATTTATTTTTAGCATTTAAATTAAATTATCTCTAACGATTTGCGGATAACGGACCTACTACCATGACCGTCCCGGTGTCACACATAAGCATCGTGTTGTAGTAGGAGGTAAATGTCACCCCCATTCGATCTAAACACCCTCGACGAACCAACCAAAATGATTCTCACTTATGAAAAACTACTTTTGAGCTATTTCTCACAGTTGAGAAAGTTTTTACTCATGACAAACGCATTTCGAGCCACTAACAATGAGCAGAGTAGTTTTCACTTATGCCTGCCAGGTGTTCTCTGGCTCGGCTACACTAAAGAAAGTGGTTTTTACTCACGACACCTTTTTCGACTTGGATTTTTTGTCGTAATGGTTTTACTTATGGCAGGAAAAACACTAATAGACCAGCGTACGGGAGTAAGTGTTTGAGGCCACGACAGGAGAAAAAGACTATCTTTTCAAGGCAGGTAAAACTTGAAGGATACGCCATCAAGCAAAAAATATGCCTTGGAAAGATACAGTCTCCAACTACTCCTGTAAGCTGACACCAAAGACACTAGGAACCACACAAATGTATATCATTACCCTTAAGATTATAAATTTTACGAGGACATTGTAATAACTTTGGATATATCCCTAAGGGTATTCGTGCAATCTCATGTGTATCTATACGGGCTATATCAACTGATCCAAATCTTGTAGCAGGGCATGTTCTGTAGTAAAAACATTACACCATAAACTTAACATTTATATTTCGAACTCATTCTCAGGATGAACAAAAATTTGTGTTTTTCCGCCTATCCTCAGTATTATCGTGACTCGAGGTCACAACACATCGAAACAGAGAGGGAACTTCACAACACGAGTAAATTTACAGAAAGGCACAAGGCGCCGATGGAATCAAGCTGGCCTTTCTTCTGATCGAGCACAAGAGCACGCACGCATGCACCTTAATGTTGACCGCGGTTATGCCAGCCCGGCGTCCTACCTCGCGCGTTTATGCCCATAGAATGCAACTGCTCAAGCCTAGCGATATGGTCAACAGGGGCCACTACCAAAGTGCCTATCATTCTATCAACTATCAAAGTATCAATCGATCGATCTCGATCGAGGGCCATAAACTCTGAAACTGAGAAAGTGTTTTAAACTCGTGAGGATGTTTCCTCATTTTTTCAAACGTCATCTAAATGATTGATAAAAGTTCTAAAGAAATAACAACATTCATATCATATACCTAAACCACTCAATAAAAAATCAAGTCAAAACTCAGCCACACATCTATTATATACTAAAAGTCCATTAAACTTGCTACAAACACTTCTAACCCGTCACGTTGTATCCTACAAACGCTCCTAAGTCGTCACATGATACTCTAATAAATTGGTGAACCCACTATTTTCAAATATTAGATTTATCTTTTAAAAAAAGTTAAAACCTAACCATCCATTTCTCTCTCCTCTCTCCCATCGGTCCATATCTAAGTCATCACATGGCACTCTAATAAATCGATAGACTCACTATTTTCAACTATTAAATTTATCTTAAATTTTTTTTAAAACCTCACAATCCATCTCCCTCTCCTCTTTCTCATCGGCCCATATCTAAATCGTCACATGACACTCTAATAAATTGATGGATCTACTATTTTCAACTATTAGATTTATCTTTAAAAAAAAGTAAAACCTCACAATCCATCTTTCTCTTCTCTCCCCTATCGGCCATATCTAAATCATCACATGACACTCTAATAAATTGATGAACCCATTATTTTTAACTAATAAATTTATCTTAAAAAAACTTCTCATAATCCATCTCCCTCTCCTCTCTTCCATCGCCCCATATCTGCGTACATAGTTCTTTTCCACTACTTCTCCTGTCGGTGGACCCAAAAGAAAAAAAAGACCAGGAAAAAGGAAACCGAAAGAAAAACATATGTAGGTACATACACCGGGGAAGAAAAGCCAAAAACAAGCACACTATTCGACGGAAAAATAAACAAAAAACATGTATGTAGGCCCCGTTCGTTTCTACTGATGCTATTAGATGAAGCTCCAGACTATCGTGGCACACTTTTCAAACTGCTAAACGGTACGTTTCGTGCGAAAACTTTCAATATTAAAGTTGCTCTAAAATATCAGATTAATCTATTTTTTAAGTTTGTAATAATTAAAACTCAATTAATCATACGTTATTGTTATCTCGTTTTACGTAAAACACTTAATTTTCATCTTAATGAGATTCAAACACTACCGTACTTAGGCACCTACAATCGATAAAAGCAAACGATCAATCCTTATAGATTACTACTTAAAATATAGCACATCTATCTTATATCTATAATAAAGGATAAAAATATTACATCACATATTAACAATATTGTAATTAAAAATTATCACACGGAATTTTCATGTCTTTCTCAGTCAAATAGTATTAACCAACAAGAAACACCACGGACATTTACAAACCTTACCTTTTCCAATGGACACAACGAATATATCTCAAAGAAAACAAAAGCCCCTTCACCTGTGTTGGTCCGTCCTCTCCCTCCCCTCACATACGCACATCAGTGTCCATTCCTCCCTCTCGCAGGAACTGTGTGCTTTTCATTTCTCTCCCTCTTTTTATTACGGAGCACTTAAACTAAAAGATAAACAATCAATAATTGTAGATTTTGAAATGGCAATAATTTTTAAGCTACATGTCTAATTTCTAATATAAATATTTTTACATTTATAATTAAATGTACAAATTAAGTTTCATCCGAATTGCCATAAAAAGCTACAAAATAATTCAACAACACCTGCTGCACCATCATGTATCATACATAGATGCCCCGGAGAACACGGCTCCACAACGTATTTATTCAAGCATGTGGCTATGGCCTTCTACACCTCTTAGGTATAAACATAATTTCATTTATCTTTTTTGTGCACAAACCATTAAAAAGATGAATCATTTCTATCCCAATACATGAAAAAAAAACTAAACTTGATCAATTATGTAAATGCCGCTACGCCATTGGTGTAATCACCACATCTCACCATCCACACAAGTATTACAATCATGGGGCAAGATGACTAGGAGCTGCAAAAAAACCGTTATCACAAAACAATTGTCATATACTATACACACAAATTATAATAAATTTATTTAGGTTTTGGAACCCAAATATTTTCTTATGTAAATGAGTGCACAGGAGAGAAAGAGAAGTAGGGAGAGAGTTAGTAGACCAGTTTGGACGAGATAAGAACAATGTATCAATAGTGGGCGGGAGAAGACACAATGAGCTTAGCTAGGCCTAATTTTTTTAGTCATTATTTACTAAGAACTACAAAGAGAACCGTATAAAATTTGAGAGAAAAATTATACGAGAGAACGTTCCCTTAAGGTTAAGGGATTGGAATCCTCTACTCTCGAAACAAGCGAGCAAAGCCATTATACATTTATAATAGAGGAAGAAGACACATATGCACCGTGGAATCTGCCAAACAGCAGCAGCAGCAAAGGCATATATTAATATAGCATGGTTGCTTCGTGCCCTCGTCACATTCACATCACAGGCTGCTCATGTTTCACTGAACAATAGTCCCTGGAGAAAATGGGCACTTTTACGAGACGACTACCACGACCATAAATTGAAAGAAGTGGCGCATCATGGCCTTTCGAATGGATCGGCAACATGAAGTATGCCGGAAAGTGTTTCATTCCGAGAAAACATCCCCTTTTTTACATATCAATAACTAGTTATAAAAAATTAATAGGATAAAAATAATATAAGATATATCACTTCATGCAAATCAAATTTAATTTCTACCCGTCATAAAAAATAACTATTATAAATGAGAAGACACGTTACTTTCAGGTGACTTATTTTTATAACACCAAAAATCAAATTTGATCTTATATTTATAAATTGATATATCTCATATTAATTTATTTTATTATTTTTTTAAAAAAATTAATGACTATTTAGATGACATCTTATCGGTGACATCGCATGGACGGTCAGAGTTCCACTAAAGTAGCACTTTTTCCAAAGGGATAGCGGTCGTCGTATCGTGCTCGTAGTGGAAAACGACCCGCGTATACCGAAGAGAGCGACTTTTTGCATGTTAGTCCAGCTGGGTAGTGGTGTTCTCGTGCATTCCTCCTTGCGCATTGATCAATTGACCCGCACCAAGCCACCAACGAAGTCTTCCACCGTATTTTTTTTCAACACAATGTGGTTTTTATCTTAACCGGCTGTGTAACAATATATATATGGTACCTCATATGTTTTTTTATTGATAAACTATAGCAATGATGTTACTATTTTTGCATCAAAATATAACTTTTTTACTATTTATCTTCATCTAGATACAGAGTTAGAAGTAGTTATATTTTGAAGCAATATTGTGTTGATACCGATTTTATCTTGGTTTTCATTAGCATATTTTTCATACTGCTAAACAATGTATTTCGGGCGAAAACCTTTTATATAGAAATTACTTTAAAATATTATATAATTTTATTTTAAAATTTATAATAATTAAAATTTTAATTAATCGTGTGCTAATGGATTTTTGTTTTCGTGTCCTAACCTAACAACACCACGGTATATAAAAGTTTTTCCAGTCATTGTAAGGAGAGTACACGAAAGTTCCAGGTTAATCTGAGAAACAATTAAAACCACATGTAGCCAGTAGCCACAAGAGAATTAATTAGCACGCTTTCCGCGATTATGACCCCTTGCACTCTCACTTAGCTTCTCTCGGCGCTCGTGTATGCACCACCGAGAAGGAGAACAGCAAGCAAAGGCGCGACATGCCGTGCAGAGGAGCAAGCACACCAGCCGCTGCAGCTGCAGCTGCTGTGGCTGCATGGCCTCTCACCCCGCTAGTGCTGGCGCTCTCCGTCTTCTCGGCGATGCCTCACGTCGCGATCTCCCGGGGACCGAGCATGCCGCCGGCGCTGCCGCCGCTACAGGCAAACTCGCAGCTGCAGATGAAGCCGACGTGCTACAATGTCCCTTATCCCTTCGGCTTAAGAGGAAAGTCTGCCCGTGGCTTCCGGGTAACATGCGGGCGAAAGAATAACAATGCCATGCTCCGCATTGGCCATCAAAGATTTCGAATCGATCACGTGTCGCTGCAGGAAGGCTTCGTCGTCGTATCTGCAGGACCGATCTACCAGTTGTGCTACGATCGAAACGGCCGTCCGGCCGCGGGGAGCACCGGAATCGGGCCGATGAATTTGACAGACACGCCGTTCTTCTTTTCCAAGCGCAACAGGCTCGTCGCCACCGGCTGCAACAACTTCGTCCATGCTAACTTCACCAACTCGCGGGGAAAGCCCTGGCCTCCTAGCAGCTGCGGAACCTGGTGCAGCGGAAACGACGCCATCATCAGCGGCTCGTGCCTTGGGACGGCCTGCTGCGAGGCCCCTATGCCGACGGACGGCGCGCAGGAGTTCACCTTCAACTTCTACAAGACATCGGCGAGCGTCACCGGAGAGGAGGCCGGCACCTGCAGCGCTGTCTTCATCCTCGACAAAGAAGAGAAAATCTTCTTCACCAACGGCAGTGACGGCAGGCAGATCCCGCTCAAAGACGCGCTGGTGCCGTCCGGTGAGCGAAAGATGGTCTTGGACTGGGTGGTTGGGCGCGTCACCTGCGAGCAGGCCAGGAGCAGCAACTTCGCGCCACTACACTACCGCTGCAACAACGTGAGCTCGTGCATCAACGCGCCAAGTGGAGCGGGCTATTTCTGCAGATGCAACGCAGGGTACCACCAATACGACGGGAATCCATACGAGCCAGACGGGTGCACAGGTAAAATACTGTGAGATCTAAGTTACACAAATTTACTCTCAAATATATGATGTTGACTATATCTTTGGTTAAAATATCAAAACTAACGATAGCTTTCAAAGTTGAAAACATAAAAGTCATATGGGTATATTTTTCTTTATAAGTATTTTTACAACATAATAATTTTGTTGGATATTATCGTTATATTTGAATAGGAAAATAGTGATCAAAGTTATATATTAAAGATAAAAAAACGGTGTCATATATTTAAGGAAAAAATACGAATTATCCCCCGAACTATCGTGGTCGTTAGAGTTACCCTCTAAATTAAAATATCAAATATTTTACAATTCAAACCAGACAAATAACCCCTGGCTCAATTCGGAGCGATTTTGTTCATATATGACATACACGTGGCAATTCAGTCAATATTTTTTATTAAACAATTCAGTGGGGTCCAATTGTCATAGGCTAGCTCGACCTTATCTCTTTCCTCTCTTCCCTCAACCATGAGGTTCGTTGACGAAGCAAGGGCGAAGCAAGCCTCAACCGCCTCCTCTCTTCCTCTTTTCCCCAGTGAGGCAAGCCATGGCTAAGACCTCGGAGGCGAGAGCAAAGTCGGTGGAGGCGAGGTGCTCGCCTGCTTTGGCTGCCCCTGGTAGAGGATGGGCAGCGGAGCTTGGGGAGCGGGAAAGCATCCACCTCGCATACTCTAGCGCCACGTAGCTCGCGCAGAGAGAAAGTTTGAGCAAAGGCGGTGGCGAGACGGTTGCAGTGGAGGCGATGAACGGTGACGAGGCCGTGACCAGTGAACCAAGACACACCGGTGGGGAGACATGCAGGGAGGTAGTGCTGCAGCAGGTCAACAGGACGGACACCAGCGGCACGCCATGCGTGACGCGCCAGCCACATCTTACGACGACGGACGTGGCCATTCCCCTTGGCACTAGCCTCCAACGCTGCTCAGCTCTTCCATCCCCAGCATGAGCAGGGACGAGCAAATGTGGCCTTGGGCTTCTCCGGCCGACCACACTTCGCCATTGGTGCCCTGGGGGGCTAGTCTCCACCACCGCCCTAGGCTTCTTCAGCCGCCTCGACTGTCGGCCACCGCCCTGGTCCCATTGTCCTCTCCTCTCCTCTGGATTTGAGGTCACCGCCGGCGCCGGCGCCCTGGGATTCTTCGGCTGACTGCAAAGTGCCACCGCCCTGGCTTCTTCGGGCGATCGTGCTTCGCCACCGGTGCCTCGGGGTCCAGTCTCTGCCGCTGCCACCTCCTCCTCCTCCTCCTTCCTGCTCGATTCAAGGGTTGAGAGAGAGAGGGGTAGAAAGGAAAGGAGGTACAAGAGAAGATCCTCTCTCCTCTGGATCTGAGGCCGGCGACGCCCTGGGATTCTTCGGCTAACTTTACAGCGCCACCGCCCTGGCTTCTCCGGCCGACCGCGCTCCGCCGTCGCCGCCCCCGAGGTCCAGTCTCCGCCACCGCCTCCTCCTCCTCCCTGCTCGGTTCAAGGGTTGAGAGAGAGGGGGGGTAGAGCGGGAAGGAGGTAGAAGAGAAGAAGAGAGGAGATATGGAGCACTGACAGGTGGACCCATTATTTTTGAAATATTTTTTTGCCACGTTGGAAATGCCACGTCAGCCAGCCTAGCCAAAAATCGTCCGAAACAGTGCAAAATGGTGATCAAGGAAGCAGTCAGGGACTTATATATGGTATGCACATTGATCCTAGAAAACTGCGCTAGGATGCACTTCTCTACTGTTATTGTTTTTCTCTGAGTTCAAATGAAATCAGTTTGTTGTGGTCTTTTCGGTTTTCCGATTGGCGCATGGCAGAATTCAATCACCAGATTATTCATAGAAAATCTGTGCTATGAATAGAATTACGTTTTTAATGCTTTCTCAATGAAAGCTTCGCGCTATGTACTATGTAGATATCAACGAATGCCGGGATATTAATAGCAACAACTGCAGCGGCATATGGGCCTGTCACAACACTCCCGGAGGTTTTACTTGCAGGTGCCCCAAGAACATGACTGGCGATGGTTACAGAACAGGGACAGGCTGCACTTTCTCTCTACCGCCGCCTGCAGGTAACATTTCCATATTTTTCGGACTGAATAAAAAATCCTGCTTATCCTGTAATTTCTGTTCAAAACAGTACTATAATTAATCTCTAACCGTGCTAATGCATAAGGATGCAAATGAACAAGCCCACTACCCACGTAAAAATCCACTTGCTAGTTCATTTTTCACATGATAGTATAAATTTTTTTAAAAAAACTAGAAATGGGATAAGCGGGCAAAAAATCCCGCTTGCCCGTCCCGCTTATATCCCTAATAATGCATAGTGCAGTTCTAATCGAAATGAATTTGTCTAAAATAATGATAATAGCTTGAGTACTGCTACCCAGTCTCAAATATAAAAAAAATGGTCATGTACTAACTCTGTCCCGAAATATAAGAAATATAACTCTATCCTAAAATATAAGAAATATAAGAGATTATGTCCATCTAGTTACACGAATAAAAATTTTTATATTTTAAGATGAAGGTTATAGTTACATGGACAAAATCCTTTATATTCATGTTCCTTATCTAGCAACTTACTTTTTCATAGGTAGCATGTAAGACCAATTTTAAAGCAGTTAAAGGTGAAAGGTATTATAGAATTATTTATGAAAGCGATTCTTTTCAACGTGGCTATGCAAGACTGATATACCGTGATTCGGATCCTCTGACGTGCAAGAGCACCGTCAGAGGCGTGCAGTTCCTGCACATCCACCGTACAGTCTCATCTAGCGGCTCACAATCGTTCCTCCAATAATCTTTTCCCTCCTCCGTCCGCTGAGTGCGTTCGCCCAGCACAGCTACACTGCCGTCGCCACTGATCGCCATGGCTCTCGACCTCTCCATCCAACATCAACATGCCACACCGCGGCTCACGTTGTCCTTCCAATTCTTCCTCGTCATCTTTGTTCCATCTTGCTCCTCTCGCTGCGAGCGCATTCGTATTGCCATGGCTGCCGCTCCCTGGTCAACAAGATTGACGGAACTAGCTCTGCTGCTTAGTCCCTAGAGGGTGTTCATAAATACTACAATGCAATTACGGCATCGATGTCATCTTCCAGGCTCACTTCATCTGCTCTTTTGTAACACGGCCATATGTGATATGTCTGATCATGGGAAGGCACCGCTGGCCGGTCGGCAGGTTAAAAGCCAACCTCCATTCAACTGCTGCGCCGGTGATTCACTCCTCAGTAGTACTTGAACATCACTACAATGGAATTCAACGACGTGCATGCTCGTTCTGCTGGTGCACATCACCAGCAAAACTGCACTGTGCAAGTGTTCTATGGCAGGAGTACAAGTTCTTAGCAGTAGCATTTACTGGAGATGATTTTCATCTCTCGAGGAGCCATCCCCTCGTTTCTTACATGTCACCTAAATAGTCATCAAAAAATTTTAAAAAAATTAATAGCATAGATTAATATGAAATATATTACTCCACAAACATGTAAAGCTAAATTTAACTTCTACAAATTGTAACAAAAATAACAAAAATAACTGTGAATGTACGTTAACTATTTTTAATATAATTTATTTTTTTGTTGCAACTTGTAGAAGTCGAATTTAGCCTTGCATATTTGTGAAGTGATATATTTCATATTAATCTATGCTATCAATTTTTTAAAAAAATTTTGATGACTATTTAGGTGATATGCAAGTAACGAGAGGATATCCTCTCGAGGATGAAAACATTTTTCCGTATTTACTTCACAAAAACAATGGCTATAATATTTACTCCTAACAGTGCCAATGATAGCTTACCAAGAGCGTTCTCTTTTTCATGCAGGCTTCCCTACGCAAAACCAAACGAAAGGTACCATACAGCAGAGCGCAGTTTGTTCACTGCCCAGAAGAGCATCCTATTCCTAGGTGCAGTTCTTCTGATTAGGGAGAAACGAATTCTTCAGTATTAAATTCTTTATTTGCTACAGCTAAAAAAAACATTAAATTTCTATGTAGTTCAATGAACAGAAATTCTTTATTCATTGAAAGAAACATGTACTAGAAGGATCTAGAAATCTTGTTTACACCATAATTAAATGCCATTACTGTCTATCTTTACTATTATTAAGTCAAGATATATACACTCACCTGGAAAAGAACCCTTGCGTGTCCACAGAATACTGCAAGGATGAACAAGGAGTCCCTTCATGTGCTTGCCTAGAAGGCATGAATGGCCGGAAGAAGGGCAGTGGCTGCAAAAGGCACTTTCCTTTAGATATTGCTTTAGGTAACATAACAGCACATGGCATTCCACATCAGATTATTCATTTCTTTCTTTTATTTTTTTCATTCTTATACTGTTTTAAAGCAGTTGATAAAAAAGTTCATCATTTCAGAGCTGCTGATTTATTAGATTGTATAGCTGTTATGAATTCGTGAAAGTTTTGTAGCCAATGATTACTTCACTACTTACATCGGCCGGTGATGTAATCATCTTCCTTATTTAAAAACCTTACTATTTAAATGAAACATCATATAGATATGACTAATGTATTTATTTGATGATTCAAACAAGCTGGCAAAACTAGATTAGACAAAATGTTCTCCGATGATAAAGAACAACACACCATGGTTGTAATAAGATTACCTCAATATTGTTTTACATGAAAGAGTTAGAACTCCAAATAAACTGGTACCATGCACCATCTCACAATCTGCAGAGTAGTCAAACAGTCAAAGACTCCTAATACTGATTGCAATTTTACACTTCTTTTTACTTCCACGAGATATCATTAAGAAAGAAGACTAACACAAGCTGTGAATATTCTCATCCAGTGTCTGCGGGTGTAGGTCTTGCACTTACGGCCACGCTAGCTACAGCATTGTTATGCTACTACTGGACAATGAAGAAAAGAAAGGTGGCAAGAAACAGAGCTGAGTTATTCAGGAAGAATGGAGGATTGCTACTGCAGCAAAGATTTTCGACGATGACATCTCAAGGTGAGGATTCATCAGCAAAGATATTTAGTGCAGAAGAACTCAAGAATGCCACTGACAACTATAGTGAGAGTCGGATCATTGGTCGAGGTGGAAGTGGGATGGTTTACAAGGGTATCCTTCCGAATAATACCATGGTTGCCATAAAGAAGTCCATCTTGTTTGATGAAAGCCAGGTGGAGCAATTTGTCAATGAGATTACCATCTTATCGCAGATTGATCACCCAAATGTTGTCAAGCTTTTGGGTTGCTGTCTAGAGACAAAAGTTCCGTTGTTGGTTTACGAGTTCATACCTAATGGAACACTCTTCCAGCACATCCACAACAGGAGTTCTTTAACATGGGAAGATTGCTTAAGGATAGCTGAAGAAACAGCAGAAGCACTTGACTATCTGCACTCTACATCTTCTACACCAATCATTCACAGAGACATCAAATCAAGCAACATACTATTGGATGAGAACTTGATAGCTAAAATATCAGACTTTGGTGCATCAAGATCAGTCCCATTCGATCAAACTCATGTAACAACTCTAATTCAAGGAACAATTGGGTATCTCGATCCTGAATATTTCCAAAGCAGCAAGCTCACAGAGAAGAGTGACGTTTACAGCTTTGGAGTAGTTCTTGCAGAGCTATTGACAAGGCAGAAACCTATTTCTGCAAGCAGACCGGAGGAATCCTGTAACTTAGCCATGTATATTGTGAATTTATTTAATGAAAGGCGTCTACTACAGGAGATAGAGCCACACATTTTGGTGGAAGCAGGTGAAGAGCAGATACATGCTGTTGCACAGCTCTCAGTCAGATGCTTAAATTTGAGGGGAGAAGATCGACCAGTTATGAGGGAAGTGGCTTCAGTTCTACATGGGCTAAGAGAGTCGTTTGACGAGGAGCAAATCATCAGAAGAAGCAATGAGTCAATACAAATATTTAACGGACAAGAGAGTGTACATAGTGAGGCAAGACCAATTCCCAGCTTGCAGTCTCCAGGAGAAACTACCACTGATTACAGCTTGCCAGCTGAAATACTACCTTCCTCTTACTTGGCAAGATGATGTTCTTATCATAATATTGTAAAGGAATTTCGTAAATGCTAAATTCCTTAATTTTTTAGGAAAAAAATATTAGCGCGCACGTCTGTGTTAGGGACCGGATTGGCAAACTGCAGTCCTAGACCTATGAAGGGTGTTTGTCTCTCAAAAATTTGGTTGAAGCCAAGCCTTCCAAGCCTCAGCCTCTGACCTAACCATCATGAACTAGAAATAGGTGAGTATGAACCAACTGCTTGTCGACCAGTAGACCTACGTGGTTAGGACTTACGAGAGTATAGTCTATACCTCATGCTTTTACTTACCCCAATGATCGTGGCGCGCTTGGACTGCTTGACCGCTCCGGTGCTGGTAATTAGCGGCAACCCCCTCGGACTTGTAGAGATCGAATCCATCTTCTCCGCTCGCGTTCTATTGCGTTTTGTTGCTGCGGCGGCGGCGGCGGCGGCAACGCGTGGGGAGAGCGAGCTCGGCCGGAACTCACGAGGAGGAAGAAAGGTGGGCCCTTGTGAGAATATGCGTTTGATGGGTTGTCCGCGACGCGATCAATCGAGGAAGTTGTGGGCCTTGGGCTGGGGGCAACTTCACACAGAATCGGCAATGTTTCTCAGGTTCTCATCAAGCTCAGTACCATCATCAGTTCAGGTACGGCCCAAGCATCGCAACACAGAGTCACAGAGCGCTTCACGAGTAAATTTACACGGAGGAAACCGTGGAGGCACAAATTCCGGTCAAAACCACTCCATTACATCACACCTGCACTCGAGATGGGGAGACGATGGGAACCAGACTAGCCTTTCTTCCGAGCACGAGAGCACGCATGCACCTTAATGTTGACTGCGTTTTACGCTAAGTTGTAACTGCTCGCAGTAGCCTTTTAAAAAATAAAGCTCAAGCCTAGCAGTGGCCACCACATACAAGAGCGCTACCGACCGTTCGATCCAAGTGACGGGAAACCAAAAGAGCAATGGCCAACTTAACAGGGGCGCTACAAGTACCAATTGAAGTATCAGTCGGTCTAGAGCCAGAATAAGTTATAAGTTAACTATAAATTTATATAAAAAAACAAAAATAAATGTTAGCTTTCATACAAAAGCTAACTTTACCCTTGCTCTAAAATATTTATATTAAATTCATATTGAGAAAAAAATAAAACTAATCTTATAGTTAATTTATTATACGTGTTAACTTTAATATAAGCTAATAGTCAATAATTAACTCAACTATTAAACTTGCTCTAAAGAAGTACACGATCGAGGCCCAGGAACCCGAAAGCAGCAAGCAAGCCAGCCGGCGAAAGGCCACTGCATCTGTTCAACACCCCCCCTCTCGAAATTGGGCACTTTTATGAGTTTTAAAACTTTATATATATATTTATATATATATATATATATATATATATATATATATATAAACTTATTCTAAAAATGTATATATTCGTGACTACAGCGTCATTGGCGTCATGGTCTAATATGATTGTGTCAATACATTGGCGTCTGTTCCTCTCATCTCGTGGAAGCTAAGTCATTAATATGAACAGGGTCGGCCAATAACATCGGCTCTGAGGATCTATTTATAATAAAAATATTTATAAATAAGTCATCGACGTGTCATTGGCATAGAAAACCTATTTGTAATTTGTAATAAAAATATTTATATTTTAGTCTTTTTAAATTCTTTTTACAAATAGCTTCACGTCGTCATTATCATTGGCATCTATCCTTTTACATCATGCCTTAGCTTTCATGGAACGTTAGAAAGACTATATCAATATCATTGGGACCGTTATACTGTACCATGACGTTAACTGACGTCAGAAAAAGAATCTATTTTTGAGTAAGTTTTTTCAAAGATTTGTTTGTAAAATAAATTTTTAAAAAATCTAAAATGTAAAAAATCCGTCATAGCTTCTGAGAGGACCGTGCAATATCTTTGAATGTTGGGAATCCCGTCAAACTGCCTTCTCGGAAGGGCAGCCGTTGTATCGAGTTTATAGCGTGCAATATTTTTGCATGTTGGGGGCCCCGTCAAGTTGCCCATCTCCAAAGGGCAACCGTCGTATCGAGTGCATAGTGACAAACGACTCATGTGTCGAGATGAGAGCGAATTTCCTTAACCTCGGTGGACCTAACCAACAGAATCGAATGGTCCAATGCAATGGCAAGTGTCATCTTTTATATATACTCTATCCGTCCCAAAACATATTAATAAATAAAATTAAAACAATAAATAATTTAAAATAAAACAAATAATACTAATATACCCCTTATACCTATTTATCTGAATCTATATAACATATACAATTAATCTTCATTTTTTAATGTAGTTATTAGTATTTTTCTCTCATGTGTTGCTTTCACATTACCTTAATTATCTATTAGATTCGCATTTAACGTCTCAGTTCATTCCAAACTCACTTTACTTTAGAACATTAGATTTATTTTGGTTGGCTCAGATTTTTCTTAGTGATACATGTTTCATCCCGTGCATTTACTTCTCCCATCATGCACAACCATGCAACCCTCAATTAATCAAGAAACAATGAGCCACTGATGCCATGCATGAATCTAAATCGTCCCTTACCAAATCATGTATATTCTTTTTAATTTTATGCACATATATGCTTAATAAACACTCATATATGTAACGTTGAATATATTTTGATAATATGTTTGTTTTGTGTTAAAAAGATTACTATATTTTTTTAAATAAATTTAATTAAACTTTAAAACAGTTTGACTAAAGTTTGGTTAGAGATTATTCTACGTCCCTGTAATACTCGTGTTAAAAGTTAATTTGCTCTCTTAACTGGACAAAGAACTGCTCGCAGTAGCCTTAAAAAAAATAAAATTGCTCGAAGTAGCTCAAGCCTAGAATTGGCCACCACATACAAGAGCACTACGAACCGATCGATCCAAGTGACGGGAAAGCAAAAGGAGGAGAAAAGGTTAGTATTCCGTGTGCCGGAACTTGAAACGAGCAGAATAGCCGGCAAGGTTTCCAAAACAGGAAGATGACACACTTGCACCTTGATATGACTGCGGTCAAGCCAGGCCGAGCGTCATATTTCACGCATTTATACAAGAGACTGCTATACCACAGAATTTCGTCAAACAGTATGATATACTAGTCAGGTATCATACTTTAGCGGTATCAGCTGATACTTATCGAAATCAGATCTAATACCCTACGGGTACCGATCGATACTTGTCAATATATCAGATCTATTGTATCGGCCAATAATTATCAGTACCAGTTGATACATGATTAATACATGATTAATACTAAAGCCAATATCCTTTCCCTATTCCCTCGATCTCTTCTCTGGCGATGGCGACGTGCTCCCCAACATTGCCTCTCCCCTATCCAGTGAGAGCGACGTGCTTCCTGGTGATGCAGAACCCAAACCTCCTTCCTTCCCTCACTTTTCTCTCTGGTGACAAGTTCCCCGGCGACCAGCAAGGCAGCATAGGCCTCTTTCGGATCGTCTGACTTTGTATAGTAACATCTTGGACATGCAGTTCTACGATATCCACCTTCCATTCCATCCTACGGTCCTTTTTGCTCTTGTAGGATCGAAATGTCGACTAAAGATAGATAAATTGGCAATTATTAAAAATAAATGATATCTAATCAAAAACTAACCTAAGTTGCTAGGTTTAGTGAGGGATGAAAATAACTAAGTAACTAGATTATGTTTTGCAATCCTACGATGATATGAACTCAAGTATGTCTCTATGACAAAAAATTGCACAAATGTAAATGCAATAAACAAATGAGACAACAAATAAGGAATTTTTTCACCCGAGGTTAGAAAACTCACTGGTTTCCTACGTCCCCATTGAGACAAGCCCAACTTCACCGTTGAAACCACGAAACCACCGAACCCCTTCGTCAAGGGGTAGGCAAGGTGAGGGTTGGCTTCGAAATGGACTACCCAAGTTTCGATCACTAAGATAGTTCTTCCTTCACTTCGAAAATGATGAACTCCAAACCACTCACAACCAACATCGGGCCTCATCCACAATTTTCTCAAAGAGGCCATCGGGCAACTCCTCCAAGCCGTCTAGGAGGCGGCAACCTCCAAGAGTAACGAGTAACGACCCGACTCGGAGATGATCAAGTGTCATACTTGCTCTAACAATAAAGCAATGCACTTGTCTTGGCTCAATCAACCCTCCAACACCAACAATGAATGAACTAAAACTCAAAAGAATGTGAGAGTAAATGTAAGGGGTGTATGCAAGTGAAGCAAGTGCCAAAAGAGTTCCCTTACTACTGGTGGGAGAGTATTTATATCTCCAACTACAAAAATTAGCCGTTAGGATCAAAATCCCCAACCTTAGTTCTCTACCGATCAGACCGCCCACCAATATAACGGCTAGAAAACTAGTCGTTATAGTGCATTAAATGCACTGGCGAAGGCTCGCTGGTCAGACTGTCGTTGGCCGGCCTATCAGACCACCTTCGGCTCTGGTTAGACCGTCGTCGGCCTGATCAGACCGACATCGGCTCTGGCGGCTCTGGATCGCCAAGCAAAGGCCAACTCTCTGGCTCATCGGCCGCCTGGTCAGACCGGCCAGAGACAGAAGATGATGAAAGGGGTTTGTCGAAAACAAGTGTTAATGCAAATGACCTAATGTGGCATTTTGATCACTTCTTTATCAAGATCATTACCCTTCTTGATAGTACGACAAAGCTAGAAATAAACCTAGTAAAAATTCGATCACCCAATTCCTTAATCGATTTAAAATAAAACGCTAGAATTATCCTTTGTTTCATTTGCTTTGCCCTGTCCATTAGTTTACAATTAATGTTTATCATTTATTATCAAAATTAACAACGGAGGCTTGAACGCTTCAGCTCTCTCCTCCTCGATCGCACTGGCCGGTGCACAGGCACCCAACGTTTTCTACGGTGCAAAGGCCCACAAAATCGGTGGCACGGCAACGTGGGATTTTTGGATTAGTACTCTCAGTTTTGACACCGTCGGCAGTTGTTGATCCTACTCTTGCTAAAAATCAGTTCTATGCATATATAGCTCCTATGTATATTCCATATATTTCCTTAATGCAGTTTCATCAACCAACTTTACAAGTGCTTTTATACGCATGTTTTTTTCTTTTTCTTTTTTAAAAAAATCACAGACGCTCACAACGTATACACATGTATCCCTATGAACGCATACACACATATTATCCCTATGAGCATCTCGAAAATACTAAGCTGGTATATCTTAAGATTGACGAAGTCACCGAGTATCTCGAAAATACTGAGCTGTATATCTTAAGATTAACGAAGTCATCACAAACATCTCGCTAAGGACGTATCATACCGCTGAAATAATAATTAGCCATAAATACGAGCACTTATGTCAAGTCTATTACTTGAACCTGGGTAGGTTGATTACATGACAAGTAACCTAACTAGGTAAACTACGCTCACTTTGTTTTTATACATATGTTTGATTTAACTAGAAAAATGATTGTAAGTTGTTACGGGATTAAAAAAAATCACCGGACACATTGCAAAGAAAAAATCTATTTTAAATTGTAGAGCTTAATTTTAAAATTAGTCAGATGTTCTTATTTAATTTCAAGTTAAACTAATTTATTTTACATGTTGTTTTGTACATATGAACCGAAACACTGCCTTTCCTTTAGGAGAATATCATGATATAATTCTGTTGGCGGTAGATAATGCTAAATCCAGTTTAACTGTAGTACGTATTTACAAATTTCGTCAGAAGTTGGTTATGAATCAAACGTAATTAGTTTCCTCTGAATTCAGAACTAGGAGCTAGCAGTCTTTCAACTTGAGCGATAGCCATCAAAAAATAAATTGCTAATCGGGCTCAGCTGACGGTTGTTACTCCTATTTGTTTAGTCTAAGTGTGTTGGCCTAATGAGCATGTGCTTAAGAAGAAGAGAGCAAGCAGGAGCCGTAGGATGAAATGGACGGCAGATATGGCAGAACTGCACGCCCGTGACGTTTCTCCGGTAAGTCAGACGATCTTCCCCGACGACATGCTTCGGTGGCGCGGCTAGGCGATTGGACCCTTATTTGGTGAGTTCCCCTTTTGCAGTAACGTCCGACGACGTGCTTCCCGATGATGACGCAGCAAGACGGCACATGCCTCTTCCTGATGACGCGGGGTGGCGGTAGGGCCGGCGTCCGGCGAGGAGAAGAGGCCTCGAACCATCCATCCATGATCCATGCAGTACGCAAACATACGCAGTCAGCCAGTCCATATACTATCACCATGCTCCATGCTCCATGCACGCATACATGCAGCGTCATGAGCGTTCGTATTTGGAGGCCGGTGAGGGCAAGTAACTGAGTTGGACGGAGAGCAGGTTGGACAGGGATGAGGCGGACGGCTTGGTCGCTTGGATACCGAGGCGACGGGATACAGGTGTTTAGCAATTCCGTTTATATATATATGCCAATAGGATTCAACTGCTCAAGCCTCGCAACTTTCTTACGAGAGGACAACGACCGCAAATTGAAAGAAGGGCGAATCATAGGCTCATAGCTTCCGGAAGGACCGTGAAATATCTTCGCATGTTGGGAGTCCCGTCAAGCAGACCTCCGAACGGCAGCTGTCGTATAGGCCATACCTAGCTATCCACGATTTCCGTGACCTAGCAGTGAGCCTATCAACGACATCGACTGGCACAATGTGCCATCTTTTGAATCAGGGACTAATTTTTAGACGATGTCACATCGAATGTTTGAGTGCTAATTAAAAGTATTAAACATAGACCAATAATAAAACTAATTGCATAAATGAGTGCTAATTCGCGAGGCAAATTTTTTAAGCCTAATTAATCCATAATTAGCACATGTTTACTGTAGCATCCCGTAGGCTAATTATGGATTAATTAGGCTCAACAGATTCGTCTCGCAAATTAGTCCAAGGTTCTAAATGGGTTTTATTTTTAATTTACGTTTAATACTTTTAATTAATATATAAACATTCGATGTGACATGGGCTAAACTTTAACCCCTGTATCCAAACTTCACCTAAGTCCAGCTGAGGTTATCATCGACTTTGACCAGCAATTGACCAGCACCTATCAAGTCTTTCATCTTACTATTTTTTCGAGTGGAGGGCCTTATCTTCATGACCGATTTGTGATATACTCTATGGTATTTCGTACGTTTCTTCCGAGTGCCAAATAAACTGCCAATGATGCTACCTTTTATGTTCCGTTGAAGGTGCAAAATTGCACGAAGTCAGGAACGTACCATTTTTTTATTATTAAGATAACGCATGAACGTAATTGTAATTCAACGCACACACTGACTCATATAAACGCATAGGTGCATATCCTACTTCTATTAATTAACACCTTAAAAAAAAACTAAGACGACATATCTTGAGATTGACGAAGTCACCATACACGTCTCGCTATCGATTGGTACGTCGTCTACTACTTAAAAAAATAATTAACCATAAATATGAGCATCCTTGCTAAGTCTAAGTCTTAAATCCAGGTGAATAGGCTCCTTTAAAAAGAACCATCGCAAAAAATTAATATCAGGGATTACCTATGCATTTGTCGTCAAATTTTAACAAAAATTTTTGACAGACATAATTATAGTACAATAACGATGAAATGAAAAAAAAATATATAGTGAAAACCTGAAAACTATCGTTAGATACAAAAATGGACGCCTAAGATTTCTCCACGTCACTGAGAATAAAAATTTTACTCGCAGATTCAATCATAAGTAAGTTACTATTAACAATATGGGCAAAATCTCATACGTTCATTTTTGAATCCAATGGTAGTTTTAAGGTTTTCACTACTTATTTTTTCGTATATAATTACATTGTAATTTATTTGCATGTAACTACAACGTAACTTAATTTGTATATAACTTTCAAAAAATCCCTCGGTAATATGATATTTTCGTGAAACAGAGGTCATGGTACCGAATCTCCTCACATGGGTGCATATTGTGTTTTTTTTTCTTTCTCGCTTACACGAATTTTCAAAAAAATCTTACTGTTCAAAACTATGTAAAAGTTATATCATAGTTACATGCAAGTTACAATGTAATTATGCTATACTTATACTTATAATCATAGTAACTATGATTATACTATAGTTACTAGTTACTATGATTATACTATATTTACATATGTCAAATTTTTATAAAAAATTATTGATAAATATATAGCAAAATTATTAATATCATACTATGTATATATGAGAGCTTGTATAACTCTGAACTCGCCTAGACAAAGAAATAAATGTATGTGGAGGAAAAAAATCAGTGCCATTACAAATAGATAGCCCCTAACTACTTTGAACTTCAGCTCAATGGCTAGGCTTGTCAGACTGTTTTAGGCTTGAGCTTGTCTAGAGCTCTTTGAAATTAAGGCCGATCGACCTAAAGCAACTCATAAGTGTCAAGTTTTTTTTTGGTCCTATATTTCTTGTTAGAGGTTCGTAAGGCCTAAGTCTTTTTTCATAAAGACCACGTTTAGAAAATGGGTTTGGGATATGATTTCTCATCCTTTAAAGGGTAAGTTTTAATTCTAGCCATCTATTCTTCTTACCCCATTTTATCCTATCCATCCATTCATTTTCATTTTTCAATCCCATTTCTCCTAACCCAATTTTCCAAACAAATCAAAAATTTCCAGGTTATTAATTTTCAAAACAATCAGAACCACATGAACCTACAAGAAAATTAGCACGACTCCTGCGACAAAGACGACCCATTGACCCAATCCCCTTCCCCCTCCCCCGGCCCTATCACCTCTCGCTCTCCCTCCCGTGCTGCATGCACCACAGAGGTCAGAGCATAGGCGACATGGTGTGCAGGCGAGCAAGCATTCCAGCCGCTACAGAGGCGGCTGCTGTGGCTTCATGGCCTCTCGGCCCACTGGCGGTCGCGCTCGCCGTCCTCTCGGCGATGCCTCACGTCGCGCTCTCCCGGAGCCTGGCGCTGCCGCCCCTTCCATCGCCGCTGCAGATGAACCTGACGTGCAAGGATGTCCCCTTTCCCTTCGGCGAAAGGGGCGCCTCCTCTCTCCCCGGGTTCGTGGTAATATGCGGGCCAAACAAGGAGACCATGCTCCGGATCGGCGAGCATATGTACGAAATCGACGAGGTGTCGGTGCCGGAATCCTCCATCACCATACGTGCAGGGCCCATCAAACAGGTGTGCTACGACCGCAGCGGGAGGCCGAAGCAGATCACCGGAATCGACCCGGGTCCGACGAGCTTGGAGACCACGCCCTTCACCTTCTCCAAGCGCAACATACTCGTCGCCACCGGCTGCAACTACAGGTTCTTCGCTAACTTCAAGAGCTCGTCGGGTGGTGGTGACGGGACACCCACGAGCTGCGCAACCTATTGCACCGGAAGCTCCGAAACCATCTTCAACGGCTCATGCGCCGAGCTGGCCTGCTGCAAGGCCAGCATGCAGATGGACGGCGCGCAGGAATTCAACCTGACGTTCGACAAGCCATGGCCATCGGGGAAAGTCTCCGGAGAGGAGGCCAGCACCTGCAGCGCCGTCTTCTTCCTCGACCAAGACGAGCAAGTCTTCACTGGCGCCGGTGATGGCCGGAAGATGTCACTGAAAGACGCGCTGGTGCCGCTCGGTTACCGCAGGATGGTCTTGGATTGGGCGATTCCGGGCAACTGCGAGCAGATCCTCGCGCCACAGTACCAGTGTGGCAGCATGAGCACGTGCAACGACGTGTACAACGGAACGGGCTACATCTGCAGATGCAATGAAGGGTAAGAGGGGAACCCGTACGAGCAAAACGGGTGCTCAGGTAGTACTTTCATCGACAACAGAGCTAGTACCTTTAAAAAACAGATAATTAGGGAGCTTGCTGTTGTTCATTTTCACTTCAAGAAATTGTGATTTAGCCTGTGAAAAAACAGATAATTTGGGAGCTCATTCGATTACCTGCTGGCTATGAATAGAACTGTGCCTTTCCTGCTTTCTGAATGAAGCTTCACACTATTTATGAAGATGTCAACGAATGCCGGGATATCAATAACAACAACTGCAGCATAGGGGCCTGTCAAAACACTGATGGAGGCTTTACTTGCTCTTGCCCCAAGGACACGGTTGGCGATGGTTACAGGGCTGGGACAGGCTGCAGTATTGACTCCCTTCCGCCATTTGGTAACATGTCACGTATTTTTGGACCAGAATCCTATTTATCCTGGAATTTCTGTTCAGAACCGTAGTAATAACCATTGCATCACCCAGCACAACTCTCATTCGCATATAGCATAGGTAGTTAG
This sequence comes from Oryza officinalis, assembly GCA_008326285.1. Lineage (NCBI taxonomy): Eukaryota > Viridiplantae > Streptophyta > Magnoliopsida > Poales > Poaceae > Oryza > Oryza officinalis. Next base: position 35,106,194 of record BDMV01000004.1, read on the forward strand.
GTACTACTGTACTACTCTCTCCGTTTCTTTTTAAGATTTGATATCAACATTTTTAACACAAAACAAACCTAATATCAAAATAAAATATATTTAATATTAAATTTAATAAAAATAATTTGGTGTCATGAATGTTGTTAATTTTTTTTATAATCTTGAAAAAAAATCAAATCATCTTGTAACATGAAATGGAGGAAAACGAAGAAAGTACTTGATTCAGTCCCCTCGTGTCAGAATTTACTTTTCGATATATAGCATATTAGTTCCGAAAGAAGTTAAAGGTGAAAGGTATTAGGAGTATATAAGATTAGTTTCGAAAGCTGTTGTTTTTAATGTAATTATGATTTACTTAGGGACTCCCAGACGCTTGGCTGTGTTTGAGAGGTGAGGTTGAGAACTCATCTTCCACGCACGTAAAACGAAACAACGTATTTTTTTTATGATTAATTAAATATTTGCTAATTTTTTTTTAAAATAAATTAATATAATTTTTTAAAGTAACTTTGTTATAGAAACTTTTTGTAAAAACACATCATTTATAGTTTGAAAAACGTGCGTGCGAAAAAAGAGAGGTGAGTTGGAAGAGAAGTGTATTTGAAGACAGCCTCGTTTGTTAGGTTTGGAAAAATATTCTCTTCGCACGAAAAACGAAACGACTCATTGGCACATGATTAATTAAGTATTTATTATTTTTTTTAAAAAAATGGATTAATATGATTTTTTAAAACAACTTTCGTATAGAAACTTTTTTGCAAAAAAACACACCGTTTAGCAGTTTGAAAAACGTACGTGCGAAAAAAAAATGTGAGTTGAGAAAATTGGGTAAAGAACTCACCCTAATAGGACATATGAAGTCATACGATGAATGCTAATATAATTTAGATATATCACTCTTATTAGCTCCTAATTCTTGACCATATATTCCTTGTTAAAAATTTGCTCCCCTTTTACCTAAAAATGTCTATAGAAGGATATATTTCTTCCTGTTGACACGCTACAAAGACATTGTGTGCATCTTCTATGGCTGGAATATAAGTTCTTAGGTGTACTGTTTAAGCAATATGGTGAAACAGAGTGCAGTTTCTTCACCGCACAGAAGAGCAATTTTAGTGCAGTCTTTCTAATAAGGAAAGAACAAATTTTCCACTGTTCAAATTTCTGTTTAGTTTAACGAATGGAAACAATCTATTCGTTGAATGAAACATTAATCGGAACGACTTCGAGATATTCTTTACAACAACGAAAATTAAACCACCAGCAGACTACATCATCTTTCATTTGGAAAAACATAATTGCATGCAATTTACTATTATATTTACTTATTATTAGGTCTAGATGTGTGTGCTCACCCAGAAAAGAACCCTTGCATGTACCCAGAGTACTGCAAGGATGAACAAGGAGTTACTTCGTGTGCTTGCCCGGAAGGCAGAAATGGCGATGGCAGGAAGAAAGGAAGTGGCTGCAAAAGGCACTTTCCTTTAGATATTGCTTTGGGTAACATACTAAACACCCAGCATTCTGCATCAGATAATTCATTTTCTCTCTTTTATTTTTATTTTTCATTCCTCCGCTGTTAATGCAGTTGATATATAAAAAATATCTCCATTGCAGAACTGCTGATCCATAATATATATAGCCGCTAATGATTACATCATTACTAACATCAATGATGAAACATCATATAGATATGACCAGTGTATTGACTGCACTCATGATTAATGATACAATTGAGCTAGCAAAACTAGATTAGACATAGCTAATGACGATAAACATGAAATAGTGTGTTAGGGCTGTAAAAAATACCTCAATATTGTTTCTGCATGAAGTCGGAACTCATAAATAAACCGGCACCGTGCACAAATCACAATTCACAATCTGTAGACAAATAGTCAATCGGTGCCATAGAATCCTAATATTGCTCGCACTTTTACATTTTCTTTTTTTTAAGGAAGACTTTTACATTTTCTTTTACTTCCACAAGAGATCGGTTAAGGAAGAAATATTAACACAAGTTGTTGATATTCTCATACAATGTCTGCAGGTGTAGGTCTTGCACTGACGGTCACGCTGGCTACAACATTGCTGTGCTACTACTGGACAATGAAGAAAAGAAAGGTGGCAAGAAAGAGAGCTGAGTTATTCAGGAAAAATGGAGGGTTGCTACTGCAGCAAAGATTTTTGATGATCACTTCTCAAGGTGAGGAGTCATCAGCAAAGATATTTAGTGCAGAAGAACTTAAGAATGCCACTGACAATTATAGCGATAGCCGAATCCTTGGCCGAGGTGCAAATGGCACTGTTTACAAAGGAATCCTTCCGAATAAGACTACGATTGCCATAAAGAAGTCCATCTTGTTTGATGACAGCCATGTGGAGCAATTTGTCAATGAGATTACCATCTTATCACAGATTGATCACCCAAATGTTGTCAAGCTTTTGGGATGCTGTTTAGAGACAAAAGTTCCGTTGTTGGTTTATGAGTTCATTCCTAATGGAACACTCTTCCAACACATCCACAACAACAGGACTTTAACATGGGAAGATTGCTTAAGGATAGCTGAAGAAACAGCAGGTGCACTTGCCTATCTCCACTCTACATCTTCTACTCCAATCATTCACAGAGACATTAAATCAAGCAACATATTGTTGGATGAGAACTTTGTGGCTAAAATATCAGACTTCGGTGCATCAAGATCAGTCCCATCTGATCATACTCATGTAACAACTCTAATTCAAGGAACAATTGGCTACCTTGATCCTGAATATTTCCAAACTAGCCAGCTCACAGAGAAGAGTGACGTCTATAGCTTCGGAGTAGTTCTTGCAGAGCTGTTGACAAGACAAAAGCCTATTTCTGTAGATAGGCCGGAGGAGTCCTGTAACTTAGCTATGTATATTGTGATCTTGCTTAATGAAAGGCGTCTACAACAGGAGATAGAGCCACAGATTTTGTTAGAAGCAGGTGAAGAGCAGATATACGCTGTTGCACAGCTCTCAGCCAGATGCTTAAATATTAAGGGAGAAGAACGGCCAGTTATGAGGGAAGTGGCTTCAGTTTTACATAGTCTAAAAGAGTTATTTGCCAAGGAGAAAGCTATCATCAACAACGACGAGTCCATACAGATAACTAATGAACAAGAGAGTGTACATAGTGAGGCAAGGCCAATTTCCAGCCTGCAGTCTTCGGAAGAAACTACTACCCAGTACAGCTTGCCATCTGAAATACTAGCTTCTTCTCATTTGGCAAGATGATGTTCTTATTGTAACATTGAAATCAGATGCGTCAGTTACCAAATTACTACATTCTGCAATTTAAAGGAATTTGGTAGATGTTCAATTCCTTTATTGTCTCACACCAAACAATCATGAGGGAAATAGCTCAGTTGGTGGCCTTATTCGATGAGAATTACGATGAAGCGGAGGTGACCGGTTTATTCATAAAAGCATTTAGTATAAGGTTCAAAGGTCCTAAATTCCTAATGAGGTGGATAAACCGTCTGTATGTGGAAATAGGTGAGTCAAGTGCCCATGAGACCATGGAGGCATGAGCCAAATGGCAAATGCTAACTGCTCGTCAACCAGTAGAGCTACAGGTTTAGGTATGTGTCGCTATTACCTGGATTTTCGATGGAATTTAAAGGAGAGCCAAAGTGTTCTATACCTCGTGCTTTGACTTACCCCGATGAGCACAGCTTGCTTGGACTGCTTAGCTGCTCCGCTCTGGTAACTAGAGGCAAAGTACCCTCGGGCCTCGCAATGGTCGAATCCATCTCTTCCACTCGCGTTCTCGTGCGTTTTGTTGCTACGGTGGTGGCGGTGGCGGCGGCGCGGTGGGAGAGCGAAGAACTCACGAGGAGGAGGAAGAAAGGTCGGACAGGTGGGCTCTTCTCAGGATAGGCGTCATGCTATATTTCCAGCCGTTCGATGGGTTGTCCGTGCGATCTGTTCTAGTTGGGCGGAAACTGGAGCAGGAGGAACATGAGGCCCATAGCTAATGTTGGGCCGAAATGGGATTGCAGCAAACGCCCGGCCCGTGATGGTCTGAAGGGATCGCGAGAATTTTTTTATTTTTAATTTTTTTTAATATTTACAGAAATATTATAACGGCGAAAATATTTACAGAAATAGACCACTTGGATGGCAAGATGACGTGGCACATGGCGCCCATACGACGCTGTGTGCGCATTTTGCGTGTAGGTCCCTTGCCACCCTCTGCGAGGGCGGCAAGGTGGCTATTTTGCATGTAGTCCCTTGCCGGCAGGCCTTAGTAAAGCTTTCTTGATAACACTTAAATGAGGTCCTTTGCCGCCCTCTAGCTATTTTGTATCTAGACCTATTGCCGGCAGGCCTTATTTATCTTTTTTTCTTTTTTACAATGAGATAAAGCTTTGTTGATATCACTTAAAAAATTCTTTGTTGATAAAGCTTATTGATAATATTTTGAAAATTCTATTGAAGTCGGTTGTTTTGCAATTTCATATTTTAAGTAAGAGTTGATGTTGTAACTTATTTGTGGTATTAGTGTATGAAATTGATATTGTTCTATCGTAGTCTCGGTCGCAGAAACATTATATGCACTGAAACAAGGAGAATTATGTCACGTAAAGAAGTAGTAGTACAATTTGAACATGGTATATCTGGTTCCATTGTGGTTATATAGATGAGATTAGATTCGAACTAGAAGGAAGGTAGTGCAAGAGTTGAACACGACGACGATATAGTAATGGGACAACGAAATATGACATTACATATTTGACTAAGGTAAGTTATGCGATAATAGCTAACCCCTATGTGAGGATCCCTCTTCCCTCTCAAACTACGCTTTAGTAAATCTGCATTACTCTGGCAATTCAAGCTGCACCACACGAGAAGTTGGACCACTTAGAACCTTTTCGATGTCTATCCATTGTCTGTATTGACATCTTCTTGGCGGTTCCTGGGAGAAACGAATAGATGTGAAGCGAACAAAGTTAGTGAATCTTGTGATAAAATAAGGATTCATGATAATCAAAATAATTTCACCATGAAATCGTCGTCTGGAATATTTGGGCAAATACATAACCTCTGGCCCAAAGTACTAGGCTTTATGGAATGGAGAACCTGACAACGATCACCACATCTGCATTTTGGACGGGCTTCCCATTGAGGGAGTGCGCCCGTTAGCACCCGCCAGTCGCACTGTTGTTCACGACGTTGTCGTTCGTAAGCTGCTTTTCTCTGCAAGTATTGCTCAATACTTTTTGATGAGAAATACCTGCGTCGTTCTTGTAAACAAGTGGTCAGGTCGAGAATGAGATTTTTTGTATCGACCCACTCGATGTATCCACAAGTCGTAGCGTGGGTCTGACGAATAGATTTGGATGAAGAATAAACAATCGCTCATGCAAACTGAATAAGCATATGCAGAGAATAAAATTCCTCACGGTCATAGTTAGGGCACCTAAAAAAGTGCTTTCCTCGAATGTCTAGATTCATCGAAACCATTAGTTGGAATCGGACACCGCAAAGGTAGAGAGGCCACTGGCACCAAAGTGGGAGTAGGTATGCATAAGGATCGCTACGCCAGTTGGGATCCTTAACGCCCCGGCGTCTAGCCATTGCCGAAAGCTGGTGGGATGAAGGGTTGTCCTAGCGCTTGTTGAGTACACAGATGAAGAAATTTTGTGCCGCATCGCTCGTTATGGGGACTTATGTAGGCACCAAAATCGCAGTGATAACCTTTACATGTCTACATCATGGGGCACGGTGGGTCAGCCTGATTGCCGCCGAAAGTAAGAGTGGACGTATGCGGATGTATACCTTGTCGCCCTATATATGGGCGGAATAAGGCCTTCCGCCCTTTTAGAGGGCGACATGGAGCCGAAAGTAAGATTGGACGTATGCCGATGTGACATGTAAGGGCGTGAGAAGTCATTCCGCAGTTGTATCGCACGCAAATAAAGGAGGCTGCATCGGTGCGACCGAAAGTACTCGTGCATGCGCCGAAAGGGATAGTGCTTTTGTAAAAAGTAACGGCGAAGTTTAGGAATGTGAATCCCGAATATCAACAACATATTCAGTCTACAACTATATAGTACAAGCATGTCAAGAAAATGAAAAAAGAGAAGTCTGCTCTACTGGCCCTGCCCCACGTCGCAACCCCGCTTGGTCCTCCAGGCCTGTGCTCGCACGTGGTCTTGGGAGTATGTGAAGCGATCCGGTGGGATAGCACGGGTAGCACGAGGGTTTGGGAGCGGAGTAAAGGGCGACTGCTCCTGCGTATGCACCGGCGGTGCGCCTCCCAGCTGTGAGGGACCGAGGACGTCCTCTGTGGACTCCTAGAAGTCGAAGTCACTGAGGTCGAAGTGCATGGCGGAAGCCCACCCGTGCTCCGACAATGTCCCGGTATGACCCTGCCATGACGTGCCGGCCGCCTGTGACGAAGTCCCGGCGTCCTGCCAGAACTGCGTAGACAGCAAGGCCGACGCATCGACGACGAGACTGTTGTAAGCTAACACATAAATTGCATATCAATTGATTGTCGATATAGTGCATATCAATCGACGACGAGGCTCAGGTGTGTGCTGATGTGCCATCTCTGCAAAAAAAATGTGTTACATGTTAGGGCAAGTAAGAAAGTAATAATATAATCATAAAAACAAGTTATCTAAAACGAAAGAATACTTATAGAAACATCAAAAAGTATAGGTTTTTTATAAGATAACTTTCTGTTGATGCAAAAAAACACACACTGGCCTGGGAGATCTGCTTAGCTCCAGTGCAGGTCCAAATCTTGATGAGATGCGGGCGTGCCAGTCAGTTTGATCCTGCAACTGACAAGATATACAAACGACAGATCAAAGAACCGATCGGCCAACATAGCCGATGTAGTAATTCCAGCCGATCCTGATGACAGCCGATAGCGATAGGGTTTTGAGCTATCGGCTATGTGTGCAATGTAGATTCTGACACTTGATGAAGAGACAATCGGCTGATGATAATATGCATTAGATCGGCAATGACTTGATAAAGTGAAACGAAAGTTAGACATACTCGATCGGCTGTAGATATCAATGATATATAATCTAAGTCTCAAAATATATTTAAACCAAGTGATTGGGATAGATCGGACAGGGCGCCGAGACAGTATAAATCACTTATGTCTAAAAACACCTCAAGAGAGAGATTATATATATTCATAGCATAGCCGATGAAGTAAATCTAACATAGATCCAATGCCATAAAATCCATAAGATTAGATTAAACAGTGAAACCTTTGTTGTCATCGGCTAAATTCAACTTATATGCAATCCTTATAAGCCGATGCAACGTCCAAATAACTCATCGGCTGAAACCCCGATGAAACCCTTATTGGCAATCAAAAAGCAGGCTAGAGATTCATGGTTCTAAGCACGACTTAGTAGGTCAAACTCAACTGATGCAGCACTAAGTATGTAAAGAAACACGGTATCTAGATGATCAAGCCCTTGACTGATTTTCAGGGTGGTAGATGCCTAGGCTAATCTAATCTAGCAAGACGATTTAGTCGATACCAGCAGAAACCCTAAAACGAGAAGTAGCCGATAAAGCTAAATCGAGATGCTAATACTAGATTAACAGAAGACATATGATAAATAGCCAGGCAAATATATTATCCAAACCAGAGCAATCCAAGAGGTCGAATGTACTGATGCAGCCTTGAACGACGCCGGCGTAGATGATACAATTGCCTGGACCGACGGAACATTGGACTTACCCCTTCGCCGGAGATCGACAGCCGATGCAGCCCCGCGTCAGGTGCCAAATTCCGCCGGTTGATAAAGAAACCGTAACAGAGTAAAAGGTGGCGATGCGCCGAATTGTATTGATCGAGAGTTGATTCCTTACAATAACCCCGGGTGTACATATTTATACCCATGGGGAGATACTAGTCCTTGTAGGACAAGAAAGAAACTTTCCTAAAGATAAAAGAAAAACATAAAGTCCTTAAGGGACACTAAACACACTTTCCTAAAGATAAAAGGAAACTAACAAATATTCTAATTAATAGATACAATTGCCTTCTTCGGACTCAATCCGCACGTGGCAATCCTCATGAAGCACATCAACCGAACCCGACAATGATCCTGCCATCTCCTTATCGGAATCGGCTACATCGGCTATCCTTGTCCGATTCTGTTTCAGCCGATGCACACCGTAGCCGATTTGGCTTGCAGCCGATTCATACTCTGTTTCTGTAATCGCTTATCTCCTCCAATCGGCTTCGGCTTTAACTCTGAATCCAATGCATGATTTACCAAATTTCGTCGTTAACACTTTCATAAGAAAGGGGCACATAACGAGAATGAAAAAATAGACAACAAAATTACAAGCCACGAAACATAAAGACATTACATGCGAAAGTCTAACAAGTGGTTCGCAACACAACACAATGCGAACACATCGATAAGTTCAAACGAAATTACAAGCAAAGCCTTTTGCCAACATAGAACACACGAACTACACCACGTAGCCGGACGTTCCACGAGGACGTCTAGGACGGGGTCGACTTGAAGTAGTGCCTTCACCCGTAGGGCGAGCCCCATATGCTACTGATCCTGATAGTCCTGCCTCCGCCGCACTTGGTTTTTCCTTGTCTTTAGGACAATACTTGTAGGTATGGTCACGTTCATCGCATTTGCTGCACCGCTTCACCCTGCCTGCCTTCGACTCGTCCATATCATTGCGGATGCGATGAGTCTTTCTCCTTCCAGCCTTGTCTTGGAATTTCGATGGGTCAGGAATATTGATTATCGGATCATTAATCTGTGTGAACTCCCCAACTACACCGAAGCCAAAAATCTTGCCACTCCATGTGTGACATATTGCTTGCTTAGAGAAGTATTGTGACACATATACTCCATCTTGGATGCCACACTCTGATGTCGCGGTAATGACATGGGTGCATGGCCTGTGGAGCAGCTTCGGCTTTCTACAGGAGCAATGACATGTGCCGTCGGTTTTGAGAACACACTCTTGCTTTACTCTCTTGCAGTAGATACCCCTGCCTGTGTTATCTTGGCAGAGTACCTCAAACCTATGCTGTTGGGTACCTTGCACTAGAGCTCGATGTTTCATGGCCTTTGTATGCCACTCCGCTAGCTTTTTCTCCATGAAAGTTCCAAATAAAATGTTGTTGTTCGGCATAGAGGGAAGAACTGCTTGGAACCGCTCCCTAAAATACCTACATGTCCCATGTAAAATGAACTCCACTATACCAACTAGTGGGAGTCTATGGACACCGCGCATCACCCAGTTGTAAACTTCCGCCAAATTTGTTGTCATTATACCATATCTAGCACCACCTGTGTCATAAGTCTTTGCCCATTTCTCTTTTGGCTCATTCTCAATCCACTGAGAAAATTTCCGAATCTGCTCTCCAGTTCTTCTAACCAATGTTGGACTATCTGTTGGGAGAGCTCCGAGTGCTTGAGGAGGGTCAGGAACGACGGGCGCTGGTCTCACTGCACGCTGATCACTGCATTTGCCTGTCAACTCCTCTAACCTTTTCCAAAGCTCATTGAATTTTTTCTCCTGGTTCTGATTGCATAGCTTCTTGAACATATTCATCAGCTCCTTGTTCTTGAATTGCTTGAAGAAATTAGCTCCTATATGACGCATGCACCACCTACTCTGTATATCTTCCCACTCACCAGGGTATCCTCTATCCATACTCCCAAATTTTAACTCTTCTATCGCTCGAAGCATACCGGCATGCCTGTCATGTATTAGGCACACATTGGGCCTCATACCAACAACTTCTTTTTTAACCAGATGGAGGAACCAGTACCAGCTGTTGGTGTTCTCACTCTCAACAAAAGCAAATGCCAAGGGCAATACCTGATTGTTCCCATTTACCCCAATTGCTGTTAGTATCTGGCCCCGGTACTTCCCGATCAAGAATGTCCCATCAATGCAAAGAACTGGACGACAATGCACGAATGTCATCTTGCATGCATGTAAAGCTAAGAACGCTCTTTGCAGCACAGTCTTGCCAGGACGCTTACTTGACCATGGTATAGTTGAAATATAAGTTTACTGCACATATCTGTAAAGTAAATTACTACGTTATTATTTTACGTAATAAATGACTACAACGTAATATCTTGTTTGCAACGTACCACAATTTTTATATATGCTATTGTAATGCTACTCAACAACATTTAAAACTACAAACCTAATAACTATAAATACTACAGATCTACTAAGTTACCTATATCTAACAATACAAAGTTCTACAGTACCACAGCTAAAACCCTAGTTCATATAGTGCATTTATTCAAACAAAGTTCTACAAAAATACAAGTAAAACCCTAGTTAACATCATACATTTAGTCACGTATATGATCTAGGAATATTATCTGAAATTGAAGTTTCAAACCGGCAGGGCTTCACCTCTTCTTCTCTTCTCCTCTCCTTCTCTTTTTTTTAATGTGGAGAAGTAAGAGGAGAAATGAGGAAGAAGCGTAGGGCGACAGGCCTTTTATAGGTGATGGGGCCTGCCGCCCTTTACCAGGGCGGCAAAGGGGCCGCCTGCAAAATGGCAGGCCCCTGGCCGAGGAGCTAGGAATTTTGCACGCGGCCTCCTTGCCGCCCTAGCAGAGGGCGGCAAGGGGGCCGCGTGCAAAATTCACAGCTACACTAAACGGCTGTCCTGCGCGCATGTGTCACGTCACCTTGCCGCCCAAGTGAAGGGCGGCAGAGTCTATTTCTACAAATATTTTCGCCGCTATAATATTTCTGTAAATATTAAAAGAAAAAATCTAAAAATAAAAAAAATTCCGGATCGCGAAGAACTAATCTCGGAAGCAAAGGTCACATGTGCGCCGTGATAAAGACTAAAGAGAAAAGGACAACAGAATTTCCACAAAAAACTTGAGGGAATTTTAGCATGCTGATGCAGAGAACCATGGTTTACAGAAACAACAAAGAGCAATGGAAGGCATTGTAAAGTCTCATACTCCCATTGGCTGAAGAATCAGTTGGTATATTGTACACTACCATGGGAGGTCCATTGATAGAAGTGGATTGCTCTCCATGCATTTATCTGAGGCACTGTCCCTGTGGTACAACTTAAGCGGCTCAATGTTGCTCATTTTTTCCTGGCTGCTCTCCTCTTGAAGCAACTGCATCTCTTGGCAATCTTCAGCAGATTGCTGCTCCATAAGCTCTCTCAAAGCCTTTTCACTTTTGAGGGACAGGTGTTGTTTCATTAGCCTTCTGAGCGCTTCGAGTTCAATTGCTACTTCTATCATCCTTGGCCTCTCTTCCCCTTTAAGCTTCAAACACTTCAGAATCAAATGCGACACCACATTAACATGCCTCATTCCAGCTTCCTTCACCACGACGCCGTCCACAATCTCCTGTAGTCGGTTCTGCTGGGCAAGCGCCGTGAAATGTGAAGCTAGATTTATCCCTTCCTCTTGCCTATGATAAGATATCGGTTTTTGTCTAGTTAATAGCTCAACAAGAACCACACCGAAGCTATATACATCGCTCTTGTCAGTTAGCTGGCTTGTATAAAAGTACTCAGGGTCCAAATATCCTAATGTTCCTTGGACTAAGGTTGTTACATGTGTCTGATTGGAAGGGACTAGCCTTGAAGCTCCAAAGTCTGATACCTTCGCGGTGTAGTTCTCATCAATCAGTATATTGGCGGACTTGACGTCACGGTGGATGATCGGCACCTTTCTTGCTAAGTGTAGATTTGCAAGAGCTGATGCAGTTTCAGCCGCTATCCTGAGGCGATTGTCCCATGAAATTGGTACCAAATTTGTATTATGAAGATGATGGAACAGAGCTCCATTCGATATAAATTCATAAACCAGTAAGGGCACTTCGGTCTCAAGACAGCAGCCCAATATCTTGACCACATTCTTGTGATCAATCTGTGAAAGAACAATCAACTCGTTGATAAATTGCTCCATTTGGCTCTGATCCACAATCTTTGACTTCTTGATAGCCACAATGGTTTGATCAGATAATATCCCTTTATACACTGTACCATATCCACCTCGACCGACAATATGTTCCTCGCTGAAGTTGTTTGTTGCATCTTCGAGCTCACTGGTGGTGAATATCCTTGCGGGTGCTTGGTGAGTGAATATCTGCTGTTGCAGTAACAAGCCACCATTTTGCAAGAAGTATCGTTGTTTCTGCTTTGCGAGCCTCCTCTTCTTCACTATCCAGTAAGTCCAAAAGCCGAGAACAAGGAGAACAACCATCAAACATAGGCTTCCACCTGAAATGGGCATTTGAAACTTGAATGAATTATTACTAATTAATGTAGTACCTAAATTGTTTATTCTAATTGAGAGAATTACAAAACAGAGAATAAAAATATTAAGATCGGGGGGGGGGGGGGGGGCTTGCCTACAGTAGACAACAGTGTTGTATCTCGTTTACACCCAGCGCCTTGCTTCTTGCCATCTCCTGTCATGCCCATTGGGCATGTACAGTTGTAACCACCAGCTATATTGATGCACTTGTGGGTGCAGGGATAGTTATTCTCGTCGTTGCATTCGTCAATATCTTATAGTCAAAAGTAGGAAACAAAGCAAAAAAGGGAGATTAGAGTAAGGCACGATCAATAATTAACTATTTGCAACCAAGGCTGAAATATCATCGCCAATCGCAAGCATATGAATTTCTCACCTTGACATCCACCAAGCCCTTGCATATACGGGTTCCCAGCGAAACCTTCAGAGCAGTTGCATCGATAGCCACCAGTTCCACCATCTTCCACATCATAGCAATCACTGTTCTCCTTGCACTTGTAGGTTTGAGGAACACGGCGCGACTCCGTGCAGTTGCCACCCTTTATATACCAGTCAAGCACCATGTGCAGCTTCCCTAGGTCTCTATCTAGGTGATCCCTAGAGAAGACATACGTGTCCTGCTCCGCGATGAACGCCTTGCTGCACCATCTGCTGCCCTCACCGACGACACTACTCGTGGGCACCAGCTGGTCCCGTATGCTGGTGAACTCCAAGTCCAGCGTGTTGAGCCCCTTGGGCACCGACGACTGACAGCATCCCACGCCGGAGCATTCGCCGGTGACGATGCTTCCTTCCGTGGCGCAGAACGACACGCACCCGCCGAGGTATCGGCTCACCGTGCTGTTGTCAGCGCGACCGCTGACGTTTCTGATCATTGCCATGGCGTCGCAGCCCACGGCGGTGAACTTGTTCTGCGTGGGGGAGAACATGTAGTTCGTGGGACTGAGGTCGAGGATGCCCTGGCTATTGTTATGGCACTGGGAGGAGTATACAGCCTGACCAGTCACACGTACGTACCCCTCGAGCAGGGAGATGTTGAGGACGCTGTAGTTACCACCACCGGCACCAAGCAAAATCATTGGGCCTGCTTGACGACATGATATCGCCAAGCCTGGAGTCATCGTGAAGCTTGAGTTGGCAATGTAGAAAGGATAGGGGATATCAACGGAGCTATTGGGGCACCTGGGTGGGCTAGATTGACAACAACTTCTCGAGTAGAGCGATAACAAGCAGAGGAGAAGCAACTGCGGGAGAACCATGGAGGAAACCATGTGTGCTTGTTTATCAGAACGAGAAACTAAACCTGCTGCAAAGCTACAAGCTAGGATCAAGTCATGCGATTGAGCGTCTCTATATACCCCTACCGGCTACCGGAGGAGCACAACGCGTTTTTCTTCCTTTAGTCCACACCATTTTGTCGTATGTTATACGGAATAAACGTGGACTGATTTGTTCCTAGTCGGAGGGCGTGATGTAACTTGTGGTTGAGTCAAATTGTTACTCAAAGGAATATATGAGAAAGCGATTAGTTATTTTAGAAACTTTTCACTAGCAGTAGCAAGCTGATATCTACTCCCGCATTGATTTTTTTTCTAGATAAATTTTTTTAGTTTTGACTAAGTTTATAGAAAATTTAGTAACATCTATAACATCAAATTAGTTTAATCAAATGTAAAATTGAATATATTTTAATAATATATTTTTTTTTGAAAATACTATATTTATATTGTGATCCATGTATCTGTGACTTCGTAAGCACCGTCGTGGCGTCGTCATTGCAGGCCACAAGCCGCACTTGAGTGGGGCTCCTAATGGGCGCATGTGTGCCGGCTGAATAGCTGGCGCAGCCACCTCCCCCTCTATTTGTCACGCCCCAAACTGGCCCCGGGCGGAGACCAGGATAGAGCGGTCCAGATTGACCTGTATGCCTGTACCAGTACCAGGAAATAGCGCTGGTACAACAGGAAGACTGAATATCACAACAACAGCGGTCCCTTTATTAAGAGTAGGATTACAACCAAGGTTGGAACTACGGACAGAACCCGAGTTCACAACAGCATTACAAAAAGGCGGAAGCGGAAAGCGGAGACTAGCCCTAAGCCACAAGCAAAGCCGGAAGGCCGAAACCCTACTACTGCTCGAAGTCTGCTTGCTCCTGGAAGAACTCTTCATCAGCAGGGTCCACCTCTTCGTCTTCGAGAACTGGGGGGGTTTAATTATATAGAGCAAGGGTGAGTACAGGAGTACTCAGCAAGTCAGGGGAATTAAGTGTTTAATGCAAGCTTCAAGGGAAAAAATCCAGTTATTTTTCACAATTGACTTTAGTTCAAGACCTTAGAAACATCTAAGTAAGTGCTTCTCAACGACACGGGTGAGAAAGTGCGTCTCATCCGGCCGGAGCAGTGAAAATGTATCGATTGATTCTGGTCGGCACGAGAGGCTCCCTGCCAATCGTTTACCAACCCGGCTGCACCAACAGCCACAACTCACACACGCCGGTACGAGAGGCTCCCTGCCAATCGTCACCGACTCCGGCAGCTTCAACAGCCACAAGTCAACACATCGGTACGAGAGGCTCCCTGCCAATCGTCACCGACTCCGGCTGCTTCAACAGCCTTAAACCAAGCACAGAACGGAAAACCTCACACCAGCAGCAGTTCACAAGGTGTTCAATAAAACTACGCTAAGGAATCACCTCACATCCGCCCATGACCGTGGGCACGGCTGTTCGAACAGTTGTTAACCTCTGCAGAGGGGGTACACTTTACCCACACGACGTTACTAACCCCGAATCACCCAGCCCGCGACCCTCGGTCACGTCTGGCGACCTTAAGGCTTTCACGACAAGGCATTTCGAAAGCCGACTCAGGGTCATCTTATGCCAACGGGAGGGGTCCCACGGACCAACACCAGGTTAGGTCCCAGACCATACTGTGCCAGGAAGCCCAGGGGTCCCCCCTGACACCACCCCGGCGAATCCACTTGTCCCTTGGCATCAAGATTTCCCTGGCCTAGCTAATTACTCAGCCAGGGGCGTCCCATATCACCCATGTGGTCGTACTTGACATATGCTTGGATGTAATTCCCAAGGAATCAGTCCTTAGAGCGAGAACGAGCAGACCGTACCTCCAGTACGTCTCCCGTACCGCGAGTTTTAGAAACTCACTTTAGTTTTCGAGACACCGACCCAAGTGTCGGGTTTTCCAAGCATTTTGTAAACTCAAGTTTTACCCAGGTGATCAATTTTAAAGTTTGAGGGGAGTCTCGATATTCGTACGCGAAGTACGGATACCGAGGCATCACCTGAGGGGTGACAAGGGTGTTGGGGTATTCAAATATCAAGGGAGGTGAATGCAGCAAATGGGTAGGGCCTGCCGGTTGTATTGCAAACCGAGGCCAAGTGCCAAGTGTAACCTAAGTAATGCATAGTTTGCGGAATCAAAATACTTAATTTAAGTTATGGGTTCAATTGATCAAAGGTGACTTGCCTTGCTCGAGATCTTGAGCTTGTTCCTCGAAATCCGCGCACTGCGGGTCTTCGGGCTCCGAGACTACACGCGAAATGAGACGACTCAACAAAGCGATAAAAAGAAGCCCTATTAAAGACCACTAAGCGTGCCATTGGATAGATCTCGATTTTTGAGGAATTTTGGAAGTGGAACGGAGTTTTTCGGACGAGTGGTTGAAAAGATATGAATTTTCGAAGATTAAAGGATTTTCTGGAATAAAGAAAAGGAATTAATAATTCCCTGGAAAAAGAAAGGAGGAGGGATGAAATCTAGACTGTATTTTGGGCGGCGAAGGGCAGCCCAAAAAGAATAGAATGGGCGCGGCCGAAGTAATTGGGCCGACGGCCCGAAGGGATCGGCCTAGGCCGAGCAAGGGAGGCCGTTGGGCCAAGGGGACCGATGGACCGGCCGATGGCCCAAAAGAATTGGCCCACGGCCGATCGGTGCGCGAGGGTTGGCCGATGGGCCTAGCGGCCGATGGGCCGGAGGCCGAGCGACGCGCGGCCTGGTGGCGCGGCCTGGTCCGGTCAACGAGGCCGACGGACCGGACCGAGGGACTCGGGCCGATGGCCCAAGGGGGAGGAGGCCGAGTGACCGATGCGGCACGGGGGCCGACTGGGCCGAGTGAGCGGAGGGGGGCCGATGGGCCGGTGCAGGCCGCGGCCTACACGGGTGGCCGATCCGGTGGACCGCGACCACCACGCGGGTGCTAGGGTGGGGCCCGCCTGGCAGCGGCGCGGTCTATGCAGACCGAGCGCACGGAGGGGATGAGACGGGGTGCGCCGGCTGGCGCTTGCGTGGCGCCTGCGTGGCAGCCACGTAGGCCGGCCGGGCAAAAGAAAGGAGAGAGGGCGCCGGGCGACGGCGGCGACGGCGGAGGGGGTGTTCCAAGCGGCGCGATGCGACGGCGGCGACGAGGAGTGGCGCCGGAGCAAAAGGGGAGCAAGGGGAATCGAGCCGTCGGCTCGGATTGGGCCGCGGAGAAGCGACGGCGGCTGGCGACGGCGCGGGGCGACGACGGACACGGCGGCTCGGGGAGTGGGCAGAGAAGAGGGCGACGGCCTCGGTGGCGCCCGGGAGTGTCACGCCCCAAACTGGCCCTGGGCGGAGACCAGGATGGAGCGGTCCAGATTGACCTGTATGCCTGTACCAGTCCCAGGAAATAGCGCTGGTACAACAGGAAGACAGAATATCACAACAACAGCAGTCTCTTTATTAAGAGTAGGTTTACAACCAAGGTTGGAACTGCGGACAGAACCCGAGTTCACAACAGCATTACAAAAAGGCGGAAGCGGAAAGCGGAGACTAGCCCTAAGCCACAAGCAAAGCCTTGGGGAAGGCCGAAGCACTGCGGGTCTTCGGGCTCCGAGACTACACGCGAAACGAGACGACTCAACAAAGCGATAAAAAGAAGCCCTATTAAAGACCACTAAGCGTGCCATTAGGTAGATCTCGATTTTTGAGGAATTTTGGAAGTGGAACGGAGTTAAACGGATGAACGGTTGAAAGGTTATGAATTTCCGAAGATTAAAGGATTTTCTGGAATAAAGAAAAGGAATTAATAATTACTTAATAATTCCCTGAAAAGAAGAGAAGGAGGGATGCCAATTAGACTTTAGTTTGGGCGGCCAAGAGCAGCCCAAAAGAATAGAACGGGCGCGGCCGAAATAATTGGGCCGACGGCCCGAAGGGATCGGCTCGTGGCCGAGCAAGGGAGGCCGTTGGGCCAAGGGGACTGGTGGACCGGCCGATGGCCCAAAGAATTGGCCCACAGCCGATCGGTGAGCGAGGGTTGGCCGATGGGCCTAGCGGCCGATGGGCCGGAGGCCGAGCGGCCGATGCAGGCTGGCGGCCGAAGCCGACGGCGGGAGCCGACGGGGAGAA